>JADKXX010002906.1:0-347154 GCA_017310255.1 Butorides virescens
TTTTTTTTTTTTTTTTTTTTTTTTTTTTTTGTCACACCATTATGCTTTTTGGCTCATTTTCTACCTATTTTTATTAATTCTAGAAATATTCCACAAACATTGTCCACCTCCTATTGTATGTGCCTCTTTCTCAAACCTGCACAGGAACAGGAACACACATACACAAGACCATGCTTACCCAGCATCTACAGAAAATAGACTAGTCAATAAGATGTTGCTTCTTTGGTATTAAAATTGCAGTATCATCTCAGACTTACAGAGAAGTTGTCCTATTCTCAAGTCAGCTTTCCCTTTGGCTTTTTTTAAAGATGATCTGTTTTCAAACAGAGGTCTTTTTCAATTTTTCAGATAACTGATCATAAGTTCCAAAAAAGTGCCATATAGATGTGTTTTGTTTTTCACACCCACAAAACAGCATGTTTTCCCTTTGAAGTCTGAAATTGGAAAAAATTCAAACTCCCAAAAAATTTAGCCAGCCTAACATCTACAAATGCACACACAGCCTTCTCTTTTCCTTTATTGTTCATTTAAGTATTGTATTTGTGTATTTTCAGACTGCATTAAAAATGTCTTCTTTCTGTGCTTGATCAGAAAACTTTATCACAACAGGAGTGTGAATGAGGATTCAAAAAGCACAGAAAATCACATCATTTTCCTTTCACCACAAGAGTCTTTTCAGAAAAGGCTCCAGGGTAGCTATGATTTGTCTTTATTCTTGCTTAATTGAATTTTTTGTGTTTTACATTGCCATTAATTTGTAAGTTAGAAGCTGAAGAAATTAGTACCCTTGTGATTTACATGTCCCTATTTTCTCATCACAAGCATCAAGACTAAATAAATCTCTGCAGAGTTTGTCCGTAGTTATCATCACTATTAGCCAAACATCTTCTCATATTCATGACAGTTTCTGAATGCACTGAATTTGCCAGTTTAGGGATTTACAGAAAGCTATGACAAATACTTTTGGAGGAAAAGGTACTTTTTTAGATGCATACCACAGGCCAATAACCAGCCTGTCTGCTGAACACACCTATTGATGTGGTATGGAAACCTATGCTCTCAGCAAGCTAATTTTCTTTTAATATCATCACAGTTGATGTCAGAGAGAAAAAAAAAAAAATATGCAGCAGAGAAAGAATTCCTGATAAGTAGCTACACAATAAAGAAATTGCTCAAGTATTTTAAATACCAAAATAATAGATGCCTTAAAGTTATGTATGTGAACTTAATGAGATATTGGGAAGGCTTGATTTGTACAGCAGGAAAAATAGCGCAGTGCTTCTAACATAAGCATTCTGCTGCTGTTTGTCTCTGAAGACACCGAATCTTAATGGATTTGTAACAGTTCTAACACTTTCCTCTAAAATCCGTAACTGATAAATGTTACTGTCTCTGCTCCCAAGGGATCACCATTCACTGCTACTATGAGCAGTAGCTAGCTTATATTGTTCTTTATGGAATATTTTTTGTACCAATGTCACATGGCAGGTTGGTAAATGTATGCCTCATTCTCTCTTTGTTGGTATTCCCTTTTACTTTCACAGCAGAAGAACTATTAGCTCAATACGAGACAGAGGCACTAGGGAGAGCACGGGTCTGGAGATGCAGTATTAATTGGTATTACAAACTTAAATAACTGCAGTTCCTGTAGCTCATCAAAAGTTAGAAAGACAGGTTGCTTCCATTCTTGGATTTTCAAATGGAAAAGCAGAGTTTCTCTACTTCTTTATATCTTTGTAAAATTCTTGGTAAAAATCCTCTTCCTCTAAATCATACTTAGTCTACTATTTTCTTCCCTGTCCTCCTACAAAAGCAAAAATCCTACATAACTTCGTTGTTCTTCTCAATAGCTGTGGTCTCCACTATCTAGCTTCTCATATTGTGTTGAATAAATACGCAAAAATCAAATAGATATTTGTTAGAAGTCAATGAAGATATTTCAAAATTATTATTTAATTATCCAAGCATTTATTTAGTTAAACAAGCATTTAAAATGTTATATGCATGCAATAGTTGAAAAAAAATCTTGAATTTTCTTTAACTACATAGAAGATTGGGCAGATTAGGAAGAACTATAAGAGAGGTTCAAACATTTGTAGTAGTATATTTTTTTGTTAAAGAAATAAAGCCCTTTGGAATCCATAACCAAATAAAAGACAAATTACAAGAGACAGAATTAAGTTATTGCATGTTTGTTTAAAGAAGGTGGGTCACTGGAACTGGTTTTAAAAAGAATACATATTTTACCCTACAAAAGCTTTCAGTCTTTTCAAGCTATCCGCACTTAAAGACTCTTAGAGTGAGATATCACCTAACTTTAGATGTTTCCCACAGTGGTATCTATGCCTGAATTAGTTGCCTAGACTTCCTTTTAAAATCAATAGAGAGAAGTTAATCATCTGACCTGTCTCAGATATCTACCTTGGGATGAGATGAATCGCATCTTTCAAGTAACTCCTGTGATTTTAAAGTGAGACTAAATGACTAGCTCATATGCTAACATCTGAAGTTTGATGAGATAAATCCCACTCTGCAATCTAGATGGTACTCAGTATGAATATCACAAAACAATTCAAATATATTGGCCTACTTGTTCGTAGAAGGCTGTAACACAGCTACAATGCTGAGATTAATATATGTATTCAAGCAGTGGCATACTCATTAGACAGCTACTACCTATCCAAAGTATTTGGAACAAATTTGCTACACATTTTCTCCACAGTGGCATTCATAAATTTCCTCCCTCCTGTCCAAGAGCAGAATACCATTAATTTAATATCATTACACTCATTATACCTACATGTTTCTAAGGCAAATGAACCTGCAGTGAGACTCAACCTTATAAAATTAAATCCATGTTATTAACTTACATGATTCAAACATGTACATTGCACCAGACAGTGCTAATAAGGATGTTTACTTCATAATAAATCTGGCCTCTGTTTGTACTTCGTGGTGACAGCTGAGCTAGCTGTGGATAAGGTCAGCTGTACACTGGAAGCTCCTTAGTACGCAACAAATTTTGAGTTCTACTTGGGGTAAAACCTACTGTGGAAAAGCCAATTCAGCATGTTAGCAGAATGCCAGGTTGATGTAGCTATACTGTTCTTGTACCTAAACACACTCTTTCAGAGTAGCACCACATTTTGCTGTATTTTCTAGTATACATCTACAGAAGCCTACTAAGCAACAGGCTTCTTCAGTTTCTCTTGAAATCAAGACGAATGATGTCATAAATTCCTGCAGGAAGACTTTTCGGATTCTCCATAAGTATACAGCACATATACCATATAACAAAATATATAGCTTTGTACAGCATATTACCTACAACAAATATGTCATATTATGATTAATAATGAAAGCATATAGAAAGGGTAGCAAGATATATGCATGTAGAAGACAGCCACTAGGGATTATGTGTTATAGTAGTTACTTCTGAAAGTTAGAACCAACAGCTCCTGTCAAAAATATACATTTATCTAATTATTTAAAAGGGCTGAGTTCTGCATTATTGTAGACATTGCCAAGACAAGATAAACTTATGACAGGCATATTGAAGCCATTATGTAGGGTATTGTTGAAAATATGACAGGCCATAACTCTCGTGGAACTCCCCTTGCATATTAATACAGAATACAGCAGAAGGTTTTGATGAAGTTAAATGCTTTGACAGAACAAATTTGGCCTTTGAGACAAAAACAAAATGTGGTTTTCAAAGCTTCTTGCTCTCTCTGGTAGCAAAAACATTAAATTACAGCACAACAATATTTGTTTCCTCTGACAGAGGATGCAACTTACGTGATGCATTGCAAATATGTAGCCTAGCTAGTATGCCAGATAATTCTCTTAATTTAAAATATTACCAAGTTTTACTTTGTTTTTTTTCAAAGTGTAAAGTGCTAGAATAAGTATCTGTTGTGGTTTAACCTGGCAGGCAGCTGAACACCACACAGCCACTTGCTTACTCCCAATCCCTGCCCCCAGCGGTATGGGGGAGAGAATTGTGAAAAAAGTAAAACCCATGGTTTGAGATAAAGACAGTTTAATAAAGCAGAAGAGGAAAGGAATAACAATAATAATAATGGTAATAGAATATACAGAATATACAAAATAAGTGATGTATAATGCAATTGCTCACCACCTGCTGACCCGATGCCCAGCCTGTACCGAGCAGTGATCGCTCTTCCCCCGCCAGCTCCCCCTGAGCATGACATCATATGATATGGAAAAACCCTTTCATCAGTTTGGGCTCTGGCTATGTTCCCTCCCAGATTCTTGTGCACCTGGCAGAGCAGGGGAAGCTGAAAAGTCCTTGACTAGTCTAGGCACTACTTAGCGACAACTAAACTACCAGTGTGTTATCAACGTTCTTCTCATACTAAATCCAAAACTCAGCACTATGCCAGCTACTGTGAAGAAAATTAACTCTATCCCAGCCCATACCAGGACAGAATTTTGTAGACTAGTCAAGGAACTAACACTTGCTTTACTGAACCACATTATATATGACCACAATCAAAATGCATTTCCTGGTGATTAAATCTAATGGCAGTATCAATCACACCATCCAATAGGCACAAGTCAGGATTCTACCTGTGTGTAAATCTAATGCCATTTGCAAAGAACTTGTGAATTCACCCAGAATTCATCATCAGAATGAAAGAATATTTTCCATTTTGATGGTGTTCAATAATATCAACCATTGACCAGTTAGTCTAAATTTAGAGTTTGAATGAACTTGATGCTCAGAAGTAGTATGTCACCCAGACCCAAACAGAAGAAAAAGATCCTGATTTATTTTACATGACAGAACTACACGTTGAAGCCTCCAAATCTACATAGAACAAGTTGTTGTTTTATACATAACTCCTCAGATGTGGTAAATTCAGTCAGGATAGAAATAGAGAATGATTTAGTATAGTTAAGATAAAATTTCATGGTTGAAAAGTGTATGTACCTACAAATTTTTTATGTAAAACCAGGCTCTTATAAACATGGTACCTCTGCACAAAAATAAGCAGGGAAGCCATAGAGTGCTGATAGGTTAGCAACGTCTGAGCAAAATTCTTGGGAAAGAAGGATTTCTTAAATACATGCAAAGGTTACTTTCCAGACACTGGCTTAAAATAACTAAACAATTTTACCAGCAAAAATAATTAAAGACCTGCTAGATATAAAGTCATTGAAGTGTTTCTCAAGTCAGTGGTTATGGACTGCCCTAGTTCTTATTCAGCCTTCTTGAATTAATTGAAGTGGGGTTTCTTAAAAAAAAATAAATAATAATAATCCTATTTTAACTCAGGATCATTTAGAAAAAATGCTCAGTTTTGACATTTCATAGAATCATAGAATCATAGAATCGTTTAGGTTGGAAAAGACCTTTAAGATCATCAAGTCCAACCAATAACCTAACACTGCCATCCCACCACTAAACCATGTCCCTAAGCACCTCATCTACCTGTCTTTTAAATACCTCCAAGTATGGGCACTCTACCACTTCCCTGGGCAGCCCGTTCCAATGCTTAACAACCATTTTGGTGAAAAAATATTTCTTAATGTCCAATCTAAACCTACCCTGGTGCAACTTGAGGCCATTTCCCCTCGTCCTATCGCCCATTACCTGGGAGAAGAGACCAACACCCACCTCACTACAGCCTCCTTTCAGGGAGTTGTAGAGGGCAATAAGGTCTCCTATCAGCCTCCTCTTCTCCAGGCTAAATAACCCCAGTTCCCTCAGCTGCTCCTCATAAGACTTGTGCTCCAGACCCCTCACCAGCTTTGTGGCTCTCCTCTGGACATGTTCCAGCAATGCAACGTCTTTCTTGTAATGAGGGGCCCAAAATTGAACACAGTATTCAAGGTGTGGCCTCACTAGTGATGAGTACAGGAGCACGATCACTTCCCTTCCTGGCCACATTATTCCTGATACATGCCAGGATGCTGTTGGCCTTCCTGGCCAACTGAGCACACTGCTGGCTCATATTCAGCCAGCTGTCACCTGGTCATAGAAGTAGATCAGGTTGGTTAGGCAAGGCCTGCCTTTCCTGAACCCATGCTGGCTGGGCCTGATCCCCTGATTGTCCTCTATGTGCCTGGTGAGCACACTCAGGATGAACCACTCCATTGCTGTACTATATATGCTTTGACTTGAATAAGTCTAAAGATCAACATTTTGTGTTCAAGACATTAAACACAAAATGTCTTTGGCTAGCTGCCTGATTCACAGAGACTACTGTTTTAATAAGAAGTGACTTAAAAAAAATATTAATAGAATTTAATCACAAATGTCGTTTTGTTATTTATGAATAAGGCTCAGTCTGTAGAAACTATTAGTATTAATGAGATCAAAAGCTCTGCCTTCAATTAATGCAAAACTGTGTGACAACAGAAAAAGAACAGGAGTTCAGACCAAAGATAACTGCGGAAGGGGAGCCACAAGAACCAAACCCATCAAGCATTGTAATGCCTCTTTTTTCTGTGTGCATGTCTGTGTGAGAATGTGACAAATGATTTTTCATCTCTATCACAATGCTGAGCTGATTTCTTTAGCCTTTCCAATTAACGGAAGCCATGGGCCTTTACATACTTTACAACATTTCTCCACCTTGTGAAGTGGTATGAAAACCTCCTGCATTAAGAAACACAATGAAGACACTGAAGCGTGAGAAAGATCTAACAATATTTTATAATGTTCAGCTTGTCTGTACATTACTTTCCTCTTCACAGAGGAGACTGGAAAATTCCCATGACCAATGAGTTTTGTTCTGCTTTGGAAGGAACATTCTAGGGAATAACTAACAAGTTTTTGCTTTTTGTAGTATTCACTTTTCTTTCTGTAATTTAGGAAACAGATCTCAGCAACGAAGCCTGCCAAACTTCCCTTGGCCACAGACCACACTGAGGTTTTTTTCATCACTTATGTGGATCTACTATTTCCACTAAACTTTTTCAAGTACATCCTACTGCTTTGAATTGAGTTTAAACGAGGCAAATTTCAAAGTCCCCATCCTAGTCTTATAATTTACTTTAGTAAAATAAATTATTGACTATGTAACTAAAACTTCAGTATGCAGAGTTTGGAGCTCCTCTTTTGGCAAGCTAGATCTCTCCTTAAACCTAGCCCACACTGGGGAGTTGTCTGAGTTATCTTACGCTGCTGCCTTTCAGAATGCTCCTTCCTGTCTCACCTGTCTTTCCCTTATTAGCATTCTGTATGTTTTGTTTTCGTAAAAAGAATTCATATCTGAAAAACAGATCATCAAATACAGCTGTAGCAACTTGGCTTTCCTTTCCCCTGTTCTCTGGAATTATTTTTTTCCAATTTCCACTTCTCTTTCCCCCTTCCTCCTCTCCCCAAACCAAATTCTCTGACTATATTCCTTAATTAGTGCATCAATTATAGCTTGCGATATTTTTCTGAAAAAAAAATTGGGGATGGTGGTCATTCATTCTCCATAATATTTCTCAGGAATACTCACTGCACATTTTTAATTCCAATTATAGCTCACCTTTAGCTTTTCAGAGAGATATCACACACCATATTAGTAGTGCAAGTGACAGACATGGCAGTTCTAATGCTTTTGCTTATCTGACACAGGTGTGTGATTATCGAACACAGGTGTATAACTATTGGATACAAGTGTATGATTTTGCCACACCTTTTTCTGCTTTGGGGTCCTAACAATACAGGAAGTGTAAAATCTTCAACATAAAGTTAGATTACACTCTAGAAATCAAACACTATCTCCAGATTTCAATGTTCAAGTTAAAAAAGATACACATTTTAGTGTAGCTTACATTGCAAAATAGTATGTGCTTTGGGAATACGTGCCAATTGCTTTGTGTTTGTGAACACAAAGGTCCTGAAATGAAACCTTTAAAGTCTTGCTGAAGTCCAGTCACTTCAGGTGCAAACATATAATTAAAAAGATTAGAAAAATAAAACCACAAAACCAACAGATGTCATCTAAGAGACTTTAATTACTGTAGATGCAATTGTCACAACACAGAGGAGTTGTGTGACTTCCATAACGTCACAGAAAATATCTTTACACTTAGATTCCCTGCCTACTTTTCCTCACTCCCTTACCTACTCTCCAAGTCAGATATATGAAAGGTCTTGCACACTGTTTTCCTTATTCTCCAGCAGTTACAGACCTGTCTGTATTTTGCTGTGACTCCTGACTGTAGAAAAGTGGTAGATGCTCCTGTTATCTTATGCACAACTCTACACATTCTCAAGAATACTTTCTAAACACAGTTATCCTTCCTGTATATATAACCAATGCTAAACTGCATAGCCTATTCATTGTGAAAGGCAGACATGCCTTAAGTGAAAATGGAATTAGCAAGAACAATGTGGGTTTATTAAAGTATCTTAACCTACTAAGAATTGATAAGTTTATTTATGAGTATCTTCAAATCATACATTAGGCATTGATTTTTTACCTTGCTGCATCAAGCATATGAAATTGATTTGAAGAGTTGCTTATTTTCTACACTCCTATCTTTCACAGAACGTATTTAGAGGTAATTATCCAGTAAAGGCAATGATATCCTTTGGTGGTGAAACTGCTCCTCTGCAATGATGATAGCAGCATTGCCATACTTGTTTTTTGTAAGTAATGTAGGTAATAATCAGTTCAATAATAATATTTTAGAACTTCCTATCACTTTATAGGAGTTCTTGTCCTTGTTATTGACAAAAATAAGCAATGAACCCCACCACAACCACCTGTTTTCCCCAAGCTTCTATGACATTTTGCAATAATAAAATAAAACTCTCTGTTGTATGTGACACACCGGAAAGATGAATTTTATTTAATGAAAGTCATTCATTCATTTTGACTGCACTGACAGAATAAACTATTCTTTTACTGAAAAGATGAACTTCTGCCCTACTGGAATCAATAAGCATTTGAAATTTGGATGAATTTAACTCACATGGAATAGATATTAGATTTAGATTGGAGATGATCTATGTATTTCCATGAGTCATCTTTGCATAGGTTCATACATGAGGGGATACTATAAATTTAGGTGAAAAAAGTTCACATAGGTCGTACCTACTGATTGCTTTATTAAACCTCATAACTCTTTTATTGCTGTGAGAAGAGAAAGCAACAGCAACAAAAAAGTCTGAGCCAAGTAATATGCGTATAGAGGATATTGGTGTACACTCCAGTGGAACAGGCATGCACGTTTACCTCCATGTGCATTGCATCACTCATTTCTTCACAAAATCTAAATAGAATATAGAGGTTCATCATGGTTTCATGCCTAAGTGTCTGAAAGTAATATTTTTTACTTACATAATAATTTTAAGTCTCCTATTCACTGTCATACACAAATATAGGTTCATAAATATACATTATATTTGAATAAGCATACATGTATAGCACTTTCTTCATTTCTCCTTCATATTATGGTTTGTTTTTCTCTTTAGACCCTAATGTTGGCTGTCCACAAACCAAAACTGTTATCATAGTTGGAAAGGGTGATTCTTGTAGGTGCTACTGCTTTTCTTTTTTTTCTGAGATTTTTCTCCAGACTGTAGCACTGCAGAATGCATCTACCACGATAGGCCTGTTCATCTGCTAGGGCAACACAATGCACAGCAAAATCATTTATTCAGTATACGTGTAGGATTTCATCAGAACATCACCCTCATTCATGCATTTGGCTTGAATCCTGAAACTGCATTCAGTTATATACATGTATGCATACACATAAGTATATATATACACACACAATGCTTCATTATATATGCAATACATACTTCCCTATACTCGGCATTGGTGAGGCCACACCTCAAATACTTTGTTCAGCTTTGGGCCCCTCACTACAAGAAGAACTGGAGCATGTCCAGAGAAGGGCAACAAAGCCGGTGATGGGTCTGGAGCACAAGTCTTATAAGGAGTGGTTGAGGGAACAGGGATTGTTTAGCCTGAAGAAGAGGCTGAGGGAGATCTTATCACTCTGTACAACTACCTGAAAGGAGGTTGTAGTGAGGTGTGTGTCAGTCTCTTCTCCCTGGTGATAGGACAACAAGAAATGGCCTGAAGTTGTACCAGGGGAGGTTTAGGTTAGATATTAGGAAACGTTCCTTCACTGACAGTGTTATCGGGCACTGAAACAGGTTACCCAGGGAAGTGGGTAGCCCCATCCCTGGAGGTGTTTAAAAGATGGGTAAAGGAGATGCTTAGAGACATGGTTTAGTAATGGACAGGTATGGTTGAGCTCAGTGATCTTAAGGGTCTTTTCCAACCATGATTCCATGATTCTGTAATTCTATGATTCTAATAATTTGTATATACACAAGGTGAGTCTGACAGAAGTGTCTTGGCTGAAATGTATACAATTTATTCTGCTGAAGCTAAAGAGTATTAATAACTTCTATTTTCTTGGTAGAACTAAATATACTACTCTCTTCTTCAGAAGAAGCAGAAGTAGAATTTGCAGTTGTCACTATATTTTTTTTTTATTTTCTATAGTATTTTAATGCAAACACTTTGTTTTGATGTAAGACGTATGACATGGAGAAAGTTTTACAGAGCTTTGTATGGAAGCATAGCTTTGTTTAAAAGAGACTGAGCATAGCTGACAGCTTTACAAATTTTAGTAATAATTTATTGACTCAAGTACCTAGAATTCTTGGCCATGATACATTAACTTGGACTGTATTATAAACTGTACTCAACTTTTATGGGAAAGAATTAAAAAACCCCAAATCCAACTTCTTTTACTAGGTCTATCACTTTTTTTTTTACTGAAACCACCTTAATCCCACTCATCTGTCCACCCTGCTTTTTCCTCCTCTCCAAGAAAATATATTAGGATGTCTGGAATCTCTGCATACTGTTGTTTACAGTGAGATATATTAATTTAGATAGATGTGAAGGAAATAGCTGAAGTTAGCACATCAGAACATAAATTTTTGCAACATCCCCTCACTGGGTACTTTTGCTTTAGGTAACTTTCACCATAAAAGAAGAGACTCTAAAGGCAGGATACACACAAATTAAGAGTGTAAAGCAGTTTTCTGTTGGCCAACACACATGAAGGGCTAGGACCAGCAAGCTATAGGTTCTGTTAATATATATTCTTACAGCTTTCTTGAGACACCCAAGGGATCTTTCCCAGCCAGACAATTACACTTGAGGTGGGCAAGAGTCAGCCTTGGGTGCTCTGTAGTGCAATTGCAAGTTACTATCATCTTCTGAATCTCCCCTATTACTTGTTGAAGTTTTATACCTTTTCATGTCAGCATTTTCCATCTTGAATCTCTGAGCTCCTAGCTTTCTCTGTCTTACCTGTTAAACTTCGGTTTGTTTTTATTTGTCTTATTTTGTTTGGCTTTAGTTCCTGTACTTTTTCCCACTTTGTCAAGAATTTTCTCCATAAAAGTAAGTAATGGTCACAAAAAGCTATGCTGCATGACACTAGGCCTCAATTCACGAAGAGGTGAATCCCTGGAAGTTAGGTTATGTTTTAGCACTAAAAAAGCAGACATAGTGCCCATTCCACCATCTTTGCTCTCTTTCATGTAAGAGTCAGGTACACAGATGGAAATAAGGATTTGCCAACTGCGACAGCTAAATGTAATATTGTTCATCAGCCGAAGTCTTTTATTTCAGTTGCTTGCCGAAACTATTAGGTTCTCTTGGGAAAACATGAATATTAGCTACCTTAAAAAAAAAAAAAAATCATTGTCTTACTACTGTTGACTTTTTCAGTAACATAATTAAAATCAACATAGCCAATACATCCCTGAGGGCCCATATCCAGCCCAGTCCAGAGCTTAGCCAGGAGGCAGAGAAGGCAAGGACAGATTCTGCTGTGATGAGGGTACAAGTGATATCTGAAGAACAAGGAGAAGAGAGTTTGCAACATCTTCCCCTTTAACAGGGAAACTCCTACCACAACAGAAAAGGGCTAAGAACCTTGAAACTGCGTTATAGTAGACTGACACAGAGACAGGAACCTGATATTGCCTAAGCTTATCCATTGTATTAATTTTTCTGTCTGCTTGAAGCAATTGGGAAAGAACATTTGCAAATTGCTTAAGTTGTCTCATGAAATTTGAAATCTCTGTATTAGTCCAGGGGATATCTGGCAAAGGTAAAAACAGACCAAAAAGTGTCCAACAGTGGTAGAGCCCACATATTACCTTCACGAATTAGTATTTCCAGTGATGGTCAAGCAGGGAGATCCTGCTAACATCTCAGTGAACGAGTCTGGATATAAGTCAAAACACTGGGAATCATTTTCTGTAGGGCCATGACTGAGCTAAAGCATTGCTTATTTTTCACTGGACTGCATTTCTGGCTGTTCTTATGAACTTTTTTCCTCAGCTAGAAATGAAGCACAGCTGTTCAAGCACCAAATTTAAGTCTTTAGACTTCAGAAAAATAAGATGTACACACAAAATATGAAAGTTTCTGGGTCTAGTGAAGCAGTAAGAACATTTCTGTGTGCAAAAGAGATCAAGAGAAAGCAAAAGCTCTGTCTAGTTCCTGCCCTATACACATTTGTGGCCCTGACAGTGTCTCTGTACAGCTGAACTCTCCTTTAGAAACATGTAATGGCCAAAGAAAATAACAGAGGATCAGGGGAAAAAGAACATTGCAAACAGTCAAATGGTAATAAAATGAAATCTGTAGGAAGAACAAGAAGAAAAGGAATAATGGCAAAGAAAAATGAACATTTTAAAAAAGAACACTGAAACTGTATATTAAAAACTGGAGGGAAAAACTTAGGTCACCAGCAAAAGTTTTACTGAAGAAGTGAGAAAGATGAAAAGATTACTATTTTCCCTTACAGAATCAAAGCAAGCATTTTGTAGGAAGTTTTGTGTTGTATTTTTTCCAGAGTGAGTGAACATTGTGTAAAATTGAAATTATTTAACTAAAAGCCACAATGGCTGCTTGAGTGCATAATACTGCCCCTACAGTTTTCTGAAGATTGCTACTTCTGCTATTCAAAGTCTTTAATCATCCTTTGCTCTTATTTTCTCTATTTAAACTTCCAGTTGCTACTGATAGAGTTCTTCAGTGATAGAAACTGAGACAACTGTTTTTAAAATGAGGCTTGTAAGGATTTGCTTTATAATAAAGAATGAGCAAAGTCAAGTAATCATGTTTTTCTTTTGCTCATTTTCCTTATATTCATGCTCTGGGGTTTTTGGTTTGTTTTGGTTTGTTTTTTTTTTTTCCCTTTAATTTTAATTTCTACTCATTTCCCTCCACATCTTACAGACTGTGGGGTTGTTTCTTCTTTTGGACCTCTGGTCATAATTCCTGCCCATTTTAGGCTTATTTGTACTGTATAGTACACACGACCATCAAAAAACCTTAGAAAAGGCATATCTGAAACACCAGATTTAATATGTGGATTTTTGATGTTACCAAATAATGCTGTCTCCAATTCTAGCATAAAGATTCAGTCATGCAACTCCTTATCTACACTCCTTTCAACTAAGATTTTACTGTGAAAATGCTCATAGCTGAATTTACTCAGAAGAGTAACATCACCAGATTCAGTAAAACTCTTCATTAAAATAAATTCATCACAGGCTATTTTCAGAAACAGGTTTTATACAAATCCAGATTATTCATATCTTTAAAGGCACAAATTCTAATTTCTTAAACTGAACCAATGAAAATTCCAAATCAAATGCATAGAGTGCCCTATTATGTTGCCTCAACTCTACTACAAAGGTTTTCTTTTTAAAGAAATAGCACCTTGAAGCTTCTCTCTATGGAGCCCTGACTTCTGCTCTAGCAGTTATCACATATTTTACACTGTTTTGTTCCACTGAGTCTTGGTGAATTTACAAAAATTTCTATTGTATTTGGACATTTTACTGCATGATTTCTCATTCCTCAAAAGTTCTCATAACCAGATATTTATTTGTTTCATGAATAACAACATAAATTGCAGGTTTCTTGTGAGTTCACTTTCTATTTAAGTTGAGTATACTGAATTAACAGTGAACAAAATACTAAACGTCCACCACTGAGCCATATAGTATTGGAGAACATTATTTTTTTCTGAGGTCTCCTAGATGGAAGATTGTATAAAAGTTTCTAGTGCATGTACATTAACACTCATTTAAAAATCCAGATGCAAATGAGATCTGTTTTTCTGCTAGAACACACAGATACTTAACTATAAAAGCTCTGATAATTTTCTTTATCCTCACAGTTCCTATGGATGAGTAGTGTGCAGATGTATCACTTCAGAGTAACATATCCTCAAAGAACATGGTATGTTCTGAAGTTAAATTTCATGATTTCCTGTTATTATTTCCATGGTGTTCTAGTCTTGACCAGCTGATGGGGAAAAGGAGAGATTCTGCATTATGTTGTAAAAAAAGAAAAAAAAAACACAACAGGTCTTTTCCAGACCTTTAGTTTGCATATATTCAGAATCTGAAACCTGAGTAGCGAATAAAACAAAACCCATAGTAGGAAATGCATGAGAACCTGATTCCAGCTGGAGAATTGAATTCAACTCTCTCAAAGAACTAATTTTTTTATTTTTTAACTTCTAATTACATGACCTAGTAACCTAGATGATGTTCTTTCAACACAAGATTCCATGAAGATCAAGATATAACCTAGATTTTCAAAGTTGAGTTTTGGAGATGGGTGTGATACTTTTAGAACAGAAGTGTATTTTATTTCCAGACTTTGGTGAAGCCTCTCTAGTCTACAGAGCAGGCTTTTTTTGATATTGTAGAAGACGCATTTGCTAAAAAACTTTCAAATTACACCTAAAAAATAAATCTTCCAGAGAACAGCTGTTCAAAGTCCTATGTTTTTCTCAGTCTTCCAATTCTACCTTTTCTCTAAATGACACATTAGCTAAATTAAAGTATGGAGAAACACGTACTGCTGCTCTTTCTTTAGAAGACACTTTCAAAACCTGACATGTGATTCATCACCCTCCACCACTTAGAGCTTTGCATGGTTTGTAATACATTTCATACAGAAACAAGAGATGCTTTTTGTTTAGCAATGTTATGAGACTCTCTATGAAAGGGATAGCTGAGAAAAGCTGTTCTTCATCTGCCATGGTGAAAAGCCTACTCAACAAATTTTGGTTGAACACAGTAGTTTGATGTTCCACAAGGTCTCAAAGGAGTACATTATGACACAGAGTGCAGGCTGTCTCTTCATAGCAGTTTGTTTTAAGCAAAATGCAATTTCACCTTTATACAACCAGGGCACCATTCATTTAAGCTATCATGCACTGTCCTGTCTGAAACAACACTCCAGGTTTTCTATAGTCAACAGAGACAGTTGTCCCTGAGAGTTATCTCATTCCAAGACACATGCCTAAGGTAGATGATGTGCCTTTCTATACAGGAACATTTCTCTACTCTGTAGAAGCCATAGAATTAAATATTTAGACAGTTTACCTTTGGATTATTCATCTGGAGGTGGGGGAGGAAGCGTACGGGTTGTATTCCTACCTTTGTTATTCAGCCCCTTCCTCCATAAAGAAGAACTTTACTGAAATGTCATATCTTACTGTATCCCATAGTAAATGCCCTTCTGTGAAGTTCTTTTTCTTTTTTATCTTAAGCATTAAAAGCATTTCTTTGCAAGTTACCAAGGAAAACAAAGTAACATATAATACGTTTTAAATATTGAAGCATTACAAATTAATAGTCTGGAGACTGAGTCTGGTTTGGTTTCATGTAGACATTCTTCATTACCCTGTACAGAAATGTAATTACCTTCTCTTACTTGCAAAATTATCCACCAAAAGTAAATCAAGAAATTATTTCCTATGAACAAGTAAACAGCTGAAAAAGACAGAGACAAAAATTTACAAGTGACTTAATATCAATTACTTTTGAAAGAGACAGGCAGAAAGATTTTCCTTCTCTAGCTGTATTTCTCCCATTGGTGTTGAAAATCTTGTCTGTTTGAGGACATCAAGAGTATTGGAGGGAAAGCCATGTACTATGGGGTTCCCCAGATCCATATTCAAGAGTGTATCTGTTTGTTCTAAATGCTGAAAAGGACATAGAAGTCAAATATAGGTTTACAAACAGTGTTTTTGAAGTTTTTGTTCTCTGCAGGATCTTATGTGGCATTTGTCACCTCAACATTCAGTCTTGTACTAAACAAGGCGGAAACATAATCCCCAGCATAGACTTTGGGAAGAAAGGGAGAGAAAAATTATTTGCCTAAAGTAATTGTTTTAAGGAAAAAATAAGAGACCTACAACAGGTTTCTAGGAAAGCCCAAGTCCTGAGTAGTAAACCCAGTAGAGTATGTTAATGACAAAAAAAAAATAAAAAATATGTGTTTCAATGATTAAGAGACCCAGGACACAAACACCCAAAAAAGTCTAGTGGAAGCAGACACAACAGAGTTCTTTAGGGTTTATTTGCACTTTCCTGTTCAGTGTTTGTAATCTGTATTGGATTCATAATGGTAAATGTAGTGGTCCTTCCTAGGAGAGAGAAGACTGCAGCAAACAGTGCATCTCTGAGGCTATGATTTTTGTTATCACTCTTCCAGTACTCTTGATTTAGGGTTCATACTCATCTCTAGAAAATGTCTGCTGAACACATACCAGAAATATAGGCTATGCTTGAGGAGAGATTATGACCCCACATAAATTGCTTTTTATACGAGAATGCTTTATATTCAAGCATTGCTCCAGGATGAAAATCCTTCCTAGCAGTTAGAAACTTAAGCAGAGAAAGAAAATACAAGATGTGACACCAGTCTGAGTTGTGCCGAGAGAGCTGCAAGGAAATATTATTTGGACTCTTCTGTTTACAAGACCCCTTATTTGCTATAAGTCAAGCTTGTTTGCTTTATTGGTATAATTGGGTAAGAAATGCAAATGCTTCCTGTAATTTTTCTCTTCCCTTAGTAAATATAGCAAAGTATGATAGCTGTTTGATAGCCCACAATGGAAACTCTTTACCAGGCAGTCTAGGATTTGTTAATTCTGAGCCCTGACTGCCATATCTGTTGTTAGCAAAAATAACAGCAGAGTAAATAACCTGAATGAAAAGTAATGAGAAACCAGTGATTGTAAGTTTCTTGCAGAAGACCGCACTGCTACTGCTACTGCTGTCATTCACTGAAAGACTCCATGAAAGTCTTTAATTTAATGTACTTTACAGATGGTCTGTTAAAGGAAAATCTCAATTTAAAGATAAAGATGCAAAACACATCAAAGATAAGGATGCAGAAGCACAGGTACAATCAGAATATGACAAAAATCTTCCAATTACTGTCATTTTATAAAACATTATTTTACTGGATTACTCTACAAAATACACACAGAAGAAGATTCTGGACCCAGTGGCAAAGTTTCCTGTAACATCAGTGGCTGAAATCCTTCTAGTCTTATATTGCCACCTTTGTATTCTTCATCTACACTTTTTTTTTTCTCATTTTTTTCACATATTAGCAATCATAATAAATTTACTGCTACATTCTCAAGTTCCTTAAATTTAATACTCCCTTATATAATACTCAAAGAAATTCCTATGCTTCTCAAAACAGCTCAAGGGATGTGTTACATATATGTTTTATATTTGGCTGTTTGAATAGTATACTGAATGCTGTTTACAGCAACCTGGCATAGGCAACCTTGCCTCAGTTCACTCTTACTTAAACTTCCAGATGACAAAAAAACCCACCCAACTTTTCCTTGAGAGAGAGAAGGAGAACAGAGAAGACATTTTGCTAGTGAACCAGGTGTGTTAACTTGAATCTCACTCCAAACAACAAATCAATCACCAAATGAGTGTCTGAATACCTTTCTTTGACTGTCAAAGGTGGATGAACATGATAACAGTCCTACCTCTAGCTGCTAAACCTGTCTTGCCTTAAACATGTTAATCCAGTTTGCCAATAAGTCTGTTTTTCAGATTCACTGAAGAGTATTATTTTACAGAATGGTCATTCACAGAAATGCTCTTGCCATTGATTAGTAAATTAAATTTATGAATGCAAGTTAATCTTAAATAAGGTTAATACATTATTTTTTGGCAATACCATCATCCTGATTTTTTTTTTTTTAAACCACTGGCTAAATGGCATTGTGTAAGATCTTAGAAGGCTGTAAAACCACAGATATGTCGGTCATGACGTAGGTCTAAGGCTTGCTTTCTGCTTCACATTTCACAGTGTTTTTATTTTCATTCACAATGTGTCCCAGGCTCCTTAAGCAATAAGACGAATTGGTACTATATCTATATGGTATGACATACATGTGAGGATGCCACAATTATAGTCCCAGTCTTCTGCCACACAAGACAATGGGAAAGCTGAAAAGAAGTCTGGTACTCTTAACCCAGTGACTCATGAGATCTGATATCATTCACAGCTTGTCACGAAAAAATGCAGGAGCACTATGCAGATCACAATTTAAATGAATGGAAGTGAATGCCAGAAGAACAAGAAGGATGTTGAATCATACCTCGGGGCTTCCTTCTGAATAACTATAGAAAAACAAAAACAAAACCAAAAACCTACACCAAAACTGTTACTTTAAATTGAAGAAACCTTCAACTTCAATAACAATTAGGAGGGAAAAAAAAAAAAAGGGAAAGCTTATAAATTAAGAAATGAAAGAGTTTATGTCGGTAGGACTTCAAAAGACCAGCCAGAAATTCTACCAAAAACCACCAAGGGAGAATTAGAAAGTTAAATATCGGTTTCATTACACCGATACGCTCTGAAAGCTTTCACAGTATGCTAGCAACTGTGTCTGCTTCATAAAAGCCAGCTAGGCTTTTCTTTGTAAAGTCATTGCCACACAGCAATGCTCTTCAGACTGACACCACCATTCATACCATCCAGTGTTTGTTCACTTGTTTAAGCATTTCTTTTCATATGAATATGTTCACAATAATTCTGTCTCGTCTTATGTCTTTTTAATTATATTGGACATAGCATGAAATCGTTGTAGCACTTGATGAGAAGCTGAATGAAGAAACAAGGTGCTATGGAGAATCTACCTTAAATAAAATGGTGTCCTGGTTTGGGCTGGGATAGAGTTAATTTTCTTCCTAGTAGCTGGCATAGTGCTGTGTCTTGGATTTATTACTAGGAGAATGTTGATAACACACTGATGGTTCAGTTGTTGCTAAGTAGTGCTTAGACTACTCAAGGACTTTTTTAGCTTCCCCTGCTCTGCCAGGTGCACAAGAAGCTGGGACGGAGCATAGCCAGGACAGCTGACCCCAACTGGCCAAAGGGATACTCCAGATCATATGACATCATGCTTGGGACGGAGTTGTGCTTGCTGAGCATCAGTGAGCAACCGTGTGTCACTTGTTTTGTATATTGTGTATACTCTATTACCATTATTATTATTGTTACTGTTATTCTTTTCCACTGGTGTTTTATTAAACTGCTTTTTCTCAACCCATGTGTTTTACTTTTTTCCTGATTCTCTCCCCCATCCCACTGAGTAAGCGGGGGAGTGAGCGAGCGGTTGTGTGGTGTTCAGCTGCCTGCCAGGTTAAAATACAACAGATGGAAACACAAATTTCTTAAATATATTGACTTCATGCATGTATATATGTATATATAAATTTCTAAATAGTTTCCTGATCTATCCCACTTTGTGCTCTGAACAGAAATAGGTGGAATGTGAGAAATGTTTCAGGTCTGCCTGGGAGCATGAAATATCAGATATTCTAATTGTCTTCATGGGATTTTGCAGGCATGAGACATCTGCAAAACAGCAATAAGACTAAGAGGAGCAATTGAGTATTGTAAAACACCAGGTATGTTGCAAAATGAACCTTAACTCTTGCACGAAAGAGATGGAGCTACACTAAAAACTTTATAACAGTCACCTTCATTAATTTTTCAGTTCTACTGCAGAGTAGTTTTAACAAGAGTGGCAAAGCTAAACCCATCAGGTCCAGTATTACACTCAAACAGTGGTTGAAATCAAATATTTAAGAGAGATGTTGGAATCTCACTGTACACCTCTGACCACATGGGTCTCTGATTTAAAACTTAGAGCATAAAATATTATTACAACAATATTTTTTCCTATTTGTAGCTGTTTTAAACAACATAATTGTATCTGTAGAGTTTTCTGACCCCTTGTTTAAATGGTGGCAAAAAAATTCTCAGCAAAGAGTCTCAAGTCTAGCTAGACAGTAAATGAAAAAAATTGGTTTTGGCTCTTTGCCATTATGAGAAAATCCACAGTGTGCAACTAGAGCAACAAAGAGTCACTTTGTCTTGATGGAAAATACATCTTTCTCTCTCCTCCCTCTTCAAGTGTTTGGCACCACTGAAATGGTTTCACTGTTTGTGATATACTACACAGGCTCAAATTTGCTGACTAAAAGTATCTTTTCAGGACTATCTGTCATATTAGTTAAGAAAAAAAAATCAACCTTTCCGAATTTTTTTTTCTACTGATAACATTCTATTATTAAGAATGCTTAAATATTGTTATTCACATGAGCAAGTACTGCAGTATTCGTTCAGTCTGGAATTATTTATCTATGTGATGAGCATTTTATATTTTGGAAAATCACAGTCACCAATCAAAGGTTTTCAGACTTCAAACCAAATATTACATTGACTTTTTTCCCTCATAAGAAAAGGGTAGGAGGGGGAAGAGTAATAACCCAAATGATTAATAGGATAAATATTGGGTTTTTCCATTAGGAAAAAAAACAGTGTTGAAGTATTTTATATTTCAATTAGGAAGAAACACCTGAAAAATTAAATGTTGTACAATTTCAGGACATTTTCTTCCTCTTGCCCCATCACTGCACTTTAGCCAAAGGAAGAGGCAGAAGTGCATCACAGGAAGGATATGGCTTGCTCACAAAGAAGAAACAAACTGCGATACCTGCTCTGAAAGTCAAGAACATCTAAAACCAACAAGTGATTCAAGTGATACAAGTGATACAGTTGATATCACAGAGTCAGAATAAGGTATCCAAGGGCATCTTTTTCAGGAGTTTCAGCATTCCATTCTTTCATCCAAACTTAAGAGAAATGCTTAAACTTAAGAATTTAAGAAATTCTTAAGAGAAGGAAAAAAAAGCCCAAATAAAAAAATTAAAATGAAAATTTAAAAAGTGGAAGAAAGAAAAATATATACAGTTGGTACGAAAAGAAAGATTTATATTTCATATAAACACAAGCTCTGGAAATTTAAAGATTTCTAAGAGGGAGGGGTTTTAATATAAGTAATTAGCCAAGTGCCCTTTGCTTTTGCAAAAATGCTCTGGCACTTTGTTTGCAATTCTATATTTAACTGATACTGTTTACTTCAAAATGTCTATGTTGAGGTTATATAAATTATTGCTAAGCAAGGTAGAAAACTGTCATTTCTAATTCTATTTTACTAATGCTTTTTAATATTAAAGCAATTACATTCAAAACATTAGCTGCCATTCTGAACTTCCATGTTTATTGTTGGAACAATACATATATAATATATATATTTAATATTTATTTTAATTTGTACTTATCACTATTTCATTAACAGTCATATTGAACAGTATTTCAGTCACATTGAACATTAAAGAGTGTATTTATTTCATTTTAGCACACTGAATATCTCATAGAGAATTCTCACAATGCTACCTAGGACACAGATAAATTCTGTAATGTAGCTTTATGGATTTTTCAGTTTGAACAAATAAGGCATTTATTTAAATAAAAAAAAGATTCTAAACCTGAAGTCTTATTACTTTCCAGATTCATACTTAGTATCTGATTTAAATGAAAGCTTTATGATATTTACTATGTGTCATCTAAAATAATGCAGTATCATAGAGCTTGATTTTCCTTCAGATACTGGGTGTATATTAATGTAAACCCAGTATCTTCTACAGAGTTGCTTCTGATTTACTTTTAGTAATCAGACCTAGTGAATATGGATGGCTTGCCAAAAGCTCTTTCTTAACACTGACTTATGATAGGGATTATGGGCATTAGGTAAGCTCTAACTAGAAGAATTCAGTTGTTAAAAATAATTTTTAGTGGTGCAAAAGGATTCATTTACTGACCTAAAAAACACACAATGCAAGGAGTTCTAAAAATCCTTGTTCATTTATGAAGTAAAATATTCCCATAAAATTCTGCATACCGTCTCCAGAGTTTCTTTAGCCTTACCAATGTATTTTATCCACGCCCAGACTTAAACTGCTTCCAAAATATACATAAGCTATGATGTGTTTCCTATTTATAGGTCTATCTTTCATTTCCCTATTCATTTCATATAGCAAGTAGATTCATGATGTTAGTGGGTTTTGTATTGTTTTAAACTGTCTAGGTTCCATAGATAGAGGTCTGGACTGGTGATCATGCAATCTTAATGTAGAATATAAAACAGCTCAGTCTAAACATGGTAAGACTAATCCACACATTTTAGGCATATAAACAAAGAAATGGAAATCCTTTTTGTCTTAATTTAGTTTTAAAGTGTATCTAACCATTCAGACCTACAGGTAATTCAAAGACACATCCAGAATAGAAGAAAACACTGAGGCAAAATCATGACTTCTAATTAGGGTATTAATGATGTACAGACTTATAAAAACAATTTTACCCATTTAGAAGTCTGGGATAATATTTGAACTAGAATTTTAAAGTTTGGTTTCCCACAGATCTTGTTGTTATTACTTGAAAAAGAAAACTACTTCAAAAATGAATGCTCAGAGAAAATTTGTGTTATTGTCAGCTTGATCAAAAATAACCTTGCCAAAGGGTAGTTCAGTGTAGTTTCATAAGCTTTAGGTTAGTAATCATCTACATGCTGCACAGAAAGAACAGTTATCAGCTGCAAGCTAGAAAAACATACATACCATCTACCTGAAATACATTTCCTAGATTATGATCTATTCTACTAACACTGTCAGTGACAGAACAATAAAATATTACAGTGTGACAGAAGATCCACTGCTCTAATTACAGGTGAGGCCACACCTCGAATACTGTCTTCAGTTCTGGGCCCCTCACTACAAGAAAGACATTGCGTTGCTGAAACATGTCCAGAGGAGAGCCACAAAGCTGGTGAGGGGTCTGGAGCACAAGTCTTATGAGGAGCAGCTGAGGGAACTGGGGTTATTTAGCCTGGAGAAGAGGAGGCTGATAGGAGACCTTATTGCCCTCTACAACTCCCTGAAAGGAGGCTGTAGTGAGGTGGGTGTTGGTCTCTTCTCCCAGGTAATGGGCGATAGGACGAGGGGAAATGGCCTCAAGTTGCACCAGGGTAGATTTAGATTGGACATTAGGAAAAATTTTTTCACCGAAAGCATTGTTAAGCATTGGAATGTGTTGCCCAGGGAAGTGGTAGAGTGCCCATACTTGGAGGTATTTAAAAGACAGGTAGATGAGGTGTTTAGGGACATGGTTTAGTGGTGGGATGGCAGGGTTAGGTTAACAGTTGGACTTGATGATCTTAAAGGTCTTTTCCAACCTAAACACTTCTATGATTCTACGCTTCCCTTCCCCCAAGGGAAACATATGTAGCAGCTCTGAATGTAAGGACATTGTTTTGACCCCTTTCTTGACAGAAGTGCGCTGTGATCTAGAAGAAGCTGTAATTTGTGGTCTTGCAAAAGAGAGAAGCCAAAGTGATGCAGATGTCTGGAGTAGTAAGTCCCTGAGGCTTTAAGGACTCCTGTTCAGGAGTGAAGTGGTTACAATTATTTTTTGAATAATAGAAATTTGAAGATGACATTAATACTTTTATTAGATCAGCTGATGGGGGGAGGAAAAAAATCACCAACTTTTATGTGGCCAAAGCTCTTTTCAAGGCTTAAAAAAAAGAAATCAAAATCAAATACAACGTAGTTAATAAGTAATTTTTCTGTGAGCATTTTTGCTTTGAGAGAATGAATTGATGTGTATGCTGACAATCATCATAGTCTCCTAAATAAAAGCTTTACTCCTCTCTGGATCGTTTAGTTCACACTCACAAAATTTTAGTCCTTTTATTTTTCTTGAACAGACAAGTTCCAAGCTAAACAAGCTGGATGAAGGAATAGTAAAAATGGCCAGAAACTGGTCAAAAGGGCTCTTGATGAGTGGGGAAATGGTCTCCATACACTTAAAACACCTACAACTTCCTAAAATCTGAACTGATTCTTTATGTTATTCTGGAGCAAATCAAGAACACCAACTAACAAAGGCTGGAACTCCCAGGTAAGGCAATAAAATGTTTTCATTCTGAAGACTGCTAAATGTCACTAAGACATTTCCAAGCAGTGTAATAAAAAAATATTGCTTTCATTATGCACCTCTTACAGACCATTCCATCATCCACTAAATGCTACAACAAACTAAAACATGTTAGTACCAATAATTGCCCGAGCTGTAACAAGGAAGCTGTTTTCATCTCTATTGTGTAAGATAATTGCATTGCAACTTTGAGCAAGTCATATATATTTTGTCTTATTCCCTTGCATTCTTCTGTAGAAGCTATTAAAAATGCAAAATTTAATATTTGCTGTACAAGGGGAATAAGCTCACGTTTATGAATTCGTTTGAGAAATTTGTACAAAAAATATTGGATGACTGCAAAAAATCCAAGAACAACATTAACCTGAGTGCATGGTATCTCAGAATCACTTGGGTTCCACTACTGAAAGACACTTAATATTACTGGTGCCCACTTCAGAGGAGTTTATTTCAGGTTTGGAAAGTTATCTTGTGCTACACATTCATGTTCCATGACTTGGTAGTTCTGTATAAACTGAGGTGTAGTATAAATTGACATTGTATGTGTCGATCTAAAATCTGAACACACCTCACAGTGCTGTGTGCCTGATATGTGGTGCTCTGTATATGATTATACATTTAAGTATAGTCAAAATATTTTTATTCTGCCCACATAAACTGCATTTTATTACATGCTTGTGAGTTGTCTATTCTACAGATTGCAAAATGAAAGCTTCTAGAATATGAAATATATTCAGGAGGTAGTATAGAATAAGATCTGTAAATATTCAAACAAAAGTATAACTATAAAGGTGTTCTATAATTATACATTATATATAAGGGTATAAAATAAAGGAGCTTTTTTTTTTGTCTTATTTGTGTAAGAACTCATTGTTCATGAACAGCTTAAAGATAATATAAACCAGTGTGGCAACAGCACTCTTTTTTTACAAAAAGAGTCTGCATTAACTTCTGACAATTGGAATTTTGCTGCTACTGCTCTTCTTAAAAGTGATACTGGGTCTGAATATTCTTTTGCACAAAAGATTGGTGGAGGTAGAAAGCACTGTCCCTCTTTGCAGGAAATAAATCAGGGTCATATACAATAATACCTCTCCAAATCACTCTTGGGACAGTAATAATCAGATTCGACCAAGCAGCAGACAGCAGTCATACTGAAGAATAAGAAAGGAATATGCTCCTTTCTTCTTAAATTATACCATTTGGTTAAATATTCTTCATCATCTAGCAAATTTAGCATCACAGTAGGATGAACTGTCACACAAAAAAAAAACCCAAACCCACCTTTTATTTGTTCTTTTCCTTAGTAATCTCATGTGAATTTAGTCCTCCCCTCTGCCTGTGGTCCCTAACACATGAGACTTAAGGAGATGAGAAAACAAATAATAAACATGGAGATAATAAACAAGATAAGCAACAGGGAACTCCAACAGTATATCTGGCCTTTGGAAAACAGCAGCTCGAGTTACTCATGATGAGAGTTTGGTCCAGCTGCTGCTGCTGGGCTAAATGTCCTCTCCTGCTGGTGGTTTTGTCAGTGTCACAGGAGACAGTGGTGCTGTACTCCAGTGGTTTGCTGCTGGTAGAAACATGGCCCTCTCCTGCCATGCATCTATGCTTATTTGAAATTTGCCTACATTGTGCAATACACCATCTGCAGTTGTATCATGTAACCAAACACACATACCTTTAATGCCAGTATACAAATTAATCCCCCTAATGTTATTTTGAAAGATAAGTCTTGTGCAGCAAAAATGGACAAAATGGAAGAACTGACACAAGCTTTCCTGCCACTTTGGCTTTGTAGGCTCACTCAGTGCATATACAGCAAGTACATTTTCATGCATGCAGAGAAAGTTGTTAAAACAAGCAGAGTGAATGCTTTCAAGCCTTACACAGGTATAAAACCATCAACATTCATTATTATTTAACACACATCAAATGGAAGGAAAATAAATTTATCATCCCTACCAGTTCTAGTAACTCTTAAATGTTTGAAAACTGGTAAATAGTCTTGCAGTTGCAATGTATTTTTAAGCCAGCCAATTGACGTGAGAATGACACGGAACTGCAGTGGGCTTTCAGGTGCTTTGATTATATAAAACATGGACAGGGACTACACCCCCAGGAGAGACACTGAGCAATAACAATTGTGCTTTTCAAATTATAGTGACTGCAATTAGACTACATAAATATACTGGTTAAGCAGTTCTGGGTCGATCATGAAAAATGATTTTTTAAATGAAACCTATTATGAACGTACAAGACCAGCGTGTGTATTGCCAGTGCTTTATTTATTTGTTTATAGCAGATCTTGTTTTATGAAATACAAGCACTGCAGTGGAGGACAGTTAGTTTTTCTAGTGCTGCGCTCCGAGGTCAGTATGAAGCTTCCTACCAACTCAGTGAATATCAGACTGAGCTTTCTCCTTCAGCTCTCATGCTGCTATGACATTGCTACTGGCGTCACTGAGAATGATGCATGAGCACAGACAGAATACAGACTGAAGTACTGAAACATAAACTGAGTGTTGGCAGCAGTTTCTAGATTTTTCAAAAATTACGGATTTATTGTAGAGACTCCTAGATACCAGAAATACCTTAACCCCTTGCCTAACTGGATCAAAGAAATTGCAAATCTGTTCTCTAAAATTATGAAATATCTAGATTTCTTAGAATGAGGTCTACTGATCAGACCAAGTAGTCAGCCATCACTTCTGCCCACCAGGAATAATGAAGGGAAGAAAGGAAAGAAAATAAGAGTTTTATGGAAGATCATGGAAAATGGCAGACTAAAGAATGACAAAAAGTCTGAAACATATCAACATCAAAGTGACTATTTTTGGTGAGACATTGCTCATTTAGAATGCTAAAAGCAGAACTCAAACCACTTTTTTCTTTTCCTCATGGAGAGCTTTGGATTTTTTTTTTGATCACAAAAGAAATCAAGTTGTAATGAAAACTATCTGAATATGCCATTAACTATGTTGTTTTGGAGTTGCTTCCCTTTATCTTTAAGCATGTGTACTAATACCTAAGGAAGTCTTTCTGACATACCAATTTAAAGGAATATTCAAAATTGTAGTTTAGAACAGATATTTAAAGGATGCTTCAGATTTTAAAGGGAAGTTCAGGGAGGTACCCGCATTCCTTGTCTAGATCTCCATTCAGTGATTAGCATAACTGGCGGCACTGACACCTACTGCAGAGCTACTTATTACTAGTATTTGTAGAATTTGGGCCGGGGGAAGAGGTGGGAGAGGGAGAGTAGCATGTGTTACTTTGTTTTGTTTTAATTTTCTTTTGTTTTGTTTTACGAATAGGGGGAATAAAACTCCTTATACTGCTATAGTACTCTACCTTTAACAAGTTAAGATGCATTTTACCAGTAAAGAAAAGCCACAAATCAAATTAGTGTCTACTGAGCAAAAATTAAATTCAGGATTGGATTCAGTTTAAAGATTTTGTTCAGAGTTACCCTAAGGAATGGTAGGATTTAAGCATGATGATTCCTTTTAAAAAATAAAAAGTAAAATTTATGACTCCTATTTTGGACCAGGCTTCTACCAAGCATTTTGCTGGTTACTGCCAATGCAGAGTGAATGCTAGCTTCTCCGGTTCCAGACAAATCAAACCAAGACATACAAAAATTCATGATAACAGCAGATGAGGAGAAGGCTGAGGTACTCAACAACTTTTTTGCCTCAGTCTTCACTGGCAACCTCTCTCCTCCCCCCTCTCGAGTCAATGGACAGCATGAGGGGGACCGGGAGGGTAAAATCCCTACTGCTGTAGGAGAAGATCAGGTTCATGACCACCTGAGGAACCTGAACATACATAAGGCCATGGGACCTGATGAGATGCATCCCAGAGTCCTGAGGGAATTGGCCAATGTAGTCACCAAGCCACTCTCCATGATATTTCAAAAGTCATGGCAGTCAGGTGAAGTCCCTGGTGACTGGAAAAAGGGAAACATGGTGCCCGTTTTCAAAAAGGGTAGAAAGGAAGACCCCGGGAACTACCGACCTGTCAGCCTCACCTCTGTGCCTGGGAAGATCATGGAACAGATCCTCCCAGAAGCTATGCTAAGGCACATGGAGGCCAGGGAGGTAATTTGAGATAGCCAGCATGGCTTCACCAAGGGCAAGTCCTGCCTGAGGAAACTAGTGGCTTTCTATGATGGTGTGACAACAACAGTGGACAAGGGAAAACCAATGGATGTCATCTATCTGGACTTCTGCAAAGCCTTTGACATGGTCCCCCACAGTATCCTTCTCTCTAAATTGGAGAGCTATGGATTTGATGGGTGGACTGTTTGGTGGATAAGGAACTGGCTGGATGGTCACATCCAGAGGGTAGTGGTCAATGGCTCGATGTCCAAATGGAGACCGGTGATGAGTGGTGTCCCTCAGGGGTCTGTACTGGGTCCAGTGCTGTTTAACGTTTTCATCAATGACTTAGACAGCGAGACCGAGTGTACCCACAGCAAGTTTGCAGATGACACCAAGCTGAGTGGTGCGGTTGACACACCAGAGTGACGGGATGTCATCCAGAGAGACCTGGACAGGCTGGAGAGGTGGGCCTGTGTGAACCTCATGAGGTTCAGCAAGGCCAAGTGCAAGGTCCTGCACCTAGGTTGGGGTAACACCCCGTATGAATACAGGCTGGGGGAAGAAAGGATTGAGAGCAGCCCTGCCCTGCTGAGAGGGACTTGGGGGTACTGATGGTTGAAAAGCTGGACCTGAGCCGGCAATGTGCGCTGGTGGCCCAGAAGGCCAAGCATACCCTGGGCTGCATCAAGAGAAGCGTGGCCAGCAGGTCAAGGGAGGTGATTCTGCCCCTCTACTCTGCTCTGGTGAGACCTCACCTGGAGTACTGCATCCAGCTCTGGAGCCCTCAGCACAAGAAGGACATGGACCTGTTGGAGTGGGTCCAGAGGAAAGCTACAGAAATGATCCAAGGGCTGGAGCATCTCTCTTATGAGGACAGGCTGAGAGAGTTGGGCTTGTTCAGTCTGGAGAAGAGAAGGCTGCAGGGAGACCTGATTACTTAAAGGGAGCCTATAGGAAAGACAGGGAAAATCTTTTTAGTAGGGCCAGCTGTGACAGGACAAGGGGTAATGGTTTTAAACTGAAGCAGGGTAGGTTTAGACTAGATATAAGGAAGAAATTCTTTACAATGAGGGTGGTAAAGCACTGGAACAGGTTGCCCAGAGAGGTAGCGGAGGCCCCATCCCTGGTAACTTTCAAGGCCAGGTTGGACAGGGCTCTGATCAACCTGATCTAGTTAGTGGTGTCCCTGCTCACTGCAGGGGGGTTGGACTAAATGACCTCTAGGGGTCCCTATCAACCCAAAACATTCTATGATTCTATGATAAAATAGTCAAAGTAATTAAAGTATTTTTGGAAGTAACTACTGGTCACCTTAAATCAAGGCCTAGGGCACAGACAATAGAGAGGTAAATCTCACCAAAACCCGAATTCATAGTATTCACTGAAGGGATTTATTTAAAAGCTGCCTAGATACAATTGGAAATACTGGAGATATAGACAGAGTTATGTTTTGACAGCTAAAATTCTACCCAGGTGCTATACTCACAAAAAGCATTAGCTTAAATCCCACGTATTGCCTTTATTGAAATCACGAATGTCATAATCTTTATTTAATGAGCCCTGGAAATGTGAACATACAACAGGCCTTTTCCACCTGATTTGAAAGAGTGGAAGGAATGAGGATTTTTAAACAGTCATTAGAAACATAAATGGGAGCACTGGTCACTCCCTTCCTAATCACCAAGGAAAAACATCTTTCCACTTGATAAGAACATAGTCTCTCTCTGTCTGTCTTTGGTCTAACAAAAATGTATGTATCTATTGAATGCAGCAGTTCTTCAAGGAAGGAATGAGAGCTGCTCCACCACACAATTCCCTGTGGTTTTGCTAGGCAGAAATATGAACCTGAATCCATGCTGGACAGGCAGCCTTTGAATCTGGCCTACCTGCACCCTTGGTGGGTGGTAAGAGTCATGGAGCTATTGGTTAAACAGTTGAAACTCCTGCTATCATTGTCATGAAAGAAAATGACTTAAAAGCCTTCAGGAAGGGGTTCATGTCATATAATACAAATTGCCGCAAGGCGGAATAAATCAACAGATGGGGCTTACTCTAGACAGCCAACTGGTCATAATAATAGTTTTCATTTTGCAGCTGTATAAATAGGGTTTCTAATACTTCCCCATCATCAGAAAAAACACGAGTTTTTTTCTGTGGATCTGTGCCCATGTTCTGGCAGTGGATGTGGTACAAACACATGAATGGACTCAAGTTCTCACTGAATCTGTGTAAACGAGCAGGATCTGGCCTTTAAATTTCTTAGCTCAAATACCTAGTTTAGTGAAATAAAATGTCTTTATGACATTTAATTGAGTCAGGGAGAAGAACAATTAACTGATGCTTATTTTATCCTTGCATAATGAACAAAGTTCTTTTCAAAAGTAAATAAAATTTCAATTCAAAGAAATCCACTAGATACTATTACAAGTCTCCCAGGTGAAGCTTTAAAGGAATAGACACTATGAGAATTGAAAGACATGGCTGGTAGAAAGTATTTTCTCTCTTCAATATCTTCTCCACTTCTTCTCCTCCCATTACACTATTTAATTGCTAAGTCTTCATGTACCCCTGTTTCTTGACCATTCCCAAACCCAGTTTGTCATGGAAGAGCATAATGAAGGCAGAAAATAAGAGCATGGCACAATTACATGACATATGAATGAAAAAGTGTATCAGAGAGATCTGAGAATATGTCACTGCTGTACACATATTCATTAGCATAGCCACAAAGAATAAGAAAATGAAACTTTTTGTTCTGTTTTGTAGTCTACCTTTCTGAATAGTATACAAATGAGAATTTTAAGTTCACTGAGAATGCACTTAAGCAAAAATACATGGTATTAAAAATCATAGAGTTAGCATCTCATTGACCCAACTTAATTAATTAGATGGCAGCCCAAGAAATACTTCTTGTCTTTGTCTTGTGCTCTTACAGTACCAATTGTTGGTATTATTCACCCTTGCTTGCTCATTTGCGCAAAACTGAACCAGTATGAGCAACATATGCCTTAAAAGCGTAGACAAGTTCTCAACTTGAACCTGCACCATGCACTCTCAAGAAAACTTCACAAGAGCACTTCTATCATCGTGCTCTGAACTTTCCCTTAACTCAGCACATAGTAAACTTTGGCCATTTACTTCCTTGGCTTCTGTGTTAGAAAATAGATATAAGAATTACCTCTTTCCTGCAAAGGCTTCTCTGCAAGTCATTACATGAATCTCCTCTCAGTCTCCCTGTAGACATCCTGTCTTTGTGAGCCAGCACAAAGTGTTTCCAAGACCCCATCTATTAATGACCTAGAAAAGGAATGTGCCGACCTTCGTTTAAACTTGGTGACAAGATGTTTTCATACACACTTGTCCCTACCTATGCTAAAAGAAGAACACAGTTTCTAAACTCAGTGGGTGGATGGCTGATAGGTGACAGAGCTGCAGCTCTGAGCCATCAGAGTTGTCACTGAGAGGCAGGAAGGTGCTCTATGGGGCTGTGCTGAGGACTCATGCAGCTGAACCACCTTTGCTGCCCATCTGAAGTAACATTGACACACTTCAAATGGGACTGGTGAAGAGCTGCGCTGTCAGAGGACTTGGTCAGAGATACCATGGTAAAAATACTTGCAGGTCCTATGAAAATTTTACCAGTATCTTTGAAGCACAATCACACAGAATGGCAGGTGCTCAGGCTATGTTACCCAGCACTGTGCTGCAGTCTGGAAAGGCAGGAATGGGGCAAAAGATTTTTGCAAGATTATTGAAGTCTGCGACATCACAATTCTCCTGGAGACCAGGTATAAAGATATAGATTGCTTTCTAGCTGCACTAATGCTGAAGAGAGTCAAGTTACTGGATAAACAGATACAGCTTTCAGAATCAGAACATTACTAGAGTTTGTGTGATATAATACTCTCCAGCTGTTCAGCCCATCACTGTAAGACCACCTAGAATTCATGGAACATATTCTTAACAAAATCCACGTGGAAGAGTTTTTACTCCACCTTCCTTACTTCTATTTCAGAAGCCTGGACTAAGCACATACTTGTCTCGTTTCATGTCTTAGGAGATCTTTAATCTGCAGTACATACTTTGAAAAAGAAATATTTTTCATTCTCTGGCAAGCCTTCTCTTTGTAACTTGTATTCAGACAAAGTGGGACAGATTTTTTGTCCCCCATCTGCAAAAAAAAAATTAAAAACTTTTTAAACTATTGCATAGATAAAACCAGACTGAGTAGGAAACTAAATGTCTCCTTCACATTCTTTAACTTTTTCTGAATGCATTTATTAGCACCCTTTTTTTCTAATAAATATTCTCATGGGTGATTTAGACTTCTGACGGATGCAGAGTTAATATTTACAAGACAAATAAAGGAATGAAAAATACCTTTCTTTTTCTTGTAACAGAGACCTCTTGGGAGGGGGCGGGGGGAGGAGGATGAGGAGGATGGAAAAAAAAGGGAACAGAAAAACACTGAAGTAGAATACCTATATTTTCACTCACAGAACATTGCTCCTCTAAAGACAAGAAAACTCAGTCCCCTTTTTTTTATGACAGCTAAGTTCAACAAAAGTGAATTTTCATGTAATTGTATGAGAGTTCACATATGCATAGAGAAGTTGAGAAAATCATAACCAACATGAATGTAATAACCTGAGACTATTATCATAACAATTCTGAAATTTTCTTCATTTGCTTCCCTCAGTGACTCTATTTTTTTTCAAATCCTAGCACTATATCAAAAGCTGATGATTTTAAGGGAAAGGTACACATTTTCAGAAAGAGTATGCTGTCCGTATCATCTCGTTATAGACTAATTTGATGGGAATCAACTTCTGCTTTAATTATATAATTAAGGACAGATTACTTCCGAGGGTTTGCTGACAATAAAATTATCATACTGTTATATGGAATATGGTGATATGGTTTGTGCTCTAAATCTGTCTTTCACCCAAATGTCCCATTGAAATGGGACCAGCATAACAGGTCACACAACTCAAGTGAGAAGACATGAAGGAAATAGGAAAGAAACTTTACTTTCTACATGTAGGAAGGCTAACATGATAAAATCTTTAAATCTTGCTAACATTTCTTCAATTTTCCTTTCTCTGGCAGAATATATTCCTGATTGCTGTGTGCAGACTGGTTGTCACACCGTAAGCTCTACCCACTAGAGGTCTCTGTAAAAAATTCTTGTGTTGCATGTTGTGTTCTGGAAGATCATTCATCTCTCTCCTTCCTAAGAATGAATCCAGTTTTTCATTTCCTTTCTCAAAAGCAGAAATAACCACTGGGAGAATTGCATATGCAATTTGGGAGCAAGTTTCTTGCTGAAAGTGAGAAAGTTTCAAAACCAACAAAATGCTGCTTCTCTTCCAGACTCTGGGAAGCAGGTTAATTAGTGCAATAGTCCCTAACCGCAGTTTATATGAATCACTGTTTAAGCATAGTTCTGAGCTCATGCACTCTCTCAGCTGTAGATTGATGTGTTTTTTAAAATCTTCATGACAGCATACAGGACACCAAGGGCTAAAACTCCAGGGAACAACTGTTCTCTGTCTTTCTGATGTAGTGCATCGTTTCTGCCCAACTCAGACTGTTTCTTTGTCCCTGCCTCTCATATTGGTCTTCTAATGATTTCTCTTTCCCATATTCCGTCTACCTGAAGGGTCTTATTCTGAAATGCTGGACCAATTCCTCCTCTCTCCTTTTGCTGACTTCATATAAAAAGCAATTAACAGAAAAGGGAGAAGAGGAGTCTACCTTCAGTTCAGAGCAAGAACAGTCTCAGCGGTTGAGAAAATCCTATCAAAAGTAAATTCTGTCTTTGGATTTGAGTATGTGTGTCACAAAGTGAACATGGAGAGCTTTGTCTTCAGGTTCTAATATTAATTTCTTACAATTTTGGCAATTAATGACTTATGTTATATTTTATATTTCTCCACAACAGAAATCCCTGGACTCATTTCTACTCTCAAGTTTGATGTTAAAAGTATTAATTCAAACCATGGAGTATTAATGAAAGAAGAAAAAAAGCCAAATAATTTTTTAGAAAGACAATAAAGTAAAGGCAAACCAAGTAGAAACAAGATTTGGAACTGTTCACCTTTTATTTTTCTTCTTGTTTGCCTAATGTAATATTTTTTGTTGCATCCTTTACTAAAGGACTAATTACTGGCATTGACAGCATAAGCGTTTCAATGATGATGAAGGCCAAATATCACATCTACATCTTTAACGTCAGCATATGTAATTGATCACATAAGAATCAGCTTAGTGCAAGTGTACAGGTACTGAACACATTCAGGAAGCAGCTTCTTCCCATTTACCTACACAAAGCTGCTGCTTGGATTCACTGTTTCTGAATCACACTCAGATATAATTACAATAGAAGCTGTACATACAACCTGTTTGTACAGGACTCATACCCCATGGAGGTCTTATTTTCATAAATGTTAAGATGTGTCATGTTATTTGTATATAGAGAAATTAACACCTTCTCAAAATGCCATGAGATAGAACAGCTTCTCTATTTTGGCAAATTCAGCCCATTCATTCAACCAATATTAAACATGGCTGAGTGCTGTTGTGCAACACACAATACTGTTTTAGAGTACTGACATTGCCCTTCCTCAATAGGGGGCTCCAATACCAATCACAAACTCAGGAATTTTAGCTTAACACCTCCCATTTTAGAAATCTCAAGGCTCATTGCTTTCCTTGCTTTCAGGTTTGCCTTCCTTTTCTGTGTGGCAGAAGCCTCTTCCAAGTTCTTTCATCCTCCGTTCCTCCTGGGCAACACACAGAAAATGTGTTTGTCTCATTTATTTTCTCAGTGAATAAACCCATATCCTATACAGTTTGAAAACTGCACTTAGCCAGAGCTCTTGTTTGCTAGAGCACTCTAGAAGTCAAGAAATGAGTGGGAAACAGAAGAAACTCATTTTTCAAATGAAGCTTTGCTTTATCCATTTGTAGTTGCAAGCAGGTCTTTGAATGATGTTATAGTCAATATCTCAAGAACCAAAGTATCATCCCAAGCCCCCTCTCTCACCTCCATGTGGTCACTTACAACCACATCAGTAAGGAGCCAATAATGAACTATGCACATTTAGCTCATCCAAATGATTTTTTTTTTTTTTTTTTTAATCAAGCACATCATCATTGCATAGGCTGACGTTAAGCAGAAGTTCAATACAGAGGACTTTTTCACATGGAAATATACCAAAGGAGAGGTGCTCTTCTTAAGAAAAGTATTAACTATCTGGTCAAAAAGACAGCATGTGTTTTAACAAAGAGACATTTTCAAAGGGAAATAATTCTTATTTTAATTATTCTAGCCATTTCTGAAATTTCCTAGTTAAGAAAAAAAAAAAGAAAGAATTAATACTTAAAAAAGGGGGGAATTCAAAAGAAATTATCTATTAAAGCTAGCAGCTCCACTGAAAAAGATTTTCCTTTAATAGATGGATCCTGAGGTAGATGGTTTTCAAAATTACAAAATCTCTGAATGATGGTGATCAAGACATCAGGTAGATAACAGAAAAGATGCCTTTATGATTTAAACTTAATGGAAGTAGATTAATAACCTGATTCCCTTTAACTTTTTAAAAATCTCTGTCTTTCATAAGCATTCTACCTTTCCCAGTCTTGAGCAACTTCAAGCCAATAGGATGAAAGTCTGCTGACTTATAAACTGACACCTTAGTAATTCTCCCCAGGATGCCTAGTGTATTCAAGAGCAAAGTGTGCCTTCAGAGTACTTTGCTTAGGAAAAGTGGAAGGCAGTAGCCCAATAACAAACAGAACTGCATCAGGGCACTAAGGAACTTGCTTAAATCCTGAGGTAGCAAAAAGGTTTGTCTCATTCTGACATGAAAAAAGAAATAAAATAAAATAAACAACAAAGTCTTCCTCTAGATGAGGAGACAGATAGCCGAGATGTCAAATACAATTCTTTTCCAAGTGTTTTTATTTCCCTTCAGTAAAATGGGGGGGGTTGGTGTGGGGAAAGCATGCCTCTGAATTTTCATCTCGATTTCTTTGGAAGAAAGGCTAAAAATAGAGTAAAATACTATTACAAAATCTTGTTAATCAAAATAGAAACTGTTGTGCTGCTAAGCCAAAATCTGCTTATCTTCATCTGAAGGAGCTTTAGAATTTACCACAATGTCTTAAATTTAAAATTCAGTAATGTGGTTAGGATTTTCTGGTAAATACTATTCTACATGAGGAAAAATGTCAGCTGACAGATCACACCTATCTTCTCTTATAAACTTCCATCAAGGAGTCTTTTCAGAATGACCATAAAATTATTAAAGATTACCTTTGCAGAAGTTTCATATTTTAGGAAAGTTTTTCAAAACATGACCTTCAGCTTTAGTAGCTATCCCAGTCGCATGGAAGAATTGAGGTTGTAGTAAATTAATAGCTTGCTTAGGTTCCAGCTGCTGGCTTCCTCAGCAGTAGAAAACCTGGGCAAAGCCATGTTTTATCCAAGGTCCTTATACTGGATGTTCAGCAATGGAGAGAATTCACTTAGCCTCTATCTGCAGTCCTGCTCAGCTTCACAACTGATCTAAACAGTCTGCTCATATGAAGAATGAACAAGTCTGCTCATCTGAGAACTTCAGCTTACATGAAAAAATTGTGTTATGCAGATCTGTGTTTAAATAGAAAATAAATACAATGCTCAAGCAAGTTTATCCATTTACCATATCTGAATAATATAATCCCATTGAATCTAGACTGCTAGGAAGCTGACATATCCATCAATTTCCGTGAAATTCAGTGGAAACTGGGGAAACTTGGTACTCCAGCAGCAAGAAAGTTTTAATAACAATCAATCACAGTAGTATTGTATATGTGCTCCAGTTTTGCCTATCACCTTAACGAGATAAAATACGAGCTGGTTTGCGAATGAGTAGGTCCATTAATAAGTGTCTACATTAATCTGCAAAAGGTAACATTTGATTTCCTATTTCCTGAAGTTTTACGCTCATACATCTGTGGAGTTGGTGGCTATAGTATTGTTCTCATTTCTTGCTTTATCTATCCTTATTTGCCAAAAGCAAAAATAAACTCACTAAGTGTTCTGTTGAGATCAGTCCAGAAACCGCATTTAATATTCTTAATCCACCCTTGCACTTTGTTTATTTAATTAAAAGCCTCTTTAAAAAAAAACCCCAAACAAACAAAACGATAAAAACCCAAACTACCCCTAAAAAAGACAACAGCTAACAATGTACTAACTTATTCAAACAAGGCACTGCAAAAATTTCCATGGCATTTTCAATACCACACCTATTTAAATAAGTGTTTTACTAATGTAAGAAGCAGTAGATTGAACAATAAGTATTTAATAGACCATATTTAGGTATATTATATGAAGTAGAAATATCCCTGAGGAAAGGAGCTTTAAAAATAACCTGCCCAGAAACAAAAATTCTTGCTAACCACTTTATTTTTTCTTCTTAATGACAGCAAGAAACGTAGTATCATAAAAGTGAGTTGATCATATGACCCTTTTTCTAGGTAAATTCTAACTGAAAATTATACACACAACTACAAATACACAGTTATCTTTTAATCATAACAATAAATAAATAAATATTCTGAATTAATTTAAATTGCTTGATCTTATGCCCTGATTTTATGTTGCTGCCAACTACCAAGCCACATCCCTAGAAGGAAACACACTCCAAGCCAAGTGCCCTACTGAGGTACAAGTTGTGCTCCAGGACAACTGTTATGCTTCATTGTACCACAAGTGATTGATAGCTCTGCCCTATGCAGTGAATTTGTGGCTAAAAGTACATGTGATCATCGTAAGTCATTGTACTAAATGTTTCTTGTAATGTCAAGCAGGAATCTGGTTCTCCAGTGGATACATTTTGAAGGAGCCCACATAGCTTTGAGAGTACTAAGCATCCATCAAGAAAAAAAAATTAACATAGGCTTGGGTTTGGATACCAAAATGTAAATTGTTCACTAGTTGCTTATGCTTATTTCGGTAATGTGAATACACATATTTAATGTACAGGGGCATAGATGTGCAAAAGAAACTTGTGATCATGCTAGATATCTGATTTACTATTTGACATGTATTTAATTTTAGATATAAAAATGGCCTGTAGTCAGCAAGTCATTTTTACTACTTCCAATGAGAAGATAGTAATATTGCTTTCTTGTCTATTTGACAGCATTTACGGTTTGCTCAAAGCTATCAGATAGAATTTGAACTTTGGACAAGGTAGCTTTTATTTTACAACCCAAAATGTAAAATCTGAAAGAAAGAATAATCCTTTTTGTTTTTTCTTTTTTCCCCTCCAGAATGACATACCCCATCAGTCTAATATGATATTAGCAAGGAACTGAACATTGTGGATTTCTGATACTGATTTCTTCCCCTTTGGTTGCATCCTGTAAAAGAGCTATATATTTTTACTGAAGATTTAGAACAGATAAACCATTTAATGCCAGCGTAATCAAGGTGAATGATAACTCTGGACAGTAATGTTACATGTGTCTGGAATACGAGTGTGACTGGTTTAAGACATCTGCAGTTTTCTTGTAGCTTATCAATCTAATGTCACTAAAGGCAAAGTGTCCTATAAAATAGGAAATACCATAACTAAGTTTTATTATATTTCATAGAATTTACTGTACAATTGTAAATACATGTAATAAGTGGTTGGCAAATAAGCAAGTCTTACATTATTATCATCTATTTTTAAGTAATGAATCAATTCAATCAGGTACATTATATCACATTGGTTTTAGCAACAATAAGACATTTACTATTGCAAGATATCTTACTGGAATTAATAAACGAATTAACATGCCATTTAACAATGTTTTATGGCAAAATATTCATTTATTTCAGGTCCATATAATAAATTCCATAGTTTTCAGTGTATTGCTCTTCTTATATTGAGTACCCAGTGTGTAATACTTAACATAATACATCTAAACCAGTATTATAGCAGTGTTGTTCTCAGGAATGCAATAGATATTACTGGTGGAGAAAACAAATATACCACCACCACCTCAAATCTATCATGAAAATGTTGGGACTAAAAACTTGAAAACCATAGCTCCTTTATTTGAAGTATAGAGATTAGTGTTCCTCTGAGAACACTAGTACTCCAACAGGACATGACCAAAATATGTTTTCTCCCTCGTTTATTAAAATGGTTGCTTCCATCATGTCTACTTTTTTTAGTCTGGTTTGGCAATCCCTGTTCCCATTGCTCTTTAAAACTTCACTTGGAACGCCCTGTAATACACTTGTTAGAAAAACAAACACATTTCTGTAAAACTGGAAATTCTGTCATCTTTCTAAAAAACTTTAACAAAGGTGCTCTTTTCAACAAATTTGGAAAAGAAATACATATAAATACAAGTAAAACATCCATCCAATAAGTCTTCAGGATACCGTAAATAACCAAGCAGTATCTGAGGTCAAGCACTAATAATTTGTGGTTTGCTTTTCTTTTTTTTTAATTTTAAGAGATCAGGATTATGTGCCTAATGAAGAAGACAAAACTGTATATAATTAAGGAAGCTGATTACTTAGTAAAAAAGCAACAAGAGGGGAAAGTAAAATTTTGATTTTAAAATACTAATTACTCTTCTTCCTTGTCTACACAATGTTCACTTAAGCTCAAATATGCAAAATTCAGTGAGAACAAAACAAATTAGGTTTTTGGAGATGTCATTTTATTTCTGTAGGTATTTTAAATTTAGAATTTCATAGAAAGTGGTCAGAAAGTTTTCAAATAAATTTCTTAAAACCATTGTGGCCTAGAGGACTGTTAAACCATTTAAACAAAAATGATGTCTCAAGTGTGGAGGTTACTGCCCTCACAGATAAGCAGTGGTAACAGCAGAAATTCCCAGATTCCAGTGTCAAGTGATACAGTTCTGTTTAAACCATAGTGGTGTTGTCTTCTACATTTCTAGTAGGGACGTTGCATTTTGGCTGCGTGTCTATCTCTAAGTCATACCTCACCACACACAATGGAATATTTCTGACATGAAAATTAAGATCTAGTTGCATAGTTAGGTATAAATGCACTTTGATATGCCGTTCATATGAATACTAATTTTGATTTTATTAACCATAGACAGCATGAATCTTACAACAGCAAAAGACAGAGATACTGACAGAGTAACAAATGTCCGTATAATATATTGAATTTGTCCTAGAAATCTTTAGGTACCAAAATACTTGTTCAGTAAGGGCTCAATGAATAAGTCCAAGAAGGTCATTAAGAATACATTAATTGTCACCAAGAAGATAAGAAAAACAAAACATCCTTGAGGTGGAAAAAAAACCCCTTTTTAGTTAGTATGAGCTTCATCTACTGTTATTAAAAAAATATTAATGTACAATATCGATATCTTAAGGATACTTACTCTTAATGGAATGATTTTTGTGGTGTTCTTTACAGGGTCAAACTCTATACAAATAAAGGGAAGAATAAAATGATGAGCAACTGATGCTTTTTTTTACGTGACAAACTTGACATGGGAAAGAGAAACATAAAAAAATAACATTTGTTTAGTAAATGACCAATATCAAAACACACACACATACAAAACCACACCACCCACGCCCCCACACCTCAAAAATTACCTCAACCCACACTCAAATTCATATGAAATTTCATCATTAAGTTTAATTTAAGTCAAAGGTGCTGGTTTACTGGTGGCAGGGAAGGGAAATCAGACATTTCTAAATACTTCTGGACAGAAAAAATTACTAGCAAGGCAATATAGTGGCAATGTACAAAGTGTACAATGTGTATAATGTACAAAGGCAATTAAAATACATGGCCATCAACCGACTTAGTAGAAGTTTAATAAGTTGCTTTAATTTCTCAGCTATCTCAGGCTCTACAGCCCTGGGAACAAGGATGTAGATTCCTCTTCTCAAAGTTAGAGAAAGATGGAGAAGACCAAGACAGGAGAAGTTTTTAATGTCAGACCTGTTATTACCTAGAAAGAAACCGACCTATGGAAAACAAAGATTTCTTCACTTCTTCCAGCCCATATACCTCTTTATGAAACTAGGATCCCACTTCCTACAGTCTGATGAAGATCAAATGATGTTATTATTATTTCACTTGTTATGGATTAACTCCTGAGAGATTATACAATTTTATGACAGTAGCTTTAGTAATAAACACAGCCATACATTGAAAACCCAAACTTTTTTAGAGTTCCCTAGCTTATTTTGGGAGTCAAATATTCTCCGATATAACTTTTGTAAGAGGACTGTATATTTTCCAAAGTCATAACCCCTTTCAGCCCTCTAAACAGAACCCAACCATTATCAGAGCAAAAAATAATCACTTGCACATGCTTTAATATTTTCTTGTAATGAAGTCAGTATCTTTTGTCAAAACTGGTAGAAGAGCCTTAAAGATATCTGTGTCATTCTGAATATCCTGAATATTTTAAGTTCTGTTTTCATCTTGCTTTTAGATGTTTCACTTTTCATTTTCAATGTATTTACACAGAGGACATGGGAACTGGTTTAACCCCTTATTTTACTTCCAAGATTAATCTCCCAAAGCAAAATTTCATGACGCAAATACATATGAAGAAAAATTAAAGATGCCACTCCTACAGGAACCCAGTTCTGGGTTTGGAACATAGCAGTTGCTGTACTTGATCAGACAACAGGCTTAGCAAATCCCATAACCTGCCTAAAGCAAAATCCATCATTACATTTTTTCTAAGCAATATATTTTCTTTGCTGCATCCCAGAAATGAAGACATTCAAGCACAACAGGGGAGAAAATCCTTCTCAATTCTTAAAGTGTGAGACTTGTTTTATCATTACATACATAACAACAAATGTGTCTTAAAATCTAATTACATTAACTGACAGGATGACCTCCATTTGCAATAAGTTTCATAGGGGTGACTACTTACTCTTGGGAGATGCTGGTTTTTTCTAACACTAATTCTTAGTGTCTACCAGTGTCTTTTGTAATAATATAGTGTAATGTGAAGGAATACCAACCAGACTAGTTTATGCAATGGAAACCTGATCTGTTGAGTTTAATTTGCTCCTACCTTAACTTTCTCTGTCTTTCTTCACTATTCTCTATCTCTCTTAGAAAAAGACTGCACTAGACCTGAGTCTGAACTCACCCCATTAGTTTTTATTTCCTTCACAGAACTAAAGCAAGAAGTGTTATTTCTGACTGCAAAAAGGAAGCAGACAAACAAAAGCTCCCTCCAAAAAGTCTTTTTTTCTGTAATGTCTTTCTTCAGTTACTGCACAATAAGATTTTGTGGAAATAACCACATTTTCTCTGACTAGGAAAACTTGGAAAGCTCTGACTAGGAAAACTTGGAAAGCTCTGACTAGGAAAACTTGGAAAGGTGTTTTCCTTTACACTCCTGAATAGTCATTATTCTCTATGAGAGTTCATAAAAAGTGCTTAGGTCACATATTCACAGTTAATTGAACATAAGTCACATCCCTGTTGTGGCTTTACCTCAGCTGACAACTAAGGACCACCCAGCTGCTCACTCAATCTCCCTGCAGTGGGATGGGGGAGAGAATTGGAAGAGTAAAAGAGAAAATACCTGGGTTGAGACAAAGACAGTTTAACAGGTAAAGCAAAAGCCACACACAAGCAAAGCAAAACAAGGAATTCACTCACTGCTTCGCATAGGCAGGCAGGTGTTCAGCCATCTCCAGGACAGCAGGGCTCCATCACACATAATGGTGACTTGGGAAGACAAACACCATCACTCCAAACACACCCCACTTCTTTCTTCTTCCCCCAGCTTTATATGCTGAGCATGACCTCATATGGTGTGGGCTATCGCTTTGGTTAGTTGGAGTCAGCTGTCTCAGCTGTGTCCCCTCCCAGCTGCTTGTGCACCCCCAGCCTCCTTGCTGGTGGGGTGGTGTGAGCAGCAGAAAGGGCCTTGACTCTGCGTAAGCACTGCTCAGCAATAATGAAAACATCTCTGTATTATCAACGCTGTTTTGAGCACAAATCCAAAACATAGCCCCATACTAGCCACTATGAAGAAAATTAACTCTATCCCAGCTAAAATCAGCACAGTCCCTTGCAGGGTTGTTAACGTGGGCCTATTTTCCTTGCCCTGTTTGCTGCACTCCAGATAAGGTGGAGTTTTCTTCAGGGAGAGGAAAGATCATATTCCACAAGAGTTGGTGAGCACACTGCACAAGGGAGAGGGGCTAGAAGGAGCAGTGAGAATCACAGTAGGCCCACAGATATTGTGTGGGGTTTTCTGAAACCCATCATGCAAAGACATAGCAGGGAAAGTGGAGATTTGCTTACAAGCTACTTTGTTTCTATTCTTTCTCATCCCCCACACTTTTTATTTCTGAAAGCTCCCTATTTCAATTCCTGTTCTAATAAGAAGCTAGCTTTGTACAGTCAAAGTCGTCTGATGTACAGACTTTAAAGACATGGTGGAAGCAGAGCCATGTGAAGGGTTTAGGGACCACATCAATATTCCTGAAGAGGAAGAGAATTTCTTGTCTTGCCTTTACTACACAGTTCCCTACCTGCCTAATGGTGGGAGAGAGGAAATAGTAATAATAAGAATAAAAAAATCCTACTTTTCACTGTTGGATAGTTATTCTATCAGTGAATGTCTCCCCTCAATTTCACTGCTTCTTTTGGAGCCCATCCAATCCATTCCAATTCACCTTGTCCTTCTGCCTCTCTACCTGAGATGATCTAGCCAAGGAGATGCTTCTACTTCTAAAATACACAAGGGAAGGGTTTTCATCTGTGGTGGGTTGACCTCTGCCCCACAGCTCAGCCTCACACAGCTTCTTGCTCACTTCCCTTCAGTGGGATGCAGAGGAGAATCAGAAAGGCAAAAGTGAGAAAATTCATGGATCAAGATAAAGACAAATAATAGGCAAAGCAAAGCTGCACATGCAAGCAAAGCAAATTAAGGAATTCATTTACTCCTTCCCATCATCAAGCAGACATTCAGCCATTCCCAGGAAAGCAGGGCTTCATCACATGCAACAGCTACTTTGAAAGACAAACACCATAGCTCCAAACATCCCCCTTTCTTCCCTGTTTCCTCCAGTTTTATTCCCGAGCACGATGTCATATAACGTGGAATATATATTGTGTATATATATAAAAATTATATAATCATTTTTAATTTCAACTCCAATTACAGCATTCTGCTTAGATCTCTGGAAAACTTTGTTTCTAAGGTATGCATAGCTCTTTACAAGAATCTGATATTAGAGAATATCCAGATAAATTTCACCCCTTTGAAATACAGTCTCAAGCTTGAGAAGTCTTTTCTCTCAAAGCCACACTAAGGCAACACAGATATGAAGAAATAAATTCAGAGTAGCTGCAGCTGAAGTTTTGAAGCTCAGAGTATTGCCAATTTTCTTCAGAGATGAACTGGGAAAATTAAAAAAGTGTAATTTAAAAATTGACTAAACAGCTGACTTTCCCAACAGTAATGCTGTGATCACACATTGCTTAGTTGTCCAAGCTCTCCTTTCATCCACAGGAGATGCAGAGGTGCATTAGTACCTCAATAATTTAGTGAAATTTTTAATTGTGGGAATTAACCAGTATTAGTAAATTTGCATCATAATGTAGCAAGGTATAGTTCAATCTGCTTTAATCAGCTGAGCACACCTGTGGAAGAGGACCATTTTCTTGTTTTTCTTTCTGTAAACTTTTAGGAAAATTCAGTTGGCAAATTCCTTGCCTTGCTATTCAATCACCCAAGGAGGCTGTTCACGCCTCTGATTTCTACTGCCCTCTCTTTATGTCTCTCTACATAATATTTGAATTGGGTTTTGTTTGTTTTGGTATTACAGAGTGTTAGGGGTGATTTTGAATTGTGACATACTGGTGTAGAAGACTGTAAAGTAGAACATCATTATTTGGAAGCTTCTTGACTTTCATTAACTGTAAGTAAAGTTACATTTGCAAATCACTCAACTCCACACAAATAAGACCTTACAATCAATGGCAATCAAAGGTTGTACAGCTAATTTTTGGTAACTGTTGCAAGATACACAGTAGAAGAAAAAACACTACATAGATTTCTGGTTTTAAGAAGCTTTGCTGAACTCTTCTGTTTCTCTCCTTGCTGTACACCAAGGGTGTACTGTACTAAGCACACATAGAGTGTTATATATAAGTAGCTGTTTTCCTGGGCATCTGTCCTACTGATACAAGATAACTGGATGACAGAGATCTGGGATAAATACATGTGCACTACAGGTAGTTGTCAGTTGCTTAGGATATGAAATATTTTTCTTTTTTTGTTTTTTTTTTTTCTGGAATTTTGCTGTCACTCTTAACTTTGCCAGTTATATTGGTTTATGCTCAACTCTGATGTACTTAAAGCAAAGAGAAGCTTGACCTGGAGGAAAAAACGTTTCCCCTTAAAAAAGCAATACTGTACAAGTTCTGTTATAAATGGAAAATTTCTTATGCAGTTCTGATGACAAGCTGTTATACCAATTAAAAGAAATACTGAAAAAACATATCTGTACGTTGTAGGCTGGTAGAGAATCTAACGTTTATCATTATTTTTACATTACAGCAAACCAAAATATGGCACATTTTAAAAAGATATATCTGGTACTTCAATTTAACTTATGTAAAACAACAAAATCAGGGATAAATCTGTTGGTTTGGATTTTTTTCTTGTGATCATTTTCATCCCATTAGCTTCTCTTTTCCTGATGTGATTTAGCTTTCTAACAGTAAGACTTCAGATGTAGACATATGTGTTGGGAAACTGGTCTTTAACCGTATGAACCTTTACATTTACACTAGATTTAAGTAAAAGAGAAACATCTGTGAACTCCTACAAGTTAATACAAAGCATAGGAAATGCTACAGGTTTCAGAAGAAAAGGCATTTATGTTTATCTTGAATAAAGAATACAGCTGTATTATAACCACTTTCCCCATCTACTTTGCAGTGTCCTGTCTACATTAAGGAATAATAAAAAAATAATGAAAAAAAAAAAGTCTACTTGGTACAGCTAGGGCTGAATTGGACCAAATCATTGAAGTTCTATGCAGCATTTCCGGAAAAAAACATGCAATGTTCAGGTCCTTTCCCTCTTGCTGGTATTCTACAGGGACAGGCATCTTAAAATATGTACTGTAACACCACCTGAAGTATAACATTTTAACTGATCTAGTAAAAGGCATGGTTATCTCATCTCATTGCTTTGTCTACTTATATCCAACAGTCATTTAAATGACTACTTTATATTCTCAGTTGCCATAAAAATGCTTTTTGAAATACCTAAATGAAATATTTGGAGAGGGCAAAAAGGAAAGAGAGGTCATTAAAGCATCACTGTTAAGTAGGTCTGTACAAACTAGCTAAAGGTGAATTATTTTTCAGAGTTTTGCAGTATTTTACAGATAAATTGCTCAGAAAAACTTTGCAATAACCAGGTATTTGAGAATCATTTTACACTGACCTGTGTTGGCAGCCCTGAAAGTAATTCTGTTGTTTTTAAAAGAAATGTATTTCCTGCTGCAAATGGATGAGAGCACATTCTTGAGCGAAACTTCCTTTAACCTGGTAAATAGAAATGAGATGAGATATTGTTTCAGTCACCACTTAAACTCATTGTGGGGGTAGACACAATATAGTTATTGTCAGCTTGACCTGGAATTGTTGCTCAAGAAGATTGAAAACAAGTGCACTACTTAAAGCCATGTGTTGTACCAGGCATCAGCAGCAGCCATGCTCACAGAGAGTCCTTTCAAACAGGCCTATACGGTGACATAACCTCGCTGCTCATCTGAACCATCTCAGCTGGAATCATGGAAGTCATAATGGGGTGAATTCGGAGAGGTAAAGCCTAGGGTACAAAACAAGGGAGGCAACTTTTGTAGCTACCATCTTTCTTCTGATTAACAGAGCTTTATGTTTTGGTACTGTAAAGCTGTGATCCCACAAAGACTGCTGTTCATCTCTGTATGTCTTCTCGGAAGAAATATATCTATATCAAGTTTTCTTATCCTTTGAACTGTTCCCTTCTTAGTATGAAGACAGGACTGAGCAGAGACCACCAATGTTTATACTTCAAATTTGTAATATTTAGTATTTTCCTAAAGCCATGGTCACTGATGTTATGTATAGCATGAGAAACACCTGTGAAGAAATTTGTTAAGGAGTGTGTCTACTTATAGAGAGAAAGGCTCCCAGACCTTCACATGAAAGAAGTTGCCTCATGACACCATAAGAGGAGAGCCAATACACCTGGGAAAAACTCCTGAAACCTCTTTATGCACATTAATAAAAACTGTTTCAGTATTTGTCATAATTTCATTTTTGTGTGAAAATTAATATACCTCAAATAAGAATGAGGTAGAAATCCAAAATGGTCTGGCCAGTGGGCTGAAGCCCACTGATACAGCAGGAGAGGGAGGAGTTTGGTTGCTGAGGATGAGGAGGAAAGGGAGGTAGTATGAAGAGTGAAGAAAGAAAGAGAAAAATCAAAGTCCAAACACTTGAAAAACTGAAGTTCTCTAAACTGGACAAGTGAGGGAGAGGGCACCCCAATGGGCCAGGGCTGTCTGTACCTTTCCTTGCTGCAGTTGCTCACAGATTTGGAGCCCACACTCTTCAAGGTGGCTAGGCCTTATGCCATTCTCAAGGGTCTAGACCAACAAATCCTGCTAATCAAAATCAAAATGAAACCTCTGCAAGGCAAAAAGAGTAAGTACTCTGCAGAAAACTTATGAAAATGTCAAAAGTACGGCAGTTATGGGAGATGCTGAAGACACCCATGTGCTTTCTCAGACTCAGTCACTGAGCTCACAGTCATCTGATTCAAGGCAGCCAAGTAGCAACAAATCATGGCCATGGCACAATTGTCTTGTTACAAACCTAAGCTGTTAGGCATACACACTCAGGCCTCCTTCTTCATTGTCAATATGTCGTAACTAAGTGCCAACTCTTGCTTGAAGTTTTTGTTGTTCTTCTTTTACTTTGATAGCCAAGGTCTACATATGAGTAAATGTACATGGACATGCAGAGCAGAAAAAACAAAAATAGCTGAAGAAAAGGAGAACATGTCAACTCTACCAAATTGTGATTAATTTTTCATATTCCAGCCAGTAAGACATGCCTACAATAGAAAATATCTTTCAAATAAATTAAACATTGTAGATAATGTCCCACCTGTAGATAAAAGATGACTTAAGAAAATTCTGTTATAATTAAGGTCACAATAAAATACTGTTCAAGACTTCTGTTTTTGCCTTTCAGCAGATCCGTGTTTTATGACATCCTAGTAACAGTGACTTACATCCCAGCCGAAAGTAAAATTTCATCAACCTTTCTGCTTAAGGATTGAAATTTTAGTAAGCTTACTTAGCCATTTTCTTTCAGTCATTAAAGGGCAAAACCAGGATATTTAACAATAACTTTGTCATGAACTCTGTAATGGTGATTTCTTACACAGGCACCACAGAAAGGCTCTGTCACATAGTGTGACAGCTATTTTCTCTAACAGGTTTATCATCTGTACGACTTGTTTAATGAGTGAAGGATATAGCTAGCTACATTTATGAAACTGAATTTTCTGCCAAATTTCAGTACTGTATGCAAAATACAAGAATCAACAAAAAGAAGATCCTAATATTGATTTGGAATTAACAATCAATTACAAAAAAAAATAGTTCTGCCAGGAATTTTTGTGGTTCTGAGTTTTTTATTCAAGATCTTGTGACCTCTCCATGGAGAGAATATGGTCATAACATCACAGTGCAGTGGAAGTTATGCAGATGGTTCAATGTACATGTCAAGAAAACCAAAGTGCCATTAAAGGATCTCCTTCATACCCAGCTGATACAGTTCCAAGTCATTTATTACACCACTTGGAAAGAAAAAGCAAATGGTTTGGGTTTACACAAAAAAAGGTTTTTTGTTTATTTTTTCCAACTATATCAGTTGTGTAATTAAATGTTACCTCTGTCTATAAGCTTTTTCTCTCATATCTTTAACAGAGAGGTGGCTAAAGCACAAGAAACAAAAATACTGCTTTTATTCTCTAAAAAGAAAACTTCTGTTCCAAAGAAATAAGCAAGGCTATGAGACACAAAGATACAGACCTGTATAAACTTGTTAACAACATGAAATCTGTGAAGCTAGAAATATAAGATGAGAAAGCAATTGAAAGAAACCACATTCAAGGCAGAGCAAAAGCTTCATAATCTGATTATGATGACATTTACACGAGAAACATGGGAAACAATGAAGTAGTCACCTAAACATATTTGAAGCATCTTCTAGTAAAACTGCTGCTCAAAGTCAACTCATACTTACTTATCTATTATCTTAGCACTGACTGATACTTTAAGAAGTTCAGTCAAGAATGCCATGGAAATAACAGAGCAGTAGAAAAGAATTTTACTTATACTTTGCCTTTACTACAGTGACCTTGGAAAAAAAAAAATTAGTTCCTGAATGTAATCGTTTAAATCACTACTTTCTAGGAAAAAAAAAGAATCCTTCTCTATGCCCAAGTTCAAGGATAATGACTGACAACTTAGACTTAGATTCTACATTTCTTATAACTAAAATTGTTTTACAAACTTCCTTTAATATCGTAACAAGCTGCATCATTGAACTAAACCTTTTTTGAAGCTGTAACTGATTAAAAACTACTTATGCATCTCTGTGATATAAATAACACTAAATTATTTGTCTCTTATGGCTGTGATTTTGATATACATCAAGAAACAGAATTTTCAGATGTGATTTGCAACTTCCCTAGGAAGTTATCAAGAAGGTATTTTTCCTAATTAGTCAAATAAATGCATCTCTTGCTACAATACGCAGCATATTTCACAAAGCAAGACATAACCAAAATAATCTAAAGGTTTTTCTATTTCCCGTACTAGAGCAGCACTGTTCTCAGGACCTGCAAAATCCTTCAGATGTCCCTGTCCTCACCTCCTACAGCTACCCAGGTTGATGGACCCTGCTCCCTACTTGTAAAGATACTGAGATGAGCAGATGTTCATTCTCCAGCTTGCTATTGAGTCAGTCCCCAGCAACACTATGGGGCTTTAATCTCTCTGAGAGTACAGAGGATGAGTATGCAGCAAGCAAATGTCAGCTACAAGACTGCATGAACCACAGCAAAAACAGCTGCTGACAGCAACATAAATGTTGATATCCCGAGAAGTTGTGACTGCTTGTCATGGATGATGTCTTCCAAGTTCTGAGACCAAAAGTGGCCAGCACTGATAAACTGAATAAACTGTTTACCAGGGTATTCAAGGCCGTAGATTAATGCAGTAGTCTTGTTAATTTTACTAATCATCAACTCTTCAGGGGGACACTGAATGAGGATATATGACCTAAAGGTGTCTTTGGTAACACTGAGCATGCTATGTATCTGCATTTAGGAGGGAACAAAACAAAAAGACATTGCGGATGGTAATAGGAGGAAGACTTTGCAGGCCTCAGTTGCTTCCAGTGAAAACCACAGTGGATGTTCTGACTTACTTTGCACAAGATCTGTAATCCAGGCAGCTTCAAAAGGACAGTGACCTACTGGACTGGAACTGGAGTGCAGAACAGGAGACTGTCACCTCAGCACCAGTGCCAATGCAAGAGCATGAAGGCAGAAAAAGAGTATCTTTCAATTAGCAGACCATCACTGATCATCCTAATGTGGAGGATAATCTGATCCTACAATAGGTACTCTAATACAAACCTACAGCTATTAAGAGTGATAATTATTTCACTAGCAGTGGGCTCCAGCAACGCAGCTATACTTATGAGTATCAAGGATGTCTAAGATGCAGCTTGGCACTGGCACTGGCTCAACCAAAGTCCAGGCATACAACAGGCCCTGTAGAACCATGGCACTACAATCCCAGGTATTTCCAGGAGCACCCGTTAACATACTTTTCATAAATCAGGCACTAGCAGGGGTGAAGGCAAAGGGAAATGAGCATAAGGTTATCCTTCAGATAAACTTCATGGTGTAGTATAGGATGATTGTGACTTTTCTCTCATTTCTGTTGATTGAGACATTAAGAATGATTGGTAAGGTCTGACAAGTAGAAGAGTGCTTATGCTTATACTTGGTATGATAAACCCTGTGGTGGCAAGGCACAGACTGGGCTTAGATGAGAGCAGAGAAGAATCAACTTGACATTGAAAAAGCAGTGTGGATTGTGAGCTCACAGAGGACAGGAAAGGAAAATGCTGTAAAACTGTAATTAGATCAAAGGAAGAGGTGTTAGTCCTATGTCCATGCACACTGGTACAGCCATTATGTCATTGTTTATCCAGCTGTATAGAGGAGACATAGAACTCACAGATGCTTTGAGAAATTTGGAGAGCCTAGTGAAATATTTGGAGAACACCTTAGATGACTTACAGTCAGATGAGTGTACCCCAAATATACAGTAGCTGTACTGTTCAGCAAGAATTTCAGGGTTGTTTTACACTGAAAAATTGGTCCTGGAGCATAAAGCAGATTACAATATTTTCAAGCTAAGCAATAATAAGTAAAATATTTCTTTTTAACCAGCTGTTCACTGTAGTCCACAACAATGTGTTGTGCATCAAACATTGTCTTTTAATAAGAGAGATTATATAGGGTAATGACAAGGTGTAAATATATTGAAAGTGAGGTTAATTTTAAATTTGTTACATTGAATAAAATAGGACTTAGAATTGCAATGCCAATGTTGATTGCAACATTGCTGCAATACTGCCAAAATACATGCAAAGCACACAAGTAAATGATGTTGAAGTTGCAAAATTGATTTTGAATTAATTGATTTATAAACAGACCAAAATGCATTTAAAACAGATCTTTCAAAACTGTATTGTCAATGATATGTATCAATGTGGCATTTCCTCTAAAATGGCTAAGTGTTGCTTTTCAAGCTTTGAATGAATTGGGCTCAGTGGAACGATTAGTCAGAAACTAACCTTTTTGATAACAAAGTGAAATCAGAAAATAGGCAATAACTTAGTGTTCAAGTAAATTAAAAAAAAGTTCCCTAAGTACAGACACTTGTAAAATTGCACCTATCCAGCAGAATAATATCTAATTTAACACAGTTACTAAAGATAAATGATTTTCCTGATCAAATTATATCAGGATGAATAATTTTACACTATATAATTGGTGAGCTGGATAATTCAATAAGCCCATTTGCTATGGTTGACTTCCTTTCACAAGTAGAAATTCTGTAATGAGGAAGGCAGTTTTGTCAAAACAGCTGTCAAATGGCAGTAGCATAATAAAAAAGCCCATTAATCAGAAAATTAATTAAACATTCTGTGTATGTAAAATCTGCTGCATACTGAGAAAATGTGAATGGCCTGACAACAGCATTTGTAACAATTTATTCATTGGAGAATTGGAGAATTGTAGGAAACAACCAATGTATTACAACAATATACAAATAGAGCTATTCTACAGGAAGAAAAAGATATCACTTCTAAGGTCAATTGGCTAGGAAAATTATAGAAATAAATTAAAATATTTCTATTCCTTTTCTTCCTAATCTCTGTATAAATACTGTAAGACACCATTCCTCTTGTCTTGTCTAAAGTGAAGAGTACTCCTAGCAAAGAAGAGCAGAGTAAAATGCAATTGTAACATGGGTGGTGGGTATCAGACCTCTGGCATCTCTCAAAATGGAGTAGTACTGTGGGATGAGCTGGGATGGAGGTAACATCATTTGATACAGAATGAGCTACAGAATACTGTTGGATGTTTCTGAAAATAGTTTCCGAAGTTTCATCACATTTGTTAAAACAGTTCTATTTTTGACGTTTAAGGTGGACAATACTGATTGGAGGCTCCATTTTGAAAGCAATGTTGTTAACTTTCCTCAGGCTGGGTAACACCTGAAAGCTCAAGCTTACATGATGGGCTGTTATGACATTGAGAATCTGGTAAAATAAGCACTTGGGGGCAATTTTATAAAGGTATGATGGTAGACACTTAGAAAAACATTGGTCTGTACAGTGATCTGAAAAAAAGCAGGGTAATACTATTAAATCTAATACAGATCAAACACGGACTTGGGCATGTGGTCAGTGTTGAATAGTATTTTATATAGCTTAGTACTGAAGAGTAGAACTTTCTCCCTAGAGGGAACGTCATATTATTTTGGGAACGAATGTGGAATTTTGATGTGTTTGTTCCTTTGTTTTTGATAGATAAATGTGCAATGGATGTGCTGCACATCCATTTTGTATTGTAATAAAATGTGTCCTAATTTTCTGAGCTATATAGTCACAGAAGATTACAGACAAGAGTTCCAAAGGCTTCTAATGAATTTAGACTCCCCCTCATTCCTTTAAAAATCAATGAGAGTAAAACAGGTAATGGCCTTAAGCACTTTCCTTATATTTGCATAACTGAGTTTGAAATAAATGAAAGAAAGAAACTTCATGGCCCCATGTACAGTGCCTGCTACTTTTAATAATATTCTGCATAATTACTTTGTTTTATTTCACATTCCTTGTTTCCTTTTTGAGGCAGCACTGAGCAAGGATGATACAGCTGGGAGGAACCCTAGGTCCATGGTCCTTATCAACTGGAAATGCACTCTGACTTCAGGAAAGCACTGATTATTTCCAATAGAGTACATCTGAAATGCCCAGTCTTTTCAGCAGCAGATGTTCTTTTCCATACCATGTATTTGATTTGCAGTAATGAGAAAATTTTTGCTTATAGTGCTATGCCTGGGTGGATGGATAGAATGCCTAAATTATCTTCTGTGTTGCAGATCTAATAAAATAAAGTGATTCAACTATTTCCATAGTACTATCTAGAGAAAAGATTAAATCAGAGTTCCATGGAATAGGTTAAATTTCATATCTGAATTATTTTTCCCCCCCACATTTTGTTAAGGGAAATGATTTATTCATAGGTAGTTAGTGCTTGAAAAGTCCGTATATATTTCCTCCATGGAGGTCAAGATCATGCTGAAATAACATGAAGTCAACTCTTAGTTTCTATAGAGCATTTTATTATTACTGCAGTATCAGAACAATAGGAAATTGAAAATGAATAGACTATGGAAAAAGAGCCATTGTGGAGACAACACAGCAAACAAATCGCATTAATGAGCAATAGCTTTTGTGAATGTGTTCCATTTGCAATATTTTAAAACTGTGTCTCCAGCTGCAGAAATAGAGTGTTGAACTGAAGCCATGAAAACCACTGAATCATTCATTAGCTTGCCGGAGGTAGAGGGTGGTTAGATGGCACAGTGGGTTAATGCACAAGCTTTTAAAGCTGGAGGCGAGTTATGTCTAGATTTAGGTCACAAGTGAGACACATTCAATGGTATCAGCTTGCTTTCTATGGATAATTTGTCACCTGCATAGATATATTTTATGATTGGCAATCTGTTCCAACATGAAAAAAAGACAGACATAGCAAAGAATATTGCAATTGGGATTAAGAGGCTGTGTAGACAACGATTCAAAGTGACTGCTTATGTGATGACTAGCTCTTTCCAAAACTATTGCTCCATTCAGATTCTTAAAAAAAATTACATAAACCACAGTCTTCTTCACAAAATACAGAAACATTTAAAAGTTTGTTTTAAAAATAGTACTAAAATCAGAATAAAAAGTCTAAAAATTATTACATAGAAACACATTTTTTTCTAAAGCAGGTAAATCAATTTCCAAATTTTACATCTTTTGGGGTATTTAAAATAAGTATTTAGTCCCTAAAATACTAATAACACCTTAACTGAATACATAAATATACACGTACAGCATAAGACATTGCCTATACAGACTAAGATATGATTAGGAAATCTCTGCCATTACCATCTAGGAGATAAGTGCTCTCAGTAGATAGAGTACAGACTTTTTGTTACACAGGTATTCTTTGCTTCAAGACTATCATAAACAAAGCTGTGCTGCTGGAAAGACAGTGAAGTGAAACTCATGCTGCTCTCAGTTGTTGCCATAGGCTAGAAGGTAACTGGGTGGCATCTGTGTATGCCCTTAAGGTGTATGTGGTGTGGTACAGGCGGGCAGGAAAAGGAGTGGGCAGATGGAACTGAGAAAATAGAAAACTAATGGCCATCAAGAGTATTGTATGCCTCTTGTTGCTCAAATGCTGGTCTTTTATCTTTCCATCTCCTGGAGGAGATCAAGATTGCTACACAAAAATGAGGACTACTTTGATGTATCATTTGTAGACTGGAGCATAAGATATGACTTCATGACATTCAGCTTCAGAAACAGGGAGTTTAAAGTCACAGGTCTAGGTTAGCTGAATTACTTGCTTCCAGGACACTTAATAAATAGATAAGAGTGGTATGTTGTTCCAAAGAGCTCATACTCTGAAAGCAGAACCAGCAGAATCAACACAAAGAAGTCTGTAGGCGGTGCCAGAATTTACTGAAAAATGCCAGTTATTGTGCAGTACTATATGCTTTTGGTTTTGTCAGATTTCTCAGGACAACACTCTGCAATTAACCTGTAAAATTGTGATATTTTATTCAGATGAATTTTTGCTTCTATGTCATTATTATCCTTTAATTCACCATGAAGGTGATTAGAAATTCTTAGGCTTTCATTTGCATCACTTCAATGTTTATTTATTCTATATTCAAAAGACAAACCCCCTGCTTTGTAACATCCTTCTTATCTCCAGCCATTTAGAAATCTTCTTGGGAGCATTAAATGGCATCTAAAGTAAGACCAAGTTTTACAAATTAGAAGTTTTACCAATTAATTCCACAACTATGAATCTATGCGCCCAAGGCAATATCCTTATTAATTTATTTGGGAAGTTTGCAATTGGATTAAACTGTTGGTTGCAAGTTTGTGAAAGAAACATCCTTCTAGGTGGTATGATTTTCTGATGGATTCCTGGCATGAAGTAGGAATTTTTTGAAGAAACATGTTGGCTTTTTTTTTTTTTGAAGAGAAAATGTTAATTTTTTAGTTCACTTACAAGCTGCATCAGTGTAATATTTTACTATGAAAAAATCAATATAGAGAACAAAAGTAAAGGATCTATGGGATAACTCTTTTATGACACTCTCCTTTATGTCTGAGGCACCATTTTGCAGAATAAAATGAGTTCTTAGGGTTCTTAGCAAGTTCAAAGTGCAGGACAAAAGCAGCATTTCCTTTTTAAATACACAACAATGCACATAATTAATTTATTTTCTTGTCCACCTATTTATTACCATGTTTACTCACACAATGAACTAGATATGAGCTTCAGTTTAGGCCACCTCAGTGGTCACTTGCAAGAAATATATTCCTAATCTATCAATTCTGAATTGTTTTCTGAACAACTCATTGACACTGCCAGGAAAACAGACTTATTTAGGAAGTTAAAGCAGGTGTTCTAAATGAAATAGATTAACACCTGTAATAGTACATAGAAGGTATGAAAGTTAACAGATGTGTCATATGTACATTGTTTTAAAAAATACGAAGCCCTTTCTTTCCCCACCATCTTCTACCTTTAAATTGTTAAACATTCTTCCAAATGGTGGAAAAGAAAGGGAAAATACCTCTTTATTTTCAATTTCAAGACATCTCTTTCTTTACAGTGGGTTTATCTAAGGTGCCTCAATATTTTAACAAAACTTAAATAGAATTTATGTTTTTCTTAGAAATTGAATAGCTTTACAGTTCTAGAAGTACTGAACTCTTAATTAGATGCATAATTAGAATATTATTTTGGAGTTTCATAAACTTCTTCTGCCTATCTTTCATTGCCAAGAGGGTTATAACACCATCCTACAACATTTATTAAATGGTTTTGAAATGTTTGGAGAAAAGAAATGCTCCTCTGAAGTCAGCTTCTCATATTATAACAGCGTTAGTAAGACACAATGAAATGACATGTAAATAAAACGTATTGCAAAGAATACGGAAAAGTAATGATTTAAACCTGTCTTTACAATCTTAATTTTAGAACTCCTTAACCTCTGATTAGTTATTTTGGCAACTTTAACATTCCTATAGCAAATAGATGATGGATAAAGTTTTGTAATGCAGTCTAAAATAATTGCAGATGAAGTAGAAGAGTTTTTATACAGAATTATTAAGATGTGCTTATAATGTTATCTCCAAAAAAGAAAAAAATATTCCCAATATACCATGTTTGTCTCCATTACACCTGCCATTTTGTCCCTACTGCATGCATGATTGTCTTTCAAGATGTCAAGCCTTTGATGCTAATCTAGAATGAGCATTAACTGGGAAAAAATTGGGCCCTCTCCTCTCTGAGCTCAAAGTTAGAATCTTTGTTTGGAGACATACTCAAAGGGGCAGCACTGTAGAGGGGTTTCTTGAACAACAGGGCCACGAAGTATTATGGAACTATGTGGACAATCCAGGTGTATAACTGATATGATAAAGAGGGCTATGCATGGAGTTTGGTTAGCAAAAAATAAAGAAGGGGGAATTGTGGATACATTCCTAGCAGAACAAGGACATCAGGTTCTGATAGGGTTGGAATCCTCTTAAAGGGGAAATGCTTAGCCAGTGTACGGGACGCTATTAAAGGGGAAATGCTTAGTTGCTAGAGTAGAGAAGCAGTAACTGCAAGTAGGGTAAGATGCTGATAATGAAATAACCAATGAGTGAAGCTTTGTTGTATATATCCAATCGCCATTTGAGGAGAAGCACTTGAACAGTGTGTTTAGACCAATGAAATGATTGCTTATGCTGCGTGAACCCTGCTTTGTACTGTAAACATACCTGTACTTTGCAATAAAGTTGAAGCATTCACCATACTCCTATGGAGACTGTGTCTGCATTCCAGAGCTCCCCTCTTCCCTGGTAGCCCAAACAAACTGGTCGCCCTGTTCAACACAGCACATCACCCACAGTGGAGCAAGCAGGTCAAGAAGATAGATCAACCATAGTCATGCTTTTGGCCTGGAACAATGGGCATCCATCAAGGTTGCAGGTCAGCTCCAGGAGGTTTACAAAACAGACAGCAACATTTTGTCTGAGAGAAGCTAAGAAAGTGTTCAAGAGAGGTTGGGCAAAATACTGCTTTGCTTTTAGACTGTTTCCATTGCATAATCATCATCCCCTCCCCTCAAACCCACCATTTTCTCTGCTAAGCAGCAGCGGCTAAGGGGCAGGCACTTGCTCCTCAGCTGCACAAGGAAAGGAACTGAGACATGGCTGGGGACCTATACTGTTGTGGGACTGTAATTGTTTCTCCAAGTGTTTGCAGACAGCCTTCAGAAAAGGAGATGCTCTAGCAGCCAGTGGTCCCTCCTGCAGCAGCCCCAATCCATTTCTCTGATTATTCCAAAACCTCTTCTACAGGAAGGCGTGAGGAGCACCCAAGACAATCTCTATCCTTCCTGCTGCAACTTGGCCTGCCTAAACCACAGTTGCTTCCACACCCACCAGCTCTGTTTCTTCTCTTTGGGATCCAAACTATACGGCCTGTGGAGAAACAACCTCCTGTGCTCTGCAGCCCTTCTACCTCAGAAGGTTTTCCACAGCAACAAGCACAACTTACACCACTCTTGGGGAAAGGTGACATGGCAGGGCTGTTGATTGTGAGGTCTCTGCTAGCATGGCAACCTGTTTGGTCAGCAGCAGTGGGGCAGCAGCTTTGTGAAGTTCATCAAGCCCATCACTAAGCCCAACACTTTATCAGCCATGGCTGGAAGTGACCCCACCCAGGGCTCAGAGGCCAGGATACAAACTGATTAGCAGGACCATGTGCAGAGCCACACCTCAGGTCATGGAGATAGCAGGTTTTGGCTTCCTCAAGGATCTGGTGATTGGAACCAGGAAACCATTCTCAAAGGGGCCACATGCAGCTACTCCACCTGTAAGAACAACATTCTTAAAGAGAAGGAACGAGCCATTTACGTGTTCAGCATGGTTGATGAGGGTGGCAGAAGGCTCCCTGACACCAGGCTCCAGTGCCAGAAGGATGCCTACTGAGGAAGAGGTGGATTGGCTTACAGCATTTGCATGATAAGTGAACCTTGGCTGGAAGGCATTTTGGCAGGAATGACATACAGCGAGAAGGAACTTGCCATTCCAGAAACCTTGCACAAAACTGGAGACACGTGTGCACAGCTTGCACATGCTATGAGGATGACATGGGGGAATGGAGCATGGAGCTGCAATGGTGTTCACAAGTTATATGACCCAGAGCTAGGAGGTGTTTTGGGGGGGTTAATTTCTCGTGAAGAGGGACCTTCAGGGAAGGGTGTCAGGGCAGGTGACACCTGGCACAGAGTCAGAGATGCCTGTGCTCAGCTTCCACTGTATACTTAGCTGGCACTTGAGGAACGTAGCAAAAGAAAGTGTAGCAAATGGGGGGTCTGGTAGGGATGCAGCTGTCGGTGAGACACCTCACTTGGCAGGGCATATGCAGGGGCCCCAGTAGTTGCTTTTCTTGGGCCACTGTCTGCTGATGGTGCTTGTATTTTAGTAGGGTACAGGTTGGGATTCACATGGTGGGGACAACAAAGAGAATGGGGACTCTGGATGCAGCCCATAGGATTGTCATAGAGCTTGTCTAAAGGTTGAGCCCTCATACAAGGGGGTACCTGAGGGGTTATGCAGCCAGTGAGGTGAAGGGCTGCAGGTAGGGCCTGGTGCTCCTCCCTGGGCTGAGCAGGAAGGGGTCCTCACTTGTGTGATGTGTGCCTTGATGGATCACAGAGCCATCAGGTGCAGGATCTGCAGGAGGAACACAGCAGGTTGTGCTGCAGCAGAAAAAGTGAGAAGGGAATTAATAAGATTTCAGCAGAGACCCTGTAGGGACAAGGGTAGATGCCTTAGTGTGCTGAAAAAATTGGATGATGAAAGGCATGGCTCAAATTGAGGAAAGACAGTGACTTGCAGAACAAGGCACAGCGGAAGCTCGTGCGCAATGGCAGCAGGGAAGCTGTTCTCCCCTCCTCTGGAAAAATTAGGATGAAGAACAGGCAGGGAGTTCTGGCAGCAAATAGAAAGGACAAACCCTATCCCCTGCAAGGGATAACTGGGCCAGAAGCTCCTGTTCAACAGCTTACACCTATCAGGGAGAGGAAGTGGTGAGTATAGGTAGCAGGGCACTCCTTTCTGTGGGAGACTAAGGCACCCACCTGCTATCCTGACATGCAGTCAGGGGAAGTTTGCTCCTTGCCTGGAGTCAAAATCCAGCATATCACAGAGAGATTGCCAAAACTTCTCAAGCTCAGATACTACTTGTCTTCCTCTTCCTCCATGTGGATGACAATGATACTGCAAAGAGTGAGCCACAAAAAATCAAGCAGAACTGCAAACATCCAAGGGCTAAAGCAAAGGGGACAGGAGCTCCCGTTGTTTTCTGTCAGTCCTGCCAGTGCAAGGCAAGGGTATATGCAGGAACAGGCATATCATACAGTCAGCACCTGGCTGCACGACTGATGTTGTGCAAAGGTATTCAACCCCCATGATCATGAGATGGTCTTTGAAGACAATTGAAAAGTTCCTGACAAGATATCTTTCCCAATAGGATGGCTAACTTAACAAGGCAGGGCTAAAACTTGGTTTCATGGGGAGTGCTCTCCAAAGACAGGAAGCAGGGTACAGAGTGAAAGCATGTGAGAAGCAAGCCATGGGGGATGCTCCCATATTCCTTGTAGAGTCCATGGGCACATGGCACATCATCTCAAATCTGTACAGCAATACTTATGCTCTTGGGAACAGACTAGACAAAATAGAATTTACACATGCTCTCCCACAGTTACAATGCTTTAGGAATTAAAGAAAATAGATGGGTTAGCTCATGTGATGGGACTCAGTCAATGGACAGGTACAAGAAACTCTGGAAAGATTGAAAGGGTAAAAGAGGCGGAGGGCTTCCACTCTCTGTAGAAGAGCAGTCTGAGTGCATGGAGTTTAGCTGTGCTCTGTAGAGTATCTTTGGGTCCAAATGAGAGGAACCGCCATCCAGTGAGACATTGTGGTAAGTGTCTGCTACAGACTGCTGGATCTGGAAGAAGAGGTAGGTGAAGCCTTCTTCAGACACACCTTCAGACACCTTCAGACCTGCCAGCCCTGGTTCTCACAATGACTTCAACCACCCTGATATTTGCTGGAAAGCAACACAGCAGTACACAAGCAATGCAGATTTCTGGAATGCACTGAAGAGAACTTCCAAAAAAAAGTCCCAGTAAATGGTTATTAGATAGGAGTGGTGCCCTTCTAGAAAATCTGTGTGCAAGTAAGGAAGATTTGTTTAGACATTTGAGTATAAATGTCAGCTTTGTCAATGCAGTAATCACAAGGTTGTGAAGTTTAAGATCCAAAGGGTGAGGAAGCCAAGAACTGAATAAAGACCTTGAGAAGATCAGATCTCAACTTGCTCAGGGAATAGTGAGGAGGGATCTCCTGGGAGTCTGCCTTGGAGGGCAAATGGACTTTGGAGTGCAAATTTTCAGAGACAGCCTTCTCCAAACACAAGAGAAGTCCTTCCCCCTCAGTGTGAAAAGACTGGTGCAGCCAGAAACCACCCTGGATAAGCGGTACACTACTAATATAGAAAAGAAGCACCTGAGAGATGGAAAAGGGTAGAGGTTTTGAAAAAGCAACATAGAAATATCACATGGGTGTGCAGCAGTGCAGTGAGGAGAGCAGAATCTCTGCTGCAGCCCAAACTGGCAAGAGATATCAAGAATAACATACAAGTCATCTGTAGATATGTTAGTAGGAAGCAAAAATACAAGGAAGATACAGGTCTGCTGTCAAATGGGGTTGGCAAGTTAGAGACATCACAGTAGGGACCTAGCTAGTAATTGCCTCATTTGCCTCAGTCATCTGTCCCAGGTCTCTAACACCGACGAACAGTAACAAGAGAAATGGTGAACCATGGATGGTAGAGGAAGGCTGATTTAGGGACCATCTGTACAAAGTAGATGAAGACAAATTCATGAGACCTAACAGGATCTATCCAAGGGTTCTGAGCTTGTTGGCTGGCGCGATGACAAAAATTCCTATCAATCATTTCCGAAAAGCCACAAGGATCAGAAGTCCAAGTAATCAGAAAAGGGCAAATATTTTGACCAACTAAAAACAGGGGGAAAGAAAAAAAAAAAAAAAAAAGATCAGAGAAACTGTAGAAAGACACCACTTCAGTTCCTGGGAAAATTAAGAAAGAGGTCCTCAGGAAAGAACCTCCCTGAAATATGAAGGACAAGAAGGTGACTGGGGTTTAAAACATATTTCAGCAACCTGGTTACTTTCTCAGATGAAGCAACTTACTGAGGGTGCACTCAATCCACTCGTCCAGATCGTTGCTAAACCTGGACAGGCTGGATTGATGGGCCGAGGCCAATTGTATGAGGTTCAACAAGGCCAAGTTCCAGGTCCTGCACTTCAGTCACAACAACCCTATGCAATGCTACAGGCTTGGGGAACAGTGGCTGGAAAGCTGCATGGCAGAAAAAGACCTGGGGATACTGTTTGACAGCCAGCTGAATATGAGCTCAGGTGGCCAAGAAGGCCAATGGCATCCTGGCATGTATCAGGAAGAGTGTGGCCAGCAGGACTAGGAAAGTGATCATGCTCCTGTACTCATCACTGGTGAGGCTGCACCTCGAATACTGTGTTCAGTTTTGGGCCCCTCACTACAGGAAAGACATTGAGGTCCTGGAGCATGTCCAAAGAAGGGGAATGGAGCTGGTGAGGGGTCTGGAGCACAAGTCTTATGAGGAGCGGCTGAGGGAACTGGGGTTATTTAGCCTGGAGAAGAGGAGGCTGAGGGGAGACCTTATCTCTCTTTACAACTACCTGAAAGGGAGTTGTAGCCAGGTGGATGTTAGTCTCTTTTCCTAAGTAGGAAGTGACAGGATGAGAGGAAATGGCTTCAAGTTGTTCCAGGAGAGGTTTAGATTGGGTATTAGGAAAAAAAAATTTCACTCAAAGAGTGTTCAAGCATTGGAACAGGCTGCCCAGGGAAGTGGTCGAGTCCCCATCCCTGAAGGTATTCAAAAGATGTGTAGATGTGGTGCTTAGTGACACGATTTAGTGGTGGACTTGACAGTATTACGTCTGTGGTTGGACTCAAAGATGTTAAAGGTCATTTCCAACCAAATTGATTCTATGATTCTATGAGTGTCTTTCCAAATGGCTTTGATGGTGGGACTGAATTCACACTCACTGTGTTTGTGGATGGCACTGAAGTGGCAGGACAGGCAGGAAGATGTGATAGAAAGAAGAGTCATCATGCTGAGAGACTACAACAGGCTGGATAATTGTGCCAACAAGAGTTGCATGAGGTATTACAAACATGAGCCCTGCACATGTGGAAGAGAATAATCCCAAACAGCAGAACAGGCTGGGATCTGGGTGGTGTCTTTCATCACTTACCAACAATCATTTGACTTTCTTAGAAAGAAAGAGAAGTGGCTGCCGTATTTCTGTATTGTAAATTTCACCTATCTAATCTCCTTTTCAAGCCACCATTCATGTAGTCTCCCTCACAGATGAAAAGACCAGAGCAGCTCTGGTGACCTCAGAGACCCTGAACCTGTGACTATCTGCAAGGTGGAAATCTTTTGTGTGTGATGCTGTGCATTTCTCTTTCAGGAGATGTCCTCTCCAATTCACTGATGCTCAGTCACACACCCATCAGTGACTCAGGCATAAGCCCCAAGTCCCTAAGGCAGATGTACATCAACTGTTTTTCACCAGGAGAAGTGACATCAATTCCCTCTTGGAGACTGTTGAGAGATACAAAGGGACAGAAGAGACCAAGCTGTGATCTTTGAGAGAGAAAGATGGTACGTGTATCCTTGTCGTGAAGGCGCCTTGTTTTAGACTCCTGCTGTCCTGGCTAGTGGGAGAAAAGAGTTAAAGGTGAGTAGTGAAAGGAGACCATCACAAACTAATGTTGAAGATGTCCTCATTCATAGGGGAGGGATGGAGAGATGAAGAGAGGGGACAGGAGAGAAGGTATATAAAGACAGGAAGAAGTGAAAAATGAAGGATATCTGTAACAATAATTTCTTGTCCATATACAGTTTTATATTAACCTTTTAAAATTAGTCTCTCTTTCAATTGCCATACCTAAATATCAGCATTGGAAAGAAAGTGAAGACAGATACATTGCTTTGGATGGGTTTTTGTGTGCATGGTCAGGTCACACAATAAGTGTATCTTTTGCTTTTATTTAAGATGAAACCCTTAATTTGCAATATTTTGCAAATATTTGCAATATTTTGCAAAAAGAAAAAATGAATTCTATGAAGAAATAGGACTCAGAAATTCAAGATAGTTTTTAAGCCTTGACAAAGTAAGAGGCTGAAATTCAGCAGGGATAATAGAGCACTTGGTTTCCCAAAGTTTTATTTGTTTTCAAAGTTTCTTAGAAAAAGGGAGGGAAAAAAGACCCAGTAAAAGATAATTTGTTCATCATATACAATCTGTTAAATTATAACTAATTCTGGTTCTACTAAGAATAGATACTTAGCATGTCTCTGGAGTACTGTCCAAACATGCTCCCTCATGGAAAAAGGCAAAGGGTTAAAACAGTTCACTTTAAAACACCTGGGTAGAAAAGCAGAAACTAAGAATTCTAAATAATTATTTTCAAATAGGAAAGAAAAAAAAATGAGGATAGAAAGAAAAGAAAAGCTCACAAAAACTTGTGCACTGGAAGCATATGCAGTTGCATATTAATGATGGCATCTGTTATGTACTGCCTTGAGTTCCCTTAACCACAGAATGTTACATAACCACTGTCAGGAGATTTAAAAGACTTCCATTAATTTGTGATGGCAGCAATTAGCAAGGAGGGTGTTAATACTTATTGGTGCTCAAGCTGTCAATTTCTGGCTATTTTTCATGTGGCTTCTTTGTAAACTTTCACTATTGTTTACACAAGGATATCATGGCATCTAGGTAGAAAACAAAAATTTTCTTACTGGTATGAGACATTCACCAGAGAGCTGAAATTTGTATTAGGGACAGCTAAAGATATTTTGCTCAGAATAAATTCAATACTATATATAAATCAGTACATACAGAAAAATTAGGAGGTGCTTGTTTCGTAAAGTGCATTTCTGTCTGAGATCATCTCAGTTATTGCATGTTACATGCTGGCGTATGTTGTCTATGTAACTTGGCAATGTGAATAGCATGAATTCTTTCTGTTTAGCAGATCTTGGTGAAATATATTTGCTTTAATGTCTTTTCATAAGGAAAGGCCAGTTAGTGAGAATTAAAAACTCTTTAATGAAAACATGCTAAGTTTTTACAAATAGTTTTTTGAGATGGTTTATCTGGTCAAAGATTGAGTTTATGGTCCAGGAAATGCAGTGACTTGAAGCTACAGGACTTGAAGCTATGGGACATGAAAATATTCTTTTCATGTAAAAATTAAACTCGGTAGCTGAGTTGACAACATTTCTATGTCCTGCTTTAGGGTTAGCTGCTCATCACATTCTAAAGAAACATGGTGGAGACCGAGAAACAGTACAGAACGACATCGCCATTACACAAGGTAGGAATGAAGCATTCTTACTATTTTCCATTACAGGTGATGGCACGTTAGTATAGACCTCAGTCTCCTTAAAGTTCTGTTGGACATGGCATCCAAGACCAGGGAGCTGGATGCCCAGCTAAATACCTGATCATTTAATTTACTGGATTCAGTCATCCTGTTATGGAATGTTAGTTCAGACTGTGGTTTTGAGATAACTACTCATTTGACAAAATTACAATGATGTGGTTCAGTATCCTGGATCATGGGTGGTGTTTTGAAATCATTCATTAGTTCACACATCTATTTTAAATATAGTAGCTTAAATTTAAAATATTTTTGTGTCACAAAGGCGTGCAAATCTTTCACGTACTATAAACATATGGAGCTGAAGAGGTACATCCCCTTCTGGAATTAGAGGGCAGCAGCTGAGCAGTGTGAACTATGTTGCATAATGCTTAAAGGAAGGAAATTTTTTCCAGGGAGAGCAGAGTAAATTCTATCAGCTACAAAGAACAGCTATGGGATCTTTTTTATGACCACATAAAATAAAAAAATCATAGAGGTCTTATTTGAAGGACCCATAACACAGTAAACTGCACACTATTCAGTTTTTTCTGCCTCAGTTAAATTGCTAGGTTAAACTGGCACTATCAGAAATTGAACTTTGGATTCTGTGAACATATTTCAAGCTTAGCATAAAACATCCAGTGATCTGTCCCAGTTAAATCTCCAGGATGCACTGCTTGATAGTATTAAACAAGACATGAGGAACTGAAAAGAGTCCCTATCACCTGTGTTATCACTATCAAAGGTGTATTTAAACATTCTGTGCTTACAGTGTTCTCAGATAAGTAGAAATAATATTTTGGGGTTTTGTGGGCTTTTATTCCCCCACTGGTAAAATGCAATAACTTCCAATGCTCAGTTTTAACTATCACTACAAATGCCTTTTACTCCTCCCTGATCATCAGTTGCATAGCTAATATCAGTAGGAAATTCTGAATAACTGTAGAGTAGGAGGACACCTGGGAACAGGAAACTAAATCAAACAAATATAATTAAATTGTGGAGCTCATTTTCAATGGATGTTGCGGAAAACAAAAGAATAAATGTGGTTTAAGAGACATTAAACAAATGCAGGATTGTCTATCAGTGACTATTAAACATTATCGTCCAAGTGTATTGTCCAGTTCAGAAAATTCTTGAAGTATTTTTTGCTGTTCAGGAGTGGTAGAGGAAGGTTTCAAATAACTCCCTGTTCATTAAAATTGTCCCTAATTATCTGCCTTTGGCCACCACAAGCAGGAGGATGATAGGTGGCCAAAGAAGGACCTTTAGTCTACTACAGTCTCTGAAAGTACTTATCACAGAATCACAGAATCGCAAGGGTTGGAAGGGACCTCGGGAGATCATCTAGTCCAACCCCCCTGCTAAAGCAGGCTCTCCTAGAGCATGCTACACAGGACTTCGTCCAGGCAGGGGTTGAATATCTCCAGAGAAGGAGACTCCACAACCTCCCTGGGCAGCCTGTTCCAGTGCTCTGTCACCCTTAGAGCAAAGAGGTTATATTCACTTTCTGGACCAGGTTCTCTGAAGGAGGGCAATCATACAACAGCAGCTGCTCTCTTGGCCTGTACTGCTGTAGCGGTTGGGAATGCACCTCGTCTTACACTTCTTTGCCTGTTTCTTTTACCTGCAGCCCAGAAAGGGGAAGGAGACAGTCCCAGAATTGATGGGGGAGATGGTTCTCTGCTGTGTCACAGAACATGGCATAGATGTTAGTATTATACTATGTAGTAATGTGGCATCGTATTATACTATATGCAATATTAAAAAAGTATTTGGAGCCAGGGAGTCCTAAAGAACTGATGGTGCTGTGATGAGATTGTGCCACTATTGCTCTGGGTGGTGAATAGGAATATGAGTCTGAATATCCTTCTGCTCTCAGAGCATAATAGAAGAAGGTAAAGAGCAGGGTGTCTCTCAGAGATCCATCTTTGTTAAAACAGTGCTTGGGGGATACTGACAAATTATATAAAATTGCTAATGAAGCCACGCACCATTCCTACACTGATCTCATGCAGGGATTTAGAAGTGTCCATCCTGTACCTCAGAGCACAGCACATGTAGATATATTCTCATCTTGTAGCTTTGGATAGGAGTGTACTGAAGTTTGATATGGTAGGGGGGATGCCTTTTGCATAGCTGAAGTACCTCTTGCTGTACCAGAAGCTGACCCGGATGGGCTAATGTTAACATGAGCAATCATATCTTCAAGGAACTGGACATCCTGGATTGCAATGTAGACCCACCCACAGGTAGTCAGGGTCCAAGGCAGGTAAAAACTGTCTATTAATCTTCACAAAAACATTTTGAATTTAACATACCTAAAATGCCCGTACAGATACCCTTTTACATGCTTAATTAACTTAATTGACTTAATTATCCTAATATTTCAGTTGTACAACAATATCTGGGAAGAAAAAATGCTAAAGGAATTTGTTGGTACCCAGAGGATAAATCCACATTTACACAGAACTTTGTATGCTGACTTCATTAGACTCCAGTGCATGTGGTGTTCAGATCAACATATGATCATAGCAGCTTTTTTGGTTTCCAGACTTTGAAGAGAATCTCCAGAATAGGGTCAGTACACAGCAGGAGTACATCCCTGGCATTAAGAACTGATCCTGAATACAGTGATATTCAGGGCCCCAGTGCAAGAAAGACTTCAGCTAACTGAAATAATTTCAGGAGAGAGCCACCTCTGTGTACAACAGTTTAAAATGCTTTGAATTTCTAAAATTAACACCAAGAACAATTAGAATTTACATAATCTTCAAGTTACCCCCTGCCTACCAACAGATTAGGAGAATAATCTAAAGGTAAAAAGCTCTTTTGATGAGTACAAATCCTGATAAACATTTAGACTTTCTCTAAAAATCATTCTTCATAGCATCTAATAACACTTGCCCATTGCAGCTATACATTAAAATTCCATGCCATCAAAGGCAGTGCTTTTGTTGCTGTTATTCATGGGGTTGTCAACAAAAAAGACACGTAATTGACTAAAACCTAGCTTTACTAGACTCAGTCCATCAAGGAATGCTTTTATTGCTGCTCTTTTATTTACTCTAAGTAACTGCTTCCTGACCTGTCATTTTCTTCATCCTCTCCTGAACTGTGCAGATCATAGAAGAAAAAGAATAAAAACTATAGCAGTAAGAACAAATGTAGTGGCACTGAGCAGCGCCACTGAGCTTCAGTATATTTTCTGAAGTACGATGTAGCACCACTGAGATATTTGGTGGTAGATATAAACTGCAAAAGAGAAAGTGAGTGTTGAGATTCTAGGTATTCAGAAGGAAGAAGAGGTGAAAGAAAGTAAAATAAAAGCAAAGCTCCACAAAGAAGTCATAGTCTTGTCTTCAAGATAACTGCAGAGTTGACTGAAAAAGGCTATTTAATTCTTAGCATGATTTAGACTAGGTCATTTGCATCGTATAATTTTAAGCAGTTCTTTTGTAGTTCAGCTGTTCAAGCTGGTCCCATGTATGACTGATATAACACTGAACTGTGGGCATTCACAGTGTGAATCTATACTTAAATTGCCTTGTTAGTGGCTGAAACATCTGGCATAACATATATTTACAGGAAAGTGAAGGTGAAAACTACTTTTTGATTTGTTGGAACTATCCTCCACCTTATTTAGTTAGTTTGGGATTTAGATTAGGCTAAAAGTACCATATTTTGTGAAGAAGCATTAAACTACACATTTCAGAATAAATAAAATTAATCTAGACCTCTTATCACTCATAGGCAACTGATGATAAATCTTAAATTCAGTAGGTGTCATAAAATCTCTGTGCCACAAACTGCAAACCACTTCTGACACTCTTTGTGGCAGAAAATACTGAAAGAGACAAATTATGTTGTCTTACAGAGCAGAATAGCAAAATCAAATATTTTAAAAGATTTTAGTGTTCTGTGACAGAAGAAACCTTGTTAGATGGTGTTCTTAGACAGTAAACTATGCTACTGCAACTCTATCAAGTGTATTATATAAATAAGAAAGCATCTTGTATTTTGCATTCTTCAAACAGCCACCTAAATTATTATTACACCTAGCTATATGTTTCTGAAGGTTTGTTTTCTGATTGTTGTTTTTTTTACGTGCACACACACACACATGAAAAAAAAAGGAAAACTTCCCTGCTTATACATAATTTTACCTGTGGCTGATGGTTTGGGAGCTTCTGCCTGACATTAAGGCAAGCGCTGCCTTTTCAGCGATCTTTGGTTATTTACTTCTGCACAGGACAGTGATTCCTTGCTCCCACTGAGCTTTTATGGCATCTGGCTGCCTTAGAAATGACAAGATTCTTCCTACTTACCCAGAATTAACTTACTCAGAAGGTGGATCCTTACCCAGTGACAGGAATTCAGGGAAAAGTTGAGACCCTCACTACCAGGCTGAAGACAGAAAGCAAAGCTGTGACAGAGTGGATACTGGAAGCAGAAATCACGGGCTTGAGACTAAAGTGCAGTAGAAAGACACTGGAAATAGGATCATTGATTGATAGGATAGAAACAGTGGACATGGACCAAATATCCCTCCTGAAACATACCATAGCATTTAAAAAAAAAAAAAAAACAAAGAATCATGTAATCAAGATTCATGTAATCGAGATTATCACAATCTCCTCTACATTTAGGTAAATAAAATACACGGTAACCAACCCTCCAGACAGATCTGTTGAATTGATCATGGAAGAAGTCGACCTTGAAAGGCCCAGAATTTAAGAGCTCCAGTTCCAGGTATATCCAATAGAAAAAAGGGTACAAACCTTCAGCATGTGTTCTTGTGAGCCCCTGCATTAGATACCAACAGTTATGTGGTGTAAATCTTTCTCTCACAGTATTTCTTTTTTCATGCTTCATTGCTGTAAATGTTTTTGTTATTAATTCTGCAGCCATTAGTACAGTAGTGACTTCTCACATAGTAAGACTATGACTCTGGCGCTGTGGTGCACAGCAGAAGTGTAGTGTCCTGGCTGTGATCAAGATGTATGAAAACAGGGTAAATGAGGAAGCTCAAGCTAACCTTACGCTGCACCACACTTACTCACACTAATTTATTTAAAGATATTTAGATTTCTCAAAGTTGAGGTTAGAAAAGCAGAACTGCAGAATTTGGACAACAGTGTCTCACAGTTCAGAGTTTTGAGAACATTCTGTACTTCATACCTAAAACCATTTACCTTTAATTACAGGATCACACTGCTGAAAATTAAGGGTCGTCACTCAGCCGTTTAGTTGTAGGCAAGGTCAAAGAGACTACTGTCACTTAAAAGAATAACAGAAACAACAAAAAATAAACTCTGCTTGAAATTTGGCATCCATCCCAAGCATGGGATGGCAATCAATTAGCTTGGATGGATTGTGCAAAACACCATGTACTACTTCAGGCAACTTTTTGATAAATTCACACTTAAAGGTGTTAGTGCCTATTCATATTCTTACACTGCCGTGTAACTCACAGCTTTAAAGATTAAACAAGCCTTAACATCTTAAGGCTTTAATAATGGAAATAATTACCATGAGCAGACTGAAATTTATTCCAATGGTTAATGCACGGTTTATGTATCACTTCATTCCTACTTAAAAATAATATGACATGTAGTAAACAGTGATTTATCTTCCACTTTGTTGGTTACTCTGGTATTTGCATTCCCAATTATTATGAATTATTATGTAAAGATCATCACTAATTCCTGATATCTTTGAAGAGCCATGTGACAGAAAAAGACAAAAGTCTGTTCCTGGAAAACCCTGTGGCAGACTACCAATGAGTAAATGTGCTAAAGAATAAGTGTGGCAACTTCAGAGAAACAATTGCATTTAAATAGTTTAATAATGAAAAAGAGAATAAGGGGGAAAGCTCACAAACATTTCATCTGGGAAGATGCTGAAAAATATCCACTTTATGTAATATCCTGTGGACAGTGAGATAACTCCATCTTCAAATAATGAGCTCATCAATGACACCTCTTGACAGAAAGTCACACACGTAGTGCTAGGCATGTAATTCAGAGTTTGTAGGCAAGAAGTTAAGGTTAAGTTTGCATTTTTTTTTGATCTCTGAATTTTCTGGAGGTTTTATTAAACATAATGCATTTTTACACTGTCATAGCCTTCTATACGTGATTAGCTATGGTTCTAATATTTTTTCATCCTATTTTATTTGATTAGAATGAGTGTTTACATTATTTGCATATTTTTATAAAACCTATTCATTTTCCAAATGAAAAATTTTCAAAAACCATAGAATATCAGGAGTTACTTGGTTTGGATTCATAGTCAGAAATGTTTTTAATAGCTCTTTAAAATCATTATGACAATTACCATCACTGCATTACCAGCTAATTGGATTGGACTGATATTTTGCAAATTGAGAGAGCAATTTTTTTTTCACAGCAGATATTATCTAGGAGTGGAAGTGATTCACTACCAGCTTGTAATCTGATATTCTGGTATGTTTTTTAAAAAGACTTTTACGTATTCACAGTTGCTTGTGGCTGCTCCAGTGACTCACCACCACTGGAGCAGAATGATGACTGTTGTGACAGTGCAAACACATGGTGTATTCATTTTTCTGTACCTGAATGAGGTGATTCTGGAGGGAGTTATTAGTGTATTTGTATTGGAATTATTCTCACCAGAGAACCTTTTAGATATTAAAATAATTGGTAATTGGTTTCATATCAAACATCTCTGTCACCTTGGAGAACTTAAATATAACTATACAAGAAGGTTTGTGGACAGGGTAAACACAAACAGTCTAAAATGAGGTTTTCTAATCTTCCCTGCACTGGTCAGGAAAACTATTTTAGAAAACATTCTGGCACTCTGAATTTTAATAACATCAAATAAACCCAAAGGCCAGAATCACAGCACCTTCGTGTAAAGTGCTGTTTGGTAAAGCAACATAGAGGAGCAATTCTGTATGTTTTCCTAAGGCCACCAGACAGTCAATTGCAGGAGTCTGACTCATTATCATGCAATTTAAATTCTTGCAAAAGTGGCCTGTTTAGTGACCATATGCTTTAATAATTTACTATTAATAGCCCTCTTGAACATTAAATTATTTTTATTCTTGTTGTTCCTTTGAATGTTATGATTAGCAGCATGCAGAAGAACATGCAAACCTGTACACATCACCAGTTTTAGGCATAGAATCATAGAATAGAATCATAGAATGTTTTGGGTTGGAAGGGACCTCTAGAGGTCATCGAGTCCAACCCCCCTGCAGTCGGCAGGGACACTGCTAACTAGATCAGGCTGCTCAGAGCCCCATCCAACCTGGCCTTGAATGTTTCCAGGGATGGGGCCTCCACTGCCTCTCTGGGCAACCTGTTCCAGTGGTTTACCACCCTCACTGTAAAGAATTTTTTCCTTATATCTAGCCTAAACCTACCCTGATTTAGTTTAAAACCATTACCCCTTGTCCTAATGCAGCTGGCCCTACTAAAAAGATTTTCCCCCTCTTTCCTATAGGCCCCTTTTAGGTATTGAAAGGCTGCAATCAGGTCTCCCCGCAGCCTTCTTTTCTCTAGACTGAACAAGCCCAACTCTCTCAGCCTGTCCTCATAGGAGAGGTGCTCCAGCCCTCGGATCATTTTAGTAGCCCTCCTCTGGACCCGCTCCAACAGTTCCATGTCCTTCTTGTGCTGAGGGCTCCAGAGCTGGACGCAGTACTCCAGGTGAGGTCTCACCAGAGCTGAGTAGAGGGGCAGGATTACCTCCCTCGACCTGCTGGCCACGCTCCTCCTGATGCAGCCCAGAGTACGGTTGGCCTTCTGGGCTGCCAGGGCACATTGCCGGCTCATGTCCAGCTTTTTATCCACCAGCACCCCCAAGTCCCTCTCGGCAGGGCTGCTCTCAATCCTTTCTTCCCCCAGCCTGTATTGATACTGGGGGTTACCCCGTCCCAGGTGCAGGACCTTGCACTTGGCCTTGTTGAACCTCATGAGGTTTACACAGGCCCAGCTCTCCAGCCTATCCAGGTCCCTCTGGATGACATCCCTTCCTTCTGGTGTGTCAACCGCACCACTCAGCTTGGTGTCATCTGCAAACTTGCTGAGGGTACACTCGATCTCACTATCCAAGTCATTGATGAAGATGTTGAACAGCACCGGTCCTAGTACGGACCCCTGAGGGACACCACTCGTCACCGGTCTCCATCCAGACATTGCGCCGTTGACCACTACCCTCTGGATGCGACCATCCAGCCAGTTCCTTATCCACCGAACAGTCCACCCATCAAATCCATAGCTCTCCAATTTAGAGAGAAGGATGTTGTGGGGGACCGTGTCAAAGGCCTTGCAGAAGTCCAGATAGATGACGTCCGTTGGTTTTCCTTTATCCACCATTGACGTCACACCGTCATAGAAAGTCACCAGGTTCGTCAGGCAGGACTTGCCCTTGGTGAAGCCATGCTGGCTATCTCGAATTATCTCCCTGGCCTCCATGTGCTTTAGCAAAGATTCTAGGAGGATCTGTTCCATGATCTTCCCAGGCACAGAGGTGAGGCTGACAGGTCGGTAGTTCCCCGGGTCTTCCTTTCTACCCTTTTTGAAAATGGGCACAACGTTGCCCTTCTTCCAGTCACCAGGGACTTCACCTGACTGCCATGACTTTTCAAATATCATGGAGAGTGGCTTGGCGACTACATCGGCCAATTCCCTCAGGACTCTGGGATGCATCTCATCAGGTCCCATGGACTTATGTGCATTCAGGTTCCTCAGGTGGTCACGAACCTGGTCTTCTCCTACAGCAGGAGGGGTTTTGCCCTCCCAGGCCTCCTCATGCCATCCATCAACTCGGGAGGGGTGAGGAGAGAGTTTGCCAGTGAAGACTGAGGCAAAAAAGTTGTTGAGTACCTCAGCCTTCTCCTCATCTGCTGTTACCAGCCTGCCGGTCTCGCTCATCAGTGGGGGTACACTTTCTTTAACTATCCTTTTCTGACTGATATACCTGTAGAAACCCTTCTTATTATTCTTTGCATCCCTAGCCAAGTTAAGTTCCAGCTGCGCCTTCGCCTCCCTGACCCCATTCCTACACAACCGGACCACTTCCCTATACTCCTCCCAGGATGCCTGTCCCTGCTTCCACTGCCTGTGCAGTTCCCTCTTCCTCCTTAGCTTGACCAGCATCTCCTGTCTCAACCACGCTGGTCTCTTCCCTTCTTTGCTTGATTTCTTACACCTCGGAATCGAAAGCTCCTGCGCTCTGTGGACCACTTCCTTAAAGATCTGCCAGCTCTGTTCTGCTCCCCTGTCCCTGAGGACCGTTTCCCAGGGAGTCCCTCTGACTATCTCCTTGAGGAGCTGGAAGTTGGCTTTTCTAAAATTCAGGGTCCTCACTATACTCTTTGTTCTTCCCATTTCCCTCAGGAGCGTGAGCTCTACCAGCGCGTGATCACTGCAGCCCAGGCTGCCTCCAATCTTGACATCTCCGACGAGCTCGCTTGCATTGGTGACCACCAGGTCCAGTATCGCATCCCCTCGGGTAGGGGTGTCTATTACCTGGCTTAAGAAGTTGTCCTCAATGCATTCGAGAAACCTGCTGGATTGCCTACCTCCTGCCGTGTTGGTTTTCCAGCAGATGTCGGGGTGGTTGAAGTCCCCCAGCAGGACAAGGGCCTGCGAGCGCGAAGCCTCCCGGAGTTGGAGGAAGAACGCTTCGTCAGTCAGCTCCTCTTGATCTGGCGGCCTGTAGTAGACACCAACCACCAGGTTCCCTTTGTTGCCTCTCTCTCTGATTCTTACCCATAAGCTTTCGACCTGCTCGTGGCTATTCTTCAGGGACAGCTCTTCACACTGTAATGATTTCTTGATATAAAGGGCAACGCCTCCGCCCCTCCTCCCTCGCCTGTCCCTTCTTCACCTGATATTTCACTGGAACCTTATACATTTCTTCAGGTCTTATGCTAAAATTTGCATGCATCTTTCAAATATTTTAGTAGAACCAGATAGCTAGTTTGCAGAGATATTGCAATGGCCAAGGTGATTAAACCTGTATTACTTTCTGTCTCCTTGATCTCTCTTGCAAGTATTTTCCTTTACTGTCCACTAATGTTTTTTATGCATATCTTTCAAAATATGTAGAGGCAATGGGCACAAAGTGAGACACAGGAGGTTCCACTTGAACATTGAGAAACACTTTTCACTGTAAGGATGACTAAGCACTGGAAAGACAGGTTGTAGGGTCTCCATCACTGGAGATACTCAAAAGCCATCTGGACAAGGTCCTGGGCAACTGGTTATGGGTGACCCTGCTTGAGCAGGGGAGTTAGATAAAATGACATCCAGAGGTCCCTTTCAACCTCCCTTTCAGCCATTCTGTGATTCTGTGAAATAGCTCTAAGGACCTCAAAACAGAGAAATATAGACAAGCCAATGAGTAACAAGTGGGTAAAGCAAACCAAACCACCAGAAATCCTACAGAACACAGAAGGCACATGGAAAATGTTCAAGCAAGATTGTGATCTCTTGTTTTGAAAATAAAGTCATGTTCACAATCTTCAAAAGGAAGGTATGTTTTTTAATACTAATGGATGTAAATCATTAGACTTAACCTACCATGTTTAAGTAAGGAAAAACAAATCAGTTCTCAGACTATTTTATTGAGATTCCTAAATTGAACTAATTTTTTGTAAGAATCATTTCCATAAAAGAGATCAAAGAGAAGGACAACATATTTTAAAGGTTTACAACACACTTTAAATTTTGGATTCAAATATGCAATTACAGAGAGCTTGAGTCCTAATACATAAGTAGATTGTATGTAGATAGCCGATCCAACACTGAGAAAAATGTGTTCAGAAAATTAATGTCCTGAATGTAGAAGAAAAAAAAAATGTCATGTGGTTGGTTTCAATAAAAAGTAATATAAATTATGTATAAAAAAGAGTAGCATTTAAAAATTAAGTGAAAGACTTCTCACAGAGTGCTAAATAGAAGTTGAATAATTCTGGAAGAAGTGAAAATGCACAAGCAAAACAGAAGCAAACAAATCTAAGCAATTTTATTCTTTGAATAAAATCACCATATATAGAAATCAGCAAATAAAGGTTTTAGGTACCTATAAAGAAATGAATCATAAGTAGTTGTAGAGGTAGGATGCAACAGTAATGAAGAGTTACAGTAATCTAGTGGATCAATACGATTTCATCATGAATTGGAAAATAAAACCTAACTGTGGAACACAGAGAAGTATTAGAGCTCAGCAACGTTCTGCACACCCTGGGGCTCATCACACTTGCGCTGGTATCCCACCTCCTCAAGAATGGTGTTAGGATCCAATTTTTTTGGATGAGGCCTGCTTGCTTTCTAGCCAACCTCAGACAAGTCTGGGAGGCCAGGGGTGGCCAGACCAACCTCTCATTTCAGGTTCGATCCCTTCGAGCAAGATTAAGACACAAATGAGGTCAGATGTCGTAAGTTCACCCATTTATTTAAACTCTTCAGGGGAAAGAGAGAAAGCAGCGATAGGAAAGGAAGGAAAGAAAGATGGGTAATTAAGCAAGAGTTCCGGATAGAAGAGTGCAGATGGTCACCACCATGGATCCACAGAATCCCAGGGGTCTGTGCTTCTGGGGTCTTCAGTGGTGGGTGGTCACACATGCAGTGTCGGTGGTCGCACAGGATATTTGGTGATCTCCCATGGAGTCAGTGATCACATATGGGGGCTGAGACAGTGGCCCTCGGCAACAACTTCTTGCCTGTGCCATGCTTGCCCAGGGCAACAGCACACATCTCCCGTCTCGGAGGCCCACTCCCATGCCTGGGGTTTCATGCACCAACCACATGCATATGCCCCCAGATGGTTGGTCACACTGGACAGGGCGTTACCAGGGCCTGGCTGTTGTCCTTGTGACTGTGCGGGCGGGTGGCAGTTTGCACAATGTCCTGCAGGATCCTGTTAGCTTCACGTGGGCAAGCTTTGAGACAAATGTCCAGCCATTCCGTCCCTCACAAAGTGTGTTTCCAAACTTCCATCACCTGCCAATGCTTGTGCGAAATTACTGGTCATGAAGAACTGTTTCCAAGTATAAGATCATTCAGAAGTCTTCCTGCCAGTCTTTGGAGACATTGTTCACTAACCATAGAATAAAAGTTATGTCATTATTGTTAGCAGTGCTAATTATGCATCTGTAAATAATAATAAAGATACTGACACATTGATACCTAGTATTAGTCATACGCTTTCCTTTACTTTCCTCTTATCCTAAAAAATGCCTTCTTGTCTTATGGACTGGTAGGTTTTTATTAAGACATGATCAATAGGATGTGAAACTTGAGCAGTCAGAATTGCTTCCTAAGTGTCAGCTACAAAAGGCTCAGCTCCTTTGATTAAAAACCGTATACTCAAATAGAAAACTATAAAGTAGGAATGTTTGAACCTTTACCTCAGAACTCAAAGGCTCACAGCTGTGCCACATAAATCACTCTTTCTTTCCTCCTGATCATTTTGGCACAGTTTCTTCAATGGAATTACTGTCTTAGGATAGGGATGCTTCTTTATTTACCTGATATATCAAAATTAGCCAAATAAAATTTTATTTCGCAAACTTTGGAAAATGCTAGACTGTTCACTAAAGAGATTGGGGTTTTTTACTGAAAAATTTATCTGTATAACTGTTAGGTCCTCAAAAATAGGTTATTTTAACCATTTTAACCATTACATAAATCATTTCTTAATGAACTTTAAAGGACTATGACTATCTCCTGATATGACATTTATTGATATTGTAATAGTTGAATGGATTAAAGACCATAAACCTCCCTCTTAAATTTTAATTATATCTTTACTTCTGTTAGAATAAAAATGAGCCCTTAGCTCCTTATCTTCCTTTTTTCTAATACTTCAGGATTTGAAGACCCCCTTTAATTCTTAACATTGTGGATTCTGATATTTGTTTTTCCTCTGGCTTCCTTTTTCCTCAATACTTTCCCTTTTCCTTCTCCAAGTACCTGTTAGGTACCTAGTAACAGGTAACCTATTCTCTCTTGCATCTTTCAGCTACACTCACAGTGACATGCAAAATTGCCTATGAGATAGCAATCTGGGATCAGATATACAGATATTTTTACATGTATGTATAATATACAAATATATAGTATATATCCACATAAAGTTAAAATATGTCACTTACAGGCCAATGCTTTAATATCTTTCATCCCCTATTTTGTAGGTGAGATATTCTAAAGAAATATTTTGTGTCTTATAAGGTGCTTGAACATTAGAATTTTCTTCCCTTGTTTATGCAGTGATTACGGTGTTTTGCATTCCGTTGAAGCTTCAAGGCAGCAAGTTACACCACTAATATTAAGTCAGACCATATATACCAGTAATTTTTGCAGTATTCATCTTGTTCCATTGCAGGCTGTATCCATGGAATTTGATTGAGTTAGTGCTAAGTGTGGAAGTGCAGACTAAGAACAAAATCTATCTTCTTCATCCTTCTTGAAAAAAACAGCAACTAATTATTCATTGTTTAATTATATTAATTTCCCAGAAGCCTCAAATTAATATTTAGAAGGCTTCTGTGTCTGATTTTCATGATATAATCTATAATTTATTGCTGATAGTATTTTAAGTAAGGATAAGATTTTTATTCATATTTGTTCTTGGTTTTATATCAGTTTACTATTATAAATGGAAAAGGCTAAGTCTTATTTTACTTCATATTTTGCAAGCAATCCATAGAACAATCAGTCAATTACTAAACTTTAATTGCTTTCCAACACAATGTACAAAAGGCTATATTAAGTCATTATAAAAATCTTCATATTTCCCTCTGACACTTACTTCTCATCAGTAAAACATCCTGTCTAATTAGGATCTTTTTATTTTTTTTGCATACCACTAAGGAAAATGCAATTTTGTTATCTGATCCTTCAAATATTTATGCAGAAATCCTGACACTAATCACAGGAAGAAGTGAAAAGCTGGAATAAATATTTACAAAAAGTAAAGGAAGTTGCAGACCTTAAACTACGATACCTCTTTCTTTATTGCTGAAAAAAAGAAATGACACTCTGAGGAGTATGATGCTTGATCAATATTTTTGTTTTACCTCAAGTGGCTCAATGGAGCTAATGTCCTATTTGCATAATACAGGGAAAAAATGCAATAAATGTTCCATGAAGTGCCATTACATTAGCCAGCATTGAGTAACCTTGAAAACTTACTCCTGCATGGGACATCTTTATTGTTTTGCTAAGAAATGTAAATATATATATATAAATATATAAATACAAATATATAAATCTGCAGAAGATAATTCAGCCCTTGTACTGCAATACCCTGTCTACTATAGGCTTTGGAAGATCTAAGTTCTTGTCTGTAGACCTCCCCAGTGCAGTCATTTCTGTTCAAAAAGTATGTTGCGAATTTAATTCCATACAGATCTCAAGAGATGCTTGTGAATATAAAATAACCAATATCTTTTTTGTGCTTTCAGAGAGAAGCCATGCAAATGAAGTTTTAAAGTTCTTTGAAAATACATTTTTTTTAATATTAAACTTTTTTCCTCTTCCAAATATCTCATTTTGTTTTACTGTAAATATTTTCCTTTGTCTAATGTCTTGATTATTTTATTCTGTAGGGTTTTGATTTTTTAGTTTAGTTATATCCTTGTGTTTTATTTTTTTAATTCTAGAATCAATCACTCATATTTTTCATGTCAGTCATTTTCTCTATCACTAATTAATTCGTATGCATTTCCTTTGTCCTTATGGCATGTTCCATTGTTCTTATTTCTTATCCAGATGGAGAGGAAGAACAAAAAAAAAATTATATTTTTATTAAATATTACAGAATCACAGAATGGCAAGGGTTGGAAGGGACCTCGGGAGATCATCTAGTCCAACCCTCCTGCTAAAGCAGGTTCACCTACAGCAGGTTGCACAGGACATCGTCCAGGCAGGTTTTGAATATCACCGAAGAAGGAGACTCCACTACTCCCCTGGGCAGCCTGTTCCAGTACTCTGTCACCCTCAAAGTAAAGAAGTTTTTCCTCATGTGCAACTGAAACCTCTTATGTTTCAGTTTGTGCCCATTGCCCCTTGTCCTGTCACTGGGCACCACTGCAAGGGGTCTGGTTCCGTCCTCCTGACATCCACCCTTAAGATATTTGTATGTGTTGATGAGGTCCCCTCCCAGTCTTCTCTTCTTCAGGCTGAACAAGCCCAACTCTCTCAGCCTTTCCTCGTAGGGGATATGCTCCAGTCCCCTTATCATCCTTGTTGCTCTCCTCTGGACTCTTTCTAGGACTTCCTCATCTTTGTTGAACTGGGGAGCCCAGAACTGGACGCAGTACTCCTCTTTCATTTTCAGGGATAGCATTTGATGCAAAGTCACCACCAATGTTCACATTTTGATCCAGTGATTGTCATGTCTAAATATTCTGTTTATAGAATATGAAATGTGGAATATGATCTTGAATTGCAGTCAATAATTGTCTAAATACTCCACATAAATGCATTGAATCTCACTGTGTAGTGTTTGGTTTAAGAAATCAATAAAAAAAAAAAAAGTAAAAGATATCTTGAACTATTTCTCTTTCATCTAGACTAGCCATCCTATTCCCCCTTTGAAAAGACAACTTGATTCTTAATCCTATATCTTGTACTGACCATTTTGATAGAATAACATTTCCAATGTTTTTGATAGTTATATAGCCATTCATTTAGAGGTAAGATAAAAAAAAAGATTATGTGACTTTTTTTTATTTTGTAATATTTTTGCTGAATGCAACAGAGAAAATATTCCAATGAAAAAATGTGTAATACTTTTTACACCATAAATCCAAAAATATAGATTACCCCAGTTTTTACATCATCACATATTGAATGACACTTAGATTGTCTGTCTCTGAATGACAGTAGGTTCATTTTACTCTGATGAGATATGTGTTTTCGAAGAAACTATTTTAAGATCAGCAAGTGTTTAGACTATTATAATTCAGAAGACTGATTTCTGCAACCTGCAACATGTGATATATGGTTGATGCAGTTGTTTTGGGTTTTTTGTTTGTTTTTAAATTAGAGTCCTAATTCTTCATTCAGGGGCTGAAATAAAATTCTTAGGTATTCAAAATGTGCTGAGAACCTACCTTTTTTATTCTGAAAGACACTCTCCATTATTCTGTCAATAAAAAGGAGGATGGTTTCTTGCACAGGGCATGCTGAACAGTTCCTACATAACTTTGAAACTCTGATATTGAATACTGTAGTGAATATCTAGATTATATTTAGTGAAGGTATATATTATCATACCCCATTTATTTCTTTTGTTTTGTTTTTCCTTAGACAGTTAACTTGCACCATGGTCTTGCACCATGAAAAGAATATTTTTGCTGCAGTACAGAATGAAGAAGACACAGAGCAGATAGGTCTATATATACAGAAATTGAATCTGTCATTCTTCTGAAGTTTTCCATGAAACTCAAATGGTTAGCATTATAAATTTAACGCAAGTGGTCACATTTTCTTGATTCTAAGTGAATGCAAAACAAAAGTAAAGAAATGGATAGCCAAAAATTAGACTTACAAAGGGAACATAAATATCACTCAGGAGATAATTTAAGTGTCCGTAATGGGACCAGTGCTGTTTAACATCTTCATCAATGACTTAGACAGTGAGATCGAGTGCACCCTCAGCAAGTTTGCGGATGATACCAAACTGAGTGGTGCGGTTGACACACCAGAAGGACAGGATGTCATCCAAAGAGACCTGGACAGGCTGGAGAGGTGGGCCTGTGTGAACCTCATGAGGTTCAACAAGGCCAAATGCAAGGTCCTGCACCTGGGACGGGGTAACCCCCAGTATCAATACAGGCTGCGAGAAGAAAGGATCGAGAGCAGCCCTGACAAGAGGGACTTGGGGGTTCTGGTGGATGAAAAGCTGGACATGAGCCGGCAATGTATGCTGGCAGCCCAGAAGGCCAACCCTATCCTGGGCTGCATCAGGAGGAGCGTGGCCAGGAGGTCGAGGGAGGTGATTCTGCCCCTCTACTCTGCTCTGGTGAGGCCTCACCTGGAGTACTGCGTCCAGCTCTGGAGCCCTCAGCACAAGAAGGACATGGAACTGTTGGAGCGGGTCCAGAGGAGGGCTACTAAAATGATCCGAGGGCTAGAGCACCTCTCCTATGAGGACAGGCTGAGAGAGCTGGGCTGTCTGGAGAAAAGAAGGCTGCGGGGAAACCTGATTGCAGCCTTTCAATACTTAAAGGGGGCCTATAGGAAAGATGGGGAAAATCTTTTTAGTAGGGCCAGCTGTGACAGGACAAGGGGCAATGGTTTTAAACTAAATCAGGGTAGGTTTAGGCTAGATATAAGGAAGAAATTCTTTACAATGAGGGTGGTAAACCACTGGAACAGGTTGCCCAGAGAGGTAGTGGAGGCCCCATCCCTGGAAACATTCAAGGCCAGGTTGGCTGGGGCTCTGAGCAGCCTGATCTAGTTAGCAGTGTCCCTGCTGACTGCAGGGGGGTTGGACTAGATGACCTCTGGTGGTCCCTTCCAACCCAAAACATTCTATGATTCTATGATAAACAGAAACCTGAGAAGCTGCTGGTTTAAGACAGAAGATTTTGCTCTGACTTTTTTTGTTATCCAAACACTGGATAAGTGCTGGAAATCACAGGCAGCTTAGTGCCATTTTATTCACAAAATATCACGGCAAACTCTTGAGTTCTTTCTAAACATTCTTCAAGCACTATAAAGGTAATAGGTTTTATGCAGTATAGCAGTACCTGGGGTAGCCTGTTGAGATATTCTAAGCAATGTAATCACATCAGGACAGACTTTTTCATTACCTAATTTATATTACAAGCAAGCTAGTGCTGATTCTTAGCTGAACCAGGAGAGCTATGGTAACCAGTGCTGAAATCATCAAACCCTCTAGAACAAAGTTTTCAAAGTTACAAGGTTTTATTTATCTTATTTAACAATTTTTTTCTTAATACTAGATAAAGAGACTCTATGAAGCTAACCAGGCAACATTTTATTCTACATATTTTCCCAGTAATTATTTTAATTTTTATTAATATTTTCATTTTTTCTTAGGCTTTTTTTTTTGGGGGGAGAATATTTTCTTGGGGCGAATGCCTTTAAAAAATGGGAAAATCTGGAACTAGCAATGCAAAGGTCTTTATATGTTCCACAACCCCAATTATTTCAGAGCCATTTTGTTTGGGCCTGTAGGGTTTGAGGGTACCACCAATCTCCGAGATCTCTTTGCTCCTATTTTCAGTGCTTGCTTAGCGTATAAAATTTGAGTGGTGGTTTTGGGTTATTTTTTTTATTTCCTCCTGTTCTGTTGTCTCCATGCACTGTTTTGTACAAGTACTTGCTTTTCCAGCTGGTATTGTAAACATCACCATCCTGCATATGTTAAAAAAATGAGCAGCCTGCTCTTTCCACTTTTAAAACTCAGAGTAGCAGAAGCAGATTGGCATTGTTTTTTGACATGCACAGCGTACATTACTGCAAGATGTCATATTTCCCCAAAGGGGTACTCAGAATGTCAAGAAACTTGGACCAGACACAACAAGATCATAAATATGCTACAGAGAACACATCAGGATATTTGTATAGGATTATCATTAGGTATCAGATGAATACTGTTTCATCACATGCTCTCTGTGGAATAGGATTTGATGGTTACATACTTGTGATAATACAAATTTTATCTCTATTTTAATACCACTATTTTGCAAATAAGATTTCAAAAATAAGTGGTGCTTTTATTTTTTATATAGTTTAGATTTTTTTAAAACTTAGTTGAGGAAAGATTGCAATTGCAATGTTTTTCATGATCATAAAACATAACTTATTTACGCCTCATAGTAATGGCGTGGATATTCACATTGTGTTGGGAACATTAAAAACAGAGTCAGAGACAGTCTTAAAAACTCCAAATCTTAAAAGCACCAAATCTGATTAATCTGATACAGAAAAATGGTAGTTTACATGTATAACCAACCAAGGAAAAAAAGTATTACCTTATAAATATCTTTTAAGTACAAAATTTACAATGGGTTAATTTAAAAACACAGGCTGAAGAAAAAATCTCATTTTGTTTTGATCCAAATCCCTTTTCCCCAAAAAACTAGTAGAACAAAATGTAATGAAGAATTTTATGTTTTACTTAAGCCACAACCTCATTAACTTCCCTGGGAACTATTTGCAATAACGTACACAGTGCAAGTCATGATTCCTACTTTAATGTTTGCTATCTTGTGGACAGCTTGCATTCTAATAAATGTCCATCCAGGAAAACTCAGAAAAAAGAAGAGAGAACCTGCTGTGACCCAAGGCTACAATGTTTTGATCATACAGCTAGTCTCCAAGTACTGTGACCCATAAATGCAACCCTGAAATAAAGGATAAAATGAAATAAATTAGCACATATAAACCATTGATTTACCTTCTGCAGGTGGAATTTTTATATTTCTATATGCTTTCAGATGTCACCATTGATAACCCTAACTTACCAGGAGATTCTTAACAATATATGTCTGTAAACAGCATTGTCATGAGCTGACACCCCTTTCTTCTAGTAACTCCCTCCCTGTGAAAAGGCTTTTGCTACTAGCAGATACTGTTAGAAGTAAATCTGCAGTAGCTTTGCACAACTTTCCTGTGTGCCTGTACTTTTCCTGTACTCCTGCAGGTTTTGTCTCCTCTTACTTTATGAGTTCAGAGGCTGAGGGTACAGATGTTACATCTGGGCTTCCCACTGCAGGCTTTTGCACTCTCCAGCCACATTGTGCCCTTTTCTTCCCATGTCCTATGTAGAAATCTCTATTCCAGGAGATCGCAGTCGGATTGCAGATTTTGTAATCACGTTCTGCAAGGTCTCAGTCTGGCCTTTAAAATAGAATTTAATACAATTCTCCATGCCTCAGATATCTACCTAAATGGTGCAGAAACAGAATGGTTTATACTAGGACTAATCAGAAAAAAAAAATCAAATTGCAAAAGTTTAACTCTGCCAGACAACTTCCTTTAATGACTTCCAGCACCAACTCTCTAATTTTGCTCATTTCATAGCCTTCGCCAAATATCATGTGAGCTATATATGACCTTCAGCTGTACATGTTTTGCATCTCTTTACAAAAAAATCCAGTTTCTAGAATAAGCATGCCCTTCAGTTCGTCTCTCAGCCCTGCCTTCCTCTTTACTGGTCCATTGACTGAGTTTTTCCTCAATATCTGTGATCAATATTTAAACAGACATTGTGACCTGTGTCTGACTGTCCTGGACCTTTCCCACAAGTAAGCAAAGACCACCTTTTTTTTTTTTAGGGGTTGTATAACTGGATACTGCTGCATCATCTATGCCTCATATCCTGAAGATATGGATAAAATTCATTCTTCCATAGAAATGGCTGAGTGAAGCAGCAACTCTTGGTTAAGTCTGTATCTTATCACACTGAATATGTTGTTATGGACTTGTTCAGCACAGGAGGGCTTCCCACAGTGGTCCTTCACCTCAAACCTGAATTTTGTTTCTGCATTCGGTCAAAAGTATCTACATTGCATTCTGGGTCCTGATATAATTATATTCCTTTGGCTGTTGTGTCCAGGGACTAGAGACAGCCAGTTGTTTATGGACTGGTTGGTAATATTGTTATTCAACAACACGTTTCTCACTAAGAGAGCAGCAAACCATATTTCTGACTGTTTCTGGCACAGCTTTGACATCTTCCAACATTCTCAGGAGGAGGAAAGGCCTGTCTTATTCTTCAAGGCTCACCCATCCATACCTCAATTTACAAAGGCAGAAGAAAAGAGTTAATGTGTTTTGGGAAAAAGTCCATACAGTCACCCTATTTCCCTAGCAAAGTGTGAGTTTATCTGTGAGATAAGAAAGCTCTCCTCCAGCTTTCATGTGCTGCAGCTAGCATGGTACCGCTCTCCAAGTCAGCTGGTTCCCTGTGTGAAGCTCTTCCTCACACTCAGCCAGTGCAAGGCAGAAAGTTTGGAAGCAAAAATTGCCCAAGGAGAAAATAATCTTCCACTTTCTCCAACCACACACTTCTCTTCTCACCTCTACAGGGAAAACCTTTATGCCGGGGGGAGAAAAACTCACACTTGATGTCTGACCTTGGCCCTATTGCTAGCTGGCCATCTTCATTTCTCTTCCATGCCTTCCCTGGTGGTTATTATGGGATAATTTCAGCAACAATCCCTCATAATCCCTGGTAATTTTGCACGTTTTTTGGCACACAGACCTCACAAAGCCACAGTGCTGCATGTAACCACACCACAGGGCTCTGCAAGCTTCTAGGGTATGCTTAAGCTTGGGATGATAGGATGTACCTGTCCTCCCACTGTGCATGAGGATCAAAGGCTTATCTTGGTCTCGCACATACCAGCCCAGTCATATACTTTCTAAGCACCTGTCTCATTGTCTTCAGAGGATGGAGCCTTTAAAGGAGATACTTGCTTTCCTCTAGTTCTGACAAAGACCTTTGAGACTTTGATCAAATGGGAGCTGTACTCAGAATGCTAGGCAATTGAAAGCTGAAAAAAAATTAATGTATATGATTTGAAATAATTTTTTCTATCAAAGAAAGGCAAGCATATATTTCTAATGATAAAGCACAGAGTAAATACAGGATGGACTACTGCCACCTCTTGGCTATCTATATTTTAAAGTATTAAAAATAAAAATTAAGAATTGTTCATGTTAAGAATGTTGATGTTAAACATCAAAAAAGTAGCCTTTCCAAATATTTTTATGATGACATCAAAACAGGAAATGGTAGTGTCTCAGCAAAAACAGTAGATGTGTAACATGGTGAGGCAGAATGCCAGTAGTGCTACTGAGCTGGCTGCAGCAGTTCAGTGAAAATCTCAGCTGAAGCAACCACATCTGGACTTTTACTCATATGAAACCAGAAACTTGAAAAACTAGAAAATTTTATTTCATAAAAGTAACTTCTTTTTTGCCAGAGTCCATTCCCAGTGTAGTTTACAACCATTTTTTCAGAATGTCTGTTAGTGATTACAAGCCTTAGAAACCTAGAAGTCTAGTTTTACAGCCACATTTTTATCCACAAAACGTACAGCTGTGTGTGCAAAATGGGCATTGAACTGCTCAGTATTTTATTCTTCTCTGATTAAGTCACAATTAAAAACACCATTATTCAATTTGAACACACAACCAAATGCCTGACAAATGTAAGTTAGATGCAAGCTATTAAAATGCAAGCTGAGGATTCTCAATTTTTCATGTACTCAATAGGTCATCAGGGAATAGAAGTCTGCAGTATTTTCCATATATTACAACTTTACAGAGCAAGAAGAATAGCAATTAAGTCACAGAATGCTGTATCAATATATTAATTACACCTACAAATGTACCAGAGATCTATACCAGAGACATATACATCTAAAATAATTTTACAATTAGCAATATTGCCTCTACAAGACTGATATCCAAATATAGATACTAGAATTGCTTAGTATATGACATTTTGTCCCTCATCAAAACATTTCATAAAACCAGAACATTTCATCAAAATATTTCTAATATTTTGTCACTTCAGAAAAAAAAAAATAAAAAAGCTGAAAAACTATTCCAACTTCTGACAACTAAAAATGAAAGCATTTTGGACGTGTAAGAAGGAATGTTTAAGGAAAAACAAAATATTTTCCTTATGGCTGATGAAAATTTACTGAGTTTTTCATTGTTACTTTTTCAGCCAAAATATGGGGGAAAAAAATAAAAGAAGAAACATATATTTCAGGTGGAATTTCTATTTTGAAGACAACTTTTTTTAAAAATTAACACAAATTTTTCAATCATTTATAAGTACTTGTGTCACAATTCATAAAGAGTTATAGGTCCAGAATGACAAGGGACCTAAGTGAATAACTTAAATGTAGTCATATATTGCTTATTGTATCCTTTTCTAGAAAACCTTGAACGAACTAGTTTGATTCAAGAGATAAACTTTGATCAAGTTTCTCTTGTGAACAGGTAAGGGGTATTCTAAAACTAAATAATTGTCATAGTTTTATGGTAAAATATAAGGACATTATCCTTTTAAATAGTTTAGATGCCTTGCAGTGGAAAATCCTGTTTACTATCAGGAGCTTAACAGAATTTAACAGAATATTGGGGCATATATGCCACTGTGTAAGTGTGTCTGTAAAGTTAACATAGGAATTTTGAGCCCAGAGGGGTCTGTGTGAACTACTCATATTCAAATGGTGCCAGAAGCTTCTCAGACTTTTGACTCCCCTGCATGCTGTGGGCATCCACAATAATGTCAAGTACACAAATAATCATGAGTATGTCTTTCGTTATGCCTTGGCTTGCAAACCACAGACTGATAAACTAATGGCATTGCTCCCATACACTTTTTGCTTAGTAACTATACATTTTTCACCAGGACCCACTCAAACTGCCCACTGGGTCTACCTGCCCATGGTGCTATTATTGGAGCATGCTTGACCAGATGCAGGTGTTGCACAGTGATTGATTGTTAAGCTTGCTGCAGGTCTGTTATAGTGTAATATTTGTTTAATATGTAGATTACATTACTACTTGGCTCTGGAGTTGTAAATTAAAAGCTGTGATGGGAAGGGGGAAGGCATCTTAGTATGGAGTTACAGACTGAAAAATACAAGGCAAAGGAACAGAGACAGAGGAAGAACAGGACAATGTGAACAGAAAACCCATCATACCTGTGCTTTAGACTCTATGAGTGCAAGGCCACAGGGAGATGAGCATTTGAGATAGGAGGCTAAAGGAACTACCATGGCAGCTTCATGGTGGGTGAAAGGTTGTAGAGCTGCTTGTGAAAGGCAGGCTACAGGACCACAGGAAGAGTTTTGCAAGATAGCTTCTCACTTTGCAAGGCTGTATTGGGTATATTTGGCAAGGTTTTCGTAGTGGAGAGGCTGCAGGTGTGGCTTCTGTGCAAAGACACCAGAAGCTGCCCCTGTGTTGGACAGAGCCAGTTCCAGCTAGCTCCAAGATGAACCCACCTCTGGTCAAAGCTTAGCCTATCAACATCGTCAGTGGTACCTCTGTGATAAAAGAGGAGTGAGAAAAATGTGAGAGAAACAACCCTGCTGGCACCAAGGTCAGTGAAGAAGGAGGGGAAAGAGGTGTTCCAGGCACTGGAGCAGAGATTTCCCTGCAGCCCACGGTGAAAAACGTGATGACACAAGTTGTCCCCCTGCAGCCCATGGAGGTCCACAGTGAGAGAGAGATCCACAGTGCAGCCCATGGAGGACTCCACACTGGAGTAGGTGGATGTGCCTTAAAGGAAGCTGCAGGCCACAGAAAGCAGGCTCCTGGAAGGAATCGTGAGGAGCCCACACAGGTGCAGGTTTTCTGGCAGGAATTTTGACCCTGTGGGTGACCCACGCTGGAGCAGTCCATTCATGAAGGACTGTACCCCATGGAAAAGACCCATGCCAGAGCAGTTCTTGAAGAATTGCAGCCCGTGGGAAGGATCCATGTTGAAGAAGTTGATGAAGGACTGAATCCCATGGGTGGGACCACACACTGGAGCAACAGAACAGTATGAGGAAGAAGGAGTGGCAGAGAGGAGCTGTTGTATATTAACCACAACCCCCATTCCTCATGTCCCTGTGTCGCTCAGGTGGAGGAGGTAGAAGAGTTGGCAGTGAAGCTGATCCTGAGAAGAAGAGGGGAGAGACGGAGGAGGGTGTTTTAAGATTTTGGTTTATTTCTCTTTGTCCTTCCCTTATTAATTGGAAATAAAAGAAATTAGTTTCCCTAAGAAGAATCTGTTTTACCAGTGATGGCAATCAGTAAGTGATCTCTCTGTTGTTATCAATACCAATGAGCTTTTTGTCATATTTTCTTTTACTGCCCTGTTGAGAAAGGGGAGTGGTAGAGTGGCTTGGTGGGCATGTGGTGGCCAGCTAAGGTTAACCAACCACAAAGGCTGAGGCACTAAGGCACTCTGCAACATAGAATCATAGAATCATTTTGGTTGGAAAAGACCCTTAAGATCATTGAGTCTAACTGTTAATCTGACACTGCCAAGTTCACCACTAAATCACATCCCCAAGCACCACATCTACAGATCTTCTAAAAAGTTCCAGGGATAGGGACTCAACTACTTCCCTGGGCATCCTGTTCCAGTGACTGATAACCCTTTTGGTGAAGAAATTTTTCCTAATATCCAATCTAAACTTCCCATGGCACAACTAGAGGCCACTTTCTCTTGTCCTATCACTTGGTTCTTGAGAAGAGACCGACACCATAGTCCAGTCTCCCCTTTCCCTCCTCTCACAGCTCATTCATATATGTGAGCTTATCATCTAACATAGAAAAGCTGTGATGACAAGAAGAGCAATGGTGTCTTGACTGGACTGCCCACATTGTGATGTGTAGACATGCTCATGGGTAATGCTGATTTTCTGTTTACTCACTCTGAGTTGTTCTACTTCCGACTTAATGATTTGTATCCACAAGAAAGAAAATTATTTTTTGTTTTCTTGTCAACTTAATAACAAAGGAATCATTCTGACTGTCCATTTTACATGTGATTCCTAAATTTCTTTAAATACAATAATAATAATTGGCTTCATTTAGGGAGTATTTCTGAGTTATCATTATTCCTATTTTACAGCTGGGAAGACTAAGGCTTGAAAACCTTTAAGAATGTAACTAAAGTTATGAAGTTGCAGAACCGGGAATAAATTCAGTATTACCAGAGTCCTCATCCCATGCACTCATCCCATTTTAAGAAATGTTAAATTAGAGGTAATTTTACAGAAATTAGAGGGGAAAAAAAATAAAAAGAGAAAGAAAGAAAGAAAGAAAGAAAGAAAGAAAGAAAGAAAGAAAGAAAAAGAAAAAAAAAGAAAAATAAAAGGAGAATAAGAAGAAATAGAAATTTTCCAGATCCCTTTGCAAATATATTATTATAGGAAAGACATTCTGAAACAACTGTATAGTCCCTAAAGTCATGCTAGACAGACCATGGAATAAGCAGGCAAGGTTTTAAGTGTTATATGTGAAAAAGGGTAGTCCTTGAAACATCAGTGGACAAATCTAGCTACAACCTTTGTGTATATAGTATGTAGTTGTACAACTCACTTTATGCTTCTCAGCAAGATAATCTTAATTACCTATTTCCTACTTCCTATTTTTTCTTTGCCCTTCCAGAACCTGACACAGAAAGTTATTCATTTCTGCACGACTGCTTTTCAAAGAAAATTCCAGCAAAAAGAAATTCTCTAACTCTATACTATACAGATAGCATTGTTTTCTACAAAATTGAAGGAAAATAGCTTACAAATAAGATGGGGTTTCCTCACAGTTCTTTTGACAGTGGTATTTTTGAATATATACATATAATACTTCCTTTTTCTTTCCTACAAGACGATGATCTTGCTTGCACTGCATATATTTGATGAATCTCTCATTTTTAACTTGCTGCTTTGACTGTGTCACCTGAAAACTCTGTTCATTGCCACTTGCTTCTCACTTTAGTCAATACCACTTTGCTGCCATTATCAGCTTCGAGTGTTTTCTTTCTTTTAATTTTCATGTATGTAATGGTGTTACTTGAAAGTGAAGGTGTAGATTCTTTTGGGCTGCCCTGAGGTGCCTCACTTTCAGATGATATCGATGCTTTGCCTTCTGTACTTGCTGGTTACACTTGGCTCCTTTCATTATTTCCTGCTTCTTCCTTCCCAGTGAGCAACAATGTGATGAACTTAGGGATAGCCACTAAATGAAGCACACCAAAAGAGATCCCCAAAGAAAGAATTGCTGGAGATCCAGTCAAGGTGTAATGTCAGAACTGAAGACCAATTAAGTAAAACATAAAAATCATGTCACTAGAAAAAAGAGGAAAGCAAAGAGGAAGATATTAAACACTGAAATATTCAAATGAAGTTTAATATTAGGTGTGCATTTAAATGAGCCCACATATAATGATTCTGTGTTTCCTTTCTTATTAGTGGACCTATTCCATAAACTGACAAAAAGCATTTTGTATTTACAAACTAAAACTCATCATTTAATAATGTTCTAGATTTTAGAAAAGATTTTTTACAATTAACTTTTCAATGTCATTTTTGTATATTCAAATATAGTTTTCACATTAATGTATTTCTGTACTGTTATGTATTACTGTTAATCAGAAGTAGTTTTATGGGAAAGTATTCAAAAATTAAATGTCATTGTTCATGCTTTCTGGCAGACGCCACTTATTTATATTGTTGAAAACCCAAGGATCCTGTTTGCTTTTTAGTCTAACACATCTCTAGTAACAAATAAGCTGAAATAAATTCTTATTCTGGTTTTATGATTGGTTTTATGAGAAAGAAGCAAAAATCCCTCAGACTAGAAAGCACTAAGAATTTTCTTATTTCAGAAATGATAAAACAAGTCCATTGGTTTTCATTACTTTTTATCACATTAAATAAAATTATAATGTAATTAAAATGTTTAAAATTGCCAAAATCATGGGTTTAATAACAAAAAAAAAAAAAATATTAAAATGTTGATCGCAAATACAAGCAGCAACAGATTTTCAGTATTTTTTTTTACATTTTCAGAAAAAAACCACTTTTTTAAAATGCTGAGAGGCATTTGGTGGTAAGAATAAAGACTCTAGAAAGTATTTCTGAATTTCATTTCTCAGAAGCAGCTAAATGTAATGCATGCAAGTACTCTAAGTCCCCTCTTCATTTGTTCGCTTCTTCTCATCCTCCCTTTTGGATAGGATAAATATTGTAACTGCATAAAGATGATGTATATGTAATAACAAAAAATGTTTATATGTATATATAATATGTATAAATAATATGTATGCATATATAATAAATAAAAATTAATTCCTATTAATTTTTTGACTCAAACACAAAAATATTCTGTATCAAAAGAGTGAAATACATTGTATTCTAGAATTCTTGCTTTGAATTTTAATCAAGTAATATATGAGAAATATTTTGAACTCTTTGTGTTGTGTAAGTAATTTATGTTGCTACTTAAAAATTATAAAATGGTGCTACAAACTATATCACCATTAACTTTAGACATGAACAGACAATTATTAAAAAATCTGAAAGAACCAAACCAAAAATCCAGAATCACCCAAATCAGAAAGACAAAGCCTTTAAAGATTATTCTGACCAACTACCAGATGCAGTCATAAGAAGTATTTTCAAACTTACATAAGACTTTTTTTCTCTGCTACTTACAGATATTAACACACTGAAATTCTGAGTTTAAAGAGCTAAGTATTTGAAAATATTTTGTGACCCATATTAATACATAAAACTCTATTACATTCCTTACTGTTCAATTAGGTATACTACTCTTGATCTATGGTTGGGCTGTCTATCAGTTGAACTTTGTGGCAAGTAGTTTGTGCCTTGGTAAAATTCCAGAATATTTAATTGTCATTTCAAAAATAAGTATTACCCTATTATTTTGAATTGAAAGTGTCATTCTCCTCTTGTGCTAATTTGTGTTTTTCTATACTGTTTGGCTCTATTTATTTTAGAAGTAGATGTATTTCTCCACTCAATGAAATATTTTCTGTTTATGCTACAGAAATGGCACAAGCTGATTTAGAGAAAGCATTTTGAAATGAAAATGATAACTAGACTGAAGATAGATAGGCAGATGGTTAGATAGAAAAATAAGTGGGTTTCATGCTGAATATAAAGTCTAAAGACTAACATTGAAAACACAACTGAATAAAGTGTAGAATATGTTTGTTACTGAACAAAGAGGATGGATTTGCTTGATAGAACTCAGCTCTTTCATACATTGTTGATTTCATTCGCTGTGAACATTCAGGGCTTTTGCATGTAATACGTATTGCTTTAGCAGTGGAAGCGTGTCCATACAGCATGAGAAGACAATTTCACTTTAATTTTTCATACCATAAATTTGTTCCAGGACTCTTCTGGGGCTGCACAAGAAAGGGTAGGTTAAAACCTGTGATTTACCTGATGCACTCCTTTTGTATTCAGTGGGTATTATCTGGAGTTTTGTGCTTGCTTCTTACAAAGCATCTTACCTTTTCTCCCCAAGACACCTTTGGATGCAGCTTTATAGTGATTTTATTTTCATCTCTCCTTTGTGAAGACCTCTGGGTTTGAGAGAAACCCTCACATTACAAGTAGTGCTGATTCTAAACCAACTGATTGCATTTGAGAGATATAATGCTGTACAGTTTTTAAAGCACCAGAGCAGGTGCAGAAACCATAAATTTCTGTTTCTCGCGAGTTTGTTTGCAGATACAGTCATGCATAGTGCAGCAGCCTTGCTTCTGAGACATGACAGCACAAGTGAGAGCTCTAGCTTTCATTAGTTATAGCGCTCTAGTGATCCTGTCAAACCTCAGCTAGTCTTAGTGCTATTGGTGCTGTTGATGAATGAAGCTAAATGTTAATCCTTGCTCATTTCCAAGGAACTTCTGCCACCTACCAGCTCAAAATGCATGACCGTGGCATCACAAGTCACTGAATTCATTCAAAATATGGGACTGATAGCAGTAAAAGCAGATAAACACTTCGCTAAAAGGTTGTTGTAAAATTAATCCTGACTGATATTAAAAATGCTTTGTTTGGGATTTTTGCTGTACTTTGTGGAGTATTACAAAAATATACTGTTTGGGGAAAAAAAGATTTATTTTTAATAGGTATGATAGAGGCTGATTGAACAGTATCTTCTAGCTGTTTTCATGGTCAGGTATTGCTTCCCTATTCTTTTTAAGGTATTGTCCATAAAGAATGATATTGGCTAGCATTGGGATAGAATTCTTCATTAATCACTTCCTATACATTTGGGATGCGTGTGTAAAGAAACCTCAGGTTAACCTCCCATAGCATTCTGTATCCCCTCTGCACAGATATAAACGACTGTTTAAAGTATATGTCAGAACAGGTTGCTGACCTCTGTGTTGAATATCCTCCTTTAAAAGTACAAATGAGTCTACCAAATACATGCATACTATTTATGTACAGGATAGTGAATCAAGCTCTAAAATTGTTTATAGATTTTATTAGCTACAATAAAATACATCTTTTAGCTATGGCATAAGAAAAAATTAAATTATTAAAAATAAATGCCTTTTCATTCTTTTACTATTTTAGTTTATTTAAATCATTAAGACATAGTATAACTATGAACCCACACACAGATCTTGTAAATCGCTGGTAAATATTCATCTTTTCAACAGTTTCTACCAGAACTCATGCTCGTGAACTAGCAAAGCCGAGTCACCTGTTCATGAACAACACTGCTATTAAATGGGAAAGCGTATGTTCAATAACTTCTGTAGTAGCATTTGAAAATTTCATTAAACTGCCTAAAGGATATTCCAGCAGCTAGAATGCTGTGGTCCTTCTGTGCATCCTCCAGACTACAACTCCAGCGAGGGAAAATGTAGAGTGATACTAACAAAGGGAATAGCTGGCAGCAGGTGCCACCCAGAGACCCTGAAATGCAGACTCTCCCTCTCAGGAGAAGGTCTACCTCGTCTGTGCATAGACCTGCTGACAGGAGTTGGTGATTTATAAAAAAAACCCACAAAACCAACAAAAACCATCAAAAAGCAAGCAAATTCACCTGCTTGATGTCAGTCACTGAGAAGTAGAATAAACCCCATACTATTTAAATAATTGTCCCCATTTGTGCTTTTCCTCTGTTTGCCCTCAGATGGCCTGCACTGCCTGCTCTCTGCCTGCCCTCTGGGGCACACCGCACGATGGGCATCTGATGGGTCGAAGAGCCTGACCAGCCGTCTAGCCTTTAATTAAATGAAAAATTTTCACTGACATTACTACCATTTGCGCTATAACAAAACCCACAGGATTTACAACTACATCTTCTGCTGAATTTGCCATTTCTCAATAAACAGAGAAAAAATGGTCTGTGTTTTAATAAATCATCTGTATTTATTCAATTCTTCTGCTGTTTTGACTAGTGCAGTCCTCCTTAATAATCATCTCTGAAGATAATAACAGGGGTTAATAACTATAGAATGAAGAAAACAGACCTAACCATAATGGAAGCAATAAAAAAGGATTGTACTGAACAGAAATTGCTGCTTTTTTTCCCTGTCCAATCTTCCAAAAAGTAGGCCCCTGCATTTCATATTTCCTTTGTCATTAACATAAATGAGCTTGAGCTTAATGGGGAGGAGTCAAGAATCTTATTATTAAAATAGATCTAAATGAATAGTATATAGACAGTGGTAATAATGTGAGACAGTATTTCAGATGCATTTACTGACAGCATAACATCCCTCTGGGCATAAATTATTGGAAACACATCTTTTAAAGCACACTGAGATTCAAAGAATGCGTGCAGATGCCTATTGCTTAAGACTGAATTTAATCACCTCCTGCTTGTGACCATTTGGCAGCTTCAGGAAAGTTTTCTCCAGAACCAGCTCTCTGAAGCCAAACTAATAAAGTGCTAATTAAAGAAAGTACATGGAAGACATGAACACTAGGAGCCTGGAGTAATTGGCTACAAAAAAGACAGAGCTGAAACACGTCACTTTCTCTGCTGTTCCTGATTAGGCTCTAATTCAAATACCAATATTTCACTGCACGTCAAGGTGCTTTGGGAAAGATCTCAGGCTTCCTCCATAGAGTAGAGGGTCTGCTACAAACAGTGATACAAATGTTTAAGAAAAAAAACAATCTATATTTAATCCTATCCTACCATCAGGATAACATTTGTGGCAGTCTGGGCAGTGCACAGAAAGCTTTTCTTTTCATTCCACAGTGTTGAGTCAGAGATCAGAGAGGAATGAAGGAAAACCACCATTAAAAAAAAAAAAAAAAAAAAAAAAAAAAGAAAGAAAGAAAGAAATAGGAAAAAAAAAAAGAGGTAGGCTCTGGAATAGAAACCATCTCCCAAGCCTGTCACAACTGAGCAGCAATTACTCTGAGGAGCCTTTCATCTGCCTTGCAGGCAAGCTGGAAAGAACACCTACTGGCACTTTCCTGAAGAAATGGGCAACACAGAAGTGAAAGTCACTTCCCTTATTTTATTTGAAATGGGGTTTATTGTTGATTTCCTCTTGAGTATCATAAACATAACTTTGATTGTGTGAGCTGATGTACAATTTCATTCTTGTTGCTGTTGCTGCTGTAGCTCAGTATCATTTCCTGCTTTTCCTGAGAATAAATCCATTCTCTCATCTGTTTATTTAATAGCCAGAGAAGATATTTTTAAAGTAAATTTATTACATGTGTGAAACAGGAAATTATGCAACTAACTGGGCAACTACTCACTTTATGATTCACTAGAGCTGATAAAGGAAAATGTTTTCTATAGCAATAACCATACTACATTCATATTTTAACACATTATCAAGCTACTTACTCATATACATGGCTATCCACTCAGGCATATGAATTTAACAAGATATGGAGCCCTGTTCAACAAAGCACTTAAACATGTAATTAATCCCACATCTGCTCAACAAACCTAAGTAAATGTATGTATAATTTGAAGACCGTTCCCATGCTACACAAGTGATGATAAAAATAAGATAATTCTTAATTTTCTGAGTTAGGAAGCATTGTTGTTTTTAAGGTTTTCATTGAATTATTTTAAAGAGAATAATGCTGTATATTAGGAAGATATCACAAGAAAACAAAAAATGCAGACTTGTAAAATTATGTTAATTATATTTTGTTATGTTAGGTATAAATTGTGCTTTTCTAGTTTAATAGTAAATACTTTTAGACAAAATAATACTCCTTTAAAAAAAAAATAAAAAAATGAGAGCCCTGAGTCCAAACTACATCTCGGAAAATAGGCAAAAACCCCTCAGTCTGCTAATAAAATACGATAAATCATTAATCACAACCATTAAGAAAATGTTAACAAGAGAAGAGGGCTTTTGAATGCTTCTAGCAAGGCATTTGGCACAGTTTATTTTAAGATTTTCTATGGTTCTTCCGAGGTCCCTTCCAACCCTTGCAATTCTGTGATTCTGTGATTCTGTGAAGTTTGATTTCAAAATCAAGTATTTCTCAAGTATTAATATCTTAATTATATTCCTTTCTTCTGACAGAAAGCGTTAAAACTATTAAAATATATGGAAAGACTCTTTAAAAATATATATTGACAATTAATAAGCAGTCATTGCAAGTCCAAAAATGTTCTTCAGTTTTATGGTCTGAGAGTGTTACTTATGTTCAAGTTTGTATTTAAATAAAGGCAGGATCCTTAGAATACTATTTCCATACCAAAAGATAAAAGGAGTTGAAAACACATGTTCTGAACCTTACAAAATATCAACTTTGAGTGAATTCTAATGCTAGCCATGACTCATCTGATGGACCTGATTGATAATTAATTCAATCTTAAGGATAAGCAAGAACAATTTCATGAATGTTACTCTTCACAAAACTATGCACAAGTTCATAACTCTCACTAAATATTTTTGGATGAGGTGGGGAGACATGATTCATCATGATAGTACCCCCTGTAACTATCTACTGAAGCACTGAGTAGATCTAAATGTATTTGGGTTTCATTGACGTGAATCTAATAATCTCCTTCTGTATTTTCTAATCCTAATCCTTCTGTATTTTGCACAATATTGCAGATCTGAAATGAATGCCCTAAACTAGCATCCCAAGGAACTTCTCACAATCTTATTCTCCAAGTACATTATACTTATTATTTCTTGACATTAAAGTAGCTATTAATAATGCAACTGAGAGGTAATTGGCACTACCCTGGTGATATTTTGTTGCTGTTTGAAACAAGTCTTCTGGTCTAGGAAGCTGGTCTGACATCCCCTCACCATGCTCTGTCTAGTCCAAATATGAAGAGGCTGATGAGAGTGTTCAGTAAGAGAGGGGAGGAGGAAATGAGACTTGTCTTTCACTGTAGCACTGCCTTAACTTGCTTAATGCAGGTGGTAAAGCCCCCATATATTAATCAGAAAGTAGGATTGCCCTGTGAGAGTTGGATTAAGTTTAACACAAGAGTTTGACAGATCCCACCTAAAAAGGCTGAATATCCTGATAGTGAGGGCATTCTTCTGGGAAGAGGGAAACATGAGTGTAAATTGCTTCAGGCGGAGGAGGGAATTGAATCTGGATCCCAGACAGAACCAGTAACAAAACACCTCAGTCTTTCAGTAACCCATTTGCTTGCCTTCTGCAGATGTTTAAAATATAGCTTGACGTTCAGTAAAATGCTGCATGAAGATTAGAAAAAAGTTATCAACAGGAAGGAACCTGCAAAACTGTAAGCAGTGTTTCAGTGAAACTAATGCTTCTCAGCTTTTTACTTTGGCAAGTGAGTAAAAAATTTATTCCTCTCTCAGCTTGAAGCATAAGAGTTAACAGATTTATAAAGTCTAATTTAGCCGCACCTCAAATATTTTCTTCAGAAAGGTTACACAGAAAAAGGAGGGAAAACATAGTTTAAAACCTAGAAATAAGAGACCAAAGTACATTTGGACACAGTGCAGCCGGTGAGGTGAATCCTGATGAAAAGATTTTTCATCCACTCTGTGCATACATTATATATTTTAGGAGCATATTTCCTCCTCTTGACAACACATACTTCTCTATAAGTTCGTAGTGCTGACCTCGCAATTACCAGAACACTTCAGCACTAAGAAGGAGGATGCAAACAACTCTCAAGCAATATCGCCCATCACACAATGGCCTGTTTTGGTGTTGGTTTCAAAATAAATTATTATTGCAGGAGTGTGAATGTTGAATGTGAATAGATAATCATTACACTATTCCTTTTATCAGGCCAAGGCTAGCACTTACCTTTCACTTCCCTATAGTCATAATAAATGTGGGTTTTAAGACAAGTAGCCTTTTCAATTTTTCTCTGTTATTGTTTTGCCCGTCTGGCTCTTTGTGTAGCTACTGCTGAATCACAGCCACACAGCTGCATTATAACCGCGGTAGAGATTAGGCCAAGCTTGTTATTCCCTTGACATACAAAACTTTTTAATACTTCGTCTTTATAAATTACAATAAGAAAAAGAAAATAAAGCCAAGATGAGAATAAGAAAGTTATTGGTATTGTTAATAATTATGTGAAGAGTATAGTAAGATCATGCTTACTGGGTTACAGTAATCATTGTGTAAAGAGAGGACAGTATTTTTTTTTTTTCCAAAAGAAAAATAAAGGCTACCCCAGCCTTATTTCACTGAAATTCCCAAAGAAAGGGTGCTCTGTCTTTCTGTCTCTTTTTTCCCCTCTGAATTTACATATTAAATACTAGGAAAAAATGGACAAAACACATGAGGCACATCGTTGTTCTCATCATAGTTAAGGTTATAAGTCCCATTGACTTTGCTGGAAGGAAAGGCACATCCATTGAAATCAAATGGTATCTGCAAAATTACTTTTTACTTCAAACCAAGACATTTATTAAATGTTGATCATTTAATGATATATTCACCTAGAAAATACAAAAAATTCACTGTGAACAGTAAAAATAATGCCTATCTATGTACCTGCAGAATTAATTTTAAAACTATGCTATTATACACAAACGCATTTCTGGCATCACTGTGAAGGCTGGATACAGAATAGCTTTGGTAATGTATCCCATATTATTTGTATAAAAAATATGAACAGCAGAATTAGATTAGATCCAGAAAACATTCAAGTTTTAACAATACCTGGGATTTTTAGTGTGTCTAAAATAAAGTGAATCAAAATATTGCTCAAAATATTTACATTTGCAGTTATTGAGTCAGTTATGTGAAATTTCTTGTCATTTTTAACCCTTTAAATTGCTATTTGATACATAAATAATGCATTTCCAACTAGTCATGAAGCAATTTGGACATGCTATGCCAGTCAGCCTCAGTACTTTGTTCCCTTCTCTTTTTTGACATCTTACTTTTAGTAATAATGAACTTGGAAACATTTTTTTTACATCATCTTTATTTCTTTTGCCATAAAAATTCAACTGAGTGCAGCAGAATTATACTTCAGATTACTTAACTGTGTGGCCTTTAATCCATTTTACAAAAGATGTTCCCCATCACCCTTTATTTTGTTTACATACTACAGTATGAATTATGTTCATGAGCTCCAGATTGTAAATGTGCCATGATCTTTTAGTGACCTATTTTATGAACTATAGTTTTGGACAGACCTTCTTTTCATTTCAACAGTATATCTAGATGTGAAATGAATTAATCATTTGGGTCAAGATATTTAATGCCAAAATTTTGTGTCAGCTTTCTATAATGGTATTATACATAGAGGTTTAGAGCATCTGTGCTGTGACATGTGTGTGAAAGATGGTTATCGTATGGCACAAATATAATGTTGGTTCACAATGGTAATGTTAGTCTGTAGCATGGATGCTAATGCCATAGTCAGTGGATTGCAAGACACACAGGAGCTTTAAAAAGAGCATGCACAGGAGCATGTATAGTTTTCATTAGGTTTAGTACTAATTTCAGTTGACATATAATTGAAGCATGTATCACTTTAAGTAGAACTGAAACTTTACATATCATCACTAGTGCATTTTCAAATATAATTCTTATATGATACATAGTTCAATTACTATTAAAGTAATTATTTGTAACCCTTTGGTCTTTGAGAATAAATTATTTCTCTACATAAGGATTGCCTGCAGTGCAGTCAAAGTGAAATATAAATGAAAAATATTATGCCACCTTTAATAATCAATTATCAGACTCAAAGTGGAAAGAGAAATGTTCCTTTCCAGCAGCCAGAAGGCAGGCATCCACTTAGCTAATCCTTCCAGTGTTTAATTTCCCTGTTTTACCTTCTTTTATTTCTTTACATCTGTTTTATTCCCCTTTCTCTTTTTCCATGCACTATATTTGCAAGGTAGTACTCATGCCTATGCCTTTTGTGAAGCTTCTGTTCCTCCCCAAGTAGAGAATTTTGCCCAGTAGAGAGTGTGTAAAAAACTTTCACTTGTTTAATTCTTTACAAGAGCACTATCATGTGATGCAGGATACAAAAGAACAGCCATGTGTCGTTTCTGTTCTTTCTAGAACTATCCAAATTGAAACATCTGCAAAATGAAACTTGTTTTCCTATATTTTTTTCAGTTTCCATCGCAGGCAATCCACATTGGGTGTGAAGTGTTGGACATCCGCCCCTGCATCCAATACATCTCAATGTCTGTCTCTTCATTTTGCTTCCGGGCAACACCTAAGTTCACTTCCTGGAATATCTTTAATAAGAACAACCGGCAAATACTCCAACTTTTCAACAATTTCATGTTGCTACCCAGCATTCATGTGACATTGCCCTGACAGCCCTTAAATGAACCAATTAAATTAGATATAATCACTGTAAACATCTGTAAAATATTATTGACACATACACAGCAATTAAATCTCTTAGCAAAGAAAAATACAAAGACTTAATGAAGCAGTTTACTCACGGAAATGAGAGTGCCATGAGCGAACAGGAGAAGCAACTGAAGAATATGCTGATGTGGGTTGTGCTGGGGAGATATTGAAGATGAAATTAATGTCAGAACCAGCAATATGCCTACTGGCAGCTGGGTTAAACAGTTTCTTTGTCTCCCAAAGTTTTGCAAGGAAAAGTATTTTAGCTGGGCTTTAAAAAGATAGAATTGGCTATAAGGTAGGAGAAAAGACAGGAAAGGTATGAGGTGGGTAGGGATAGTTACAAGTGCATTATGTTATCTAATTGCTCATTTAGACTTACTGGAGTGAGAAGCAAGCTTGTAATGAAGGAATAGAGGAGAACTGCAGGAAGACCCAGCTGCAGCACTGCTCCCGGGACAGGTGCTTCCTCATGTCAACCTAGCGGTAACAGCAATTTCCTCCCAGTCCAGAAATCTCCTTACCCCCAACATCCAGTGCTGAGCTCCTTCAGCCCTTCTAGAAATGCACGTCCAGGTTTCCTCTGTGAACAGCACTCATTCTGGTGAGACGCACAATTGCACAAGCCACTGGCTTCCTATGTGCAAGGAAATACAGATTTTTTTTTTCCACAGAGAAAAGAAAAGAAGTCAAGACACCACTACTTTCACTGTGTAAAAAGTCTTCACAAGAACTGGCCTTGAAGAGAAGGCCTAAAACAGACTGTCATCCTGAGCTATTGCAAGTCATTACTTCATATGATTCTCTTAATGAAAGGTCATCCATCATCTCAAAAGTGAGTTACTTTCTTGCCCTCACTATGCTGTTTGGAAAATAATTCAAGAATTGCATTGACTGGCTATTTAGAAGTCATCCTGTAAATGTATTCATGACCATTTTAGAGTAATTATACAAGTATTCTTGTTCCAGCATAGTCCTTTGGTTTATATAACTTTTTCTCTGATGTTTGCTTCCCTGAAGTATTCATAGTGAGCTTTCTTCTGGGTGAATTCAGTCAAATACTTTTAGTCTCTACCAATAAGATTAATTCTTTATCATCCTAGAAGCCTTTTTCTGCATTGGTTCCTGTATGAATTTATCTTTCTGGAGTACCATATGTACATTCTACACTGGTGTTTAGTACAATGCCCTTAAATACTTCCCTACTTTTACTGGAAAAGTTTTGCTTGATAAACCCTAGGTTTGCATTAGCTTGGAAATACCCAACTGCTGCTGTAGAAAACTATAGAAGAAATACTGGCGTTAATAATTCATATATTCATTATAAATGTACTGACCATAATGGAATATTTTAGTATTAATGCTGATATCCAGAGATTGTTCTCTATTGAACCAAAGACATCTGTTAAAGTATCCTTGAAATGAAAAGTCATTCAGTCTGAAATTCAAGCATTCAACCTCTCAAATGCTTCTCCAAACCCTAACTTTAACCTTCATCCTCAGTTCTTCTCCCTGCTTATTTGGGATTGAGCATGTGATTTGACTGCTCAAACCCTCTGATTTCCATAGGACTGATTTCACAGTAATGTATTGCTTAACACCAGCATCGAGTCAAAGTCTATTGAAACAGAAGACAGCATTTTCTACCTGTCTGTACAGGACTGAGTAACTTTTCTCTTTGTAATGTTTCCATACTGGAAGCACTGACAAAATTAACAAGTGAAAAGAACAAGCAATTGAGCAATACTTCAAGAACGTTTGGGCAGTGGCAGCTTTCGAGGCAGCATGGAGAACTTCCATCTTTTTATTCCCAAGACCAGGCCAGATTTGGGGGCAGTGGTAGCTCTTATTACAATTTAAAGTCTAACATTTGCCAGTGGAACAGTTTCTTATGGGCCATGTCAGAAAATGACACGCAGCGTGCTCCAGCAGTGTTCACTCTGGCAGGGAAAATTATGAAGACCTGGCTGTAGCCTACAAGTAACTGTTAAAGAGAAATCTCTAGTCAAGTTAGAGCAGGTCTTTGTGCTCTTTCCACTTAAGTAACCAAGGATCAGAACCAATATAACAAACAGAATGAGTTCCTATGAAAATTAAACTTCTATTCTATTCTACCACTTCAGGTTCATTAATTTCAAAATACCTTGTCATTAAAAAAAAAATCAGTGTGCATGAAGGTCTTCTGAATCCTTCAGCAGAAATGTACTAAGCACATAATCCTTTGTGCCATTCCCACCAAACATAGGGGATTCCGGGCAAAGCTAGAAATAGAATTAATATTCAAACACTTAGTAACCTTAACAATTGCAACTCAGTGAACTCAGTAAAGCTGATGCAACAGGAAGGCTCCCTGTGAAAAAACATCCCAGACCTCCATTTCCATGGAGCTCAGGTAACAGGAGTGTCCATACATTTTATTTCTGTGTTGAGACTGAATGTCTTGATATTCACTGACAAACAGCACATCCCAATGAAGCAACCAATACTTACTTCTGTAGAATACATCCACATGAATGCTATAGCTTTTGGTGTTTCAGCTGTTACTTGGAGGCAGCATGTGTACTCTAATAACCACAGGCTACTTAAGGAGACAGGTATCTACATTAAATGCATTTCTAGCTGAAACTCGGTTGGACTGACTTCTCGTTCTTTTATTTGTGTGCTAATTTACAATACTGTTCAAAATTGATATAGGAATTCTGAGTGGTAAATACACTATTTACTTTTCACTCTCAGAAACAAAATGCACAAGGAAATAACATCTGTCAGCCCACAGGCTGGCTTACTGTATCCATGATTTCTCATTCATGATTAATTTAGAGTGGTAACTTTCCAGGTTAATGAAGATGAAGTCACTGTTAGAGTGTATTGGTTGTGCCAAAAGGAAAGTCTGTTCAGGTGCCCCATTCTTCAGTGTGAAACTATATGAGAGCTCTGTTTCTGTGCTATCTTTGATTAAAAGGCTGCCTAGTTATCTTTTTTAAAACTTGTAGGACACTTGTAGTATAACTGTAGGACTCACCTCTCTCTCTTAACCAATGCGTATACATCCCCATGTATAAGCAGCCCACCTATCTTTGACTATGTCTGGAAATATGTCCTTATTTATTTCCTACTTACCTGTGAAAATTTAAGGAGATTCTCTATATTCAGCTCTCAAGCAGTATTTTACCAGTCTTTCAAATGCTGTTTCCTGAACTGAAACTTTACAAAATACTTAGACATTTTACCTAAGAAAATGGAAAATATACAGAATTTTTGTGATGTGGAATTTGATCATGCAGTACAGAAAGCTACTAAGAAAGAAAGAAAGTAAAATATTATCACCTCTCAGAGGGACTATCTTGGTTGGTACTATATTATGTAAAGCTTCTCCAAAAAGATTAACAAAGAATTTCTTCCTGTTTCCCAAAACCAGGGTTTGTTTTTGTTTTTTTTTTTTTGAAAAAAGCATTAATAATGTTTGAGGCACAATGAAAAAGAGGCAATGATCTTTCTTTACAGATGAATAAAACTGGTCTGTGAAGGGAAGAATGCTGGCACTGTGGCAGATGGCCTTCCTTTAGGTTATCTATTGATCCTCTGGAGAACACAATGAAGAATGTGAGTAGAAAAGACTGAGAACAACCTGAGAAAACCTTGAAAACAACCAGCCTCAGGTAACAGAGTCGAAAAGTAAGTTTTGGATTTCATCACTGATTTTTGTTGTGGTAGCAGTTACTATGGTAGCACATCTGACTAGCACTCCCTCCCCACACCACCTCCCCACACACCCCCACCCCCCCAAAAAAAAGAGGAAGAGCATAAGATCACATAGAAGATAGTAAAGGAAAACCAGTCAAGAAGACAATAAAACATTCCATAAGCTTCACTCTACAAGGTTTTATGTAAAATAGCTACTGCAGCATTTCTTTCGCTTATTACTCCCTAAGATAAAGCTCTAAATGCAGAGTTTTGCAATTAAGAGAGTGTATTCCAGGATAACTATGCCTTCTACTTTGTATAGATGTTCTGTATTGCTAAGGAAATGAAAGTGTATTGGCAGGCTTCTGAAGAAGATTTTTAAAAGTCTTGCTTAATTTTCTTGGAGTTCTGCAAATTAGCCTCCTTACTCCAACATTTTAAATACAGCTTTAATAACTTGACAGTTATATTCTCATTAGTATAAATGGAATTCTTAAGTCAGAATTTATTTAGAAAATGTAGTCTCTACATACCAATTCCTTGGTTTCTTATACAGAATATACTCTTTATTCTTAGGTGAGATCCTATGTATTTTTTCATTTTAGAAAAGAAAAAAAATCAAAGGAAATCTATAAAGGCATTGAGACATATATGTCTTCTTTTGCCCCTCAGGAAAGTAATTTTCCAAACATAAATCTAAAACAAATTATTGGAATCTCAAGTTTAAGATTTTCTCCTGCAATATGACATCTCCTGGTTCATGTCCTGTAATAAAGCTATATGTCAGTTCCATATTGCCGTAACTTGCTTCGTCTTTTTGCCTACATATTCACATATATAAAAAAAATCCCTAACATTAATTTTTAAATTTTCACTCCATATTTTTTTAATATTTGGTGTAATAGATCATGTGTTGTTCAACTGAAACTCTAGATTAATTGACTGAATCATAATTTTAGTCAAATTTGGTTTTTTTGCAAAAAAACATGAGCAGTATCATCTCATGTACTCCATTACCATGCTTAGACTTAGACAAAATTATCTTGAAAATTTTTGCTTGTTTGCCTGAGCTGGAAGCCTAACTAGATTTTCCTCATGAAGATCCAGATTTCTATTTCCACGTAGCTGAGACATTGCATCTTGCGACACCAGCCCAGTAGAACAGGTGTTCCACAGAACCATCTAGCACAGGAAGATTCACAAGACAGCTCCTGCTCTACTGTGGCTGCTGAAACACTTGGGTTTCCATTGCTTTAAGGATCTGGCAAAGGAATGCTTCGTGGCAGCATCTGAGGGAAGAATTTGCCCCAGGTTTGTAAAAGGAAACAATCTACAAGGAAAAGCCACACCTTCTCTCCTTAGGGAATAAAGACAGTTTGAAAGGAAAGTAAAAGTAAATACATGTAATTTTTATAAGGTTTACCATCTGCTTGTGCAAACCTTTGATGAACCACCCTATGTAACCATGTAGCAACTAAACAATTTCCAATGATAGATTGCCCTAATGTCTGTATAATATCTAGCTTTTCCGAAAATCTTTTTGCTATACAAATATGAGGCTTTCTTTGATTTCTCTAAAAGTAGAGGGAATTGCAGTCAACTCTATCTGGATAATAGGAGACAATAAACAATTCTGGTTTTTCAACAGAGAAACATCCATGTGGATTTTTTTTTCTTTAAAAGATATCTTCAAAATAAACTAATATTAGAATCTAATTTTAATACCCTTGATATTTCATATTCCAAAATGGAAAACTCAAGGAAAGTAAGGTACTAACAAAATGAAGTTCAGATCTTTCAGCAGTTTCAAATTTTGTACTTTTAAAAGTTGCTGATTGCTTTGGCAACTATTGTTCCTTTAAAAAAGAGACATTTCTCAAAATGTTCAGCTATTAACTCAAAAGTAATAAAAATACAACAGACTCAAAGGACATTTTTCACTGTTTATACTTCATAAGACCCATGATCTTCTGATTTATTTTTTTCCCAGAGACAGGAAAAAGAATGGCATTCTTGAAACTGTAGACTGAAATATATATCTAAAACCAATCACCACCTGAAGATGGTGAAGACTCTCAGAGAGCAGCAATAGTTCAAAACAGAAATAGTTTAACTATCCTAATCTTGAAAACAAACAAAATGCTCTTCTTTGGTAGAAAATTTATTTTAATTGATTTCCCATACTGTTTGAAAGTGCCAAAGTTTTGCATTTTTGTGGCTATGTTTCCATGTGTGTTTGGGTGAGCAACAAAATAAGCAGGGAACTGAAAACTATGTATCACCTATGATTTGGGGATTTTGCCACCTTTGAGTCTCTGCAAGTTCATGTTCACTTAAGAATAAAGTTTAAACCTCTTTAAAATGTAGCTTTAGAACTGGTAAGCCTTTCCAAAAAAAATCTGCTAAGCAGCCTTTGGGGAATGTGATTGCAGGATGGGTAGCCGTACTTAAACATAGCTAAAAGTGTGGTTTCCCTGTTCACACAGGATGTACATGGCACTCACAGATCTCTACTTCATACTGTGTCTTTGTTGATGTTGCTTCTCATATATCTAGCTCTGAGAATATGTCTAAGCATGCTGTGTTTTCAACTCAGTCTGCTCTGGGATTTTAAATTCTGCACTGCAGCTCTGCTAAGGGAATTGCAATGGGCCCCTTTCAGTTCAGGAGACCAAGGATTCCATCATGTAACTCTCATGTTTGGACTGAGATCCTCAGCCTGAAAGCAGCAGTTTGAAAACCACTTACATTTTTCATATGTTTTTACTAATTATCTATATTGCACTGTTGAAAACAAGACAGAAAATGTCCTTTTGCCATTGTGTGAAATCTTTAAAGCTACAAGCACTGTGTGTACTTTTGTTCCCGGCATCTCAGGAAAGATACAGTAGAGCTAAAGAAAATGTAGAGAAGGGCAAATATAATGATCAAGAATGTGGAAAAACTCCCTTACCAGGAGAGGATAAAAGGAGCATTTGGGTATCTTCCATCTGGAAAGAAGACTAAAAAGGGCACCTAATCAAGACTTGCAAAATCAGGAATGTGGTGAATAAGATTTATGCAGAACTGACTTTCATCAAAACTTGCAATACTGCAATTAAAGTAAAATAATACAACTAGTAGGGATTCAATTTAAAACAAATAAAATACAGCATTTTTTCATATAGTGTGTAAGGAACTTCTGGAAATTCTTGGCACAGGGGTCATAGCAGCAGACAGTATCAGTAGGATAGAGAAAAGATGAGACAAATCATGGACAATAACTCCATAAATAGATAGTAAAAGAAGTAGAAGGGGATAGTCCTTTGAAAGCCCATAGTCAAATGATCAAAGATGCTGTGGAGCTTGAGGGTCAGTGGAGTGCAGAAAGGGAACAAGCTTGTGTTGTCCTCCTAAACACCCTCTGCTATTGCCACTGTCAGACAGACTTGCAGGGTAGACAGTATATCATTCTCTCATTTCTGGTATTCTTGTAGTCCACTCTGCAGAAGTCTTCAATTAAATCAAGCTTCACAGTTCTAAGTAATTTAAGAAAAGATGAGAGAAAGAAAATAAACTCTCTGATCCAAACTAGTGGAATAGGAGAACAAAGGATGGAGTTATGGGCAAGGATTAAACATTAAGCCAATGGCAAAGCTAATACTTTTTTTTTTTTTTCTCCTGGGTCCATTGTTCTACTGACAACATGCTAATGCCTGTACAAGTGAGGACACAAAAACTCTCAATGGCACAAAGTGCCACAGAGTAGCTTTAGGAACCCTCAGGTAGAACATGGAATGGGCACAGAAGGGGATTTTATCTATTGGGTGGCTTGTGGTTTTGTTTAGATTCTTTATTTCCATAGAATACTATCAAACTGTTTCTCAGCTTTTTTTAGCTGATTTTTTTTTGTCATGAAACATTTTGGTACAATTTTGTCCAATCCTTAAAAAGCAAGGAAAAGCTATTTTCTTCCAAATTTCTTGCTGAAAAATGTTGTGGAAATCAAAGTTCTAATTCTGATATTGCTTGCTTCTTAATACAAGCAGTATCAAAAGATAAAATTCTGACTTTAATAAACAGGATATTTCTCTACGTCATTGTCCTGGTTTCGGCTGGGATAGAGTTAATTTTATGCCTAGTATCTGGTATAGGGCTGGTATACAGGATCTAATAGGAAACCCCATCTGCCCAGGAATGAATATACCCTGTTCTGTTGGGTCCTGTTGTATTGTGGGAAAGCATCAGAGGTGGAAGACTGCTGTAAGGAGTGCTATATGACAAGTTGCAGAAACTGCTGAAGGAGAAGGTGAATCAATCCAATTTGTAGAGATGAAAGCCATCCAGCTGGCTTTAGATATAGCTGAACAAGAAAAATCTCTATACTGACTCATGGGTAGTGGCAAATGCCCTGGGGGGGGCGGATACAGCAATGGAAGCACAAATGGGTAGCACAAAGGCAAGCCCATCTGGGCTGCCACAATGTGGCAAGATGTTGCTGCCTGGGTAGAGAACCTGGCTGTAAAGGTACGTCACATAGATGTTCATGTACCCAAGAGTCAGGCCACTGAGGAACATCAAAACAACCAGCAGATGGATCAGGCTGCTAAGAGTGAAGTGGCTCAGGTGGGTCTGGATTGGCAACACAAGGGTGAATTATTTCTAGCTTGGTGGGCCCATGATACCTCAGGCCATCAAGGAAGAGATAATACAACATACAGATGGGCTTGTGATTGAGGGGTGGACTTGACAATGGACACTACTGCACAGGTTATCCGTGAATGTGAAACATGCCCTGCAGTCAAGCAAGCCAAGTGGTTAAAGCTTCTCTGGTATGGAGGACGATGGCTGAAATATAAATATGGGGAGGCCCAGCAGATTGATTGTATCACAGTCCCACAAACTGACCAAGGCAAGCGCCATGTGCTCACCACAGTGGAAGTGACCACAGGATGGTTGGAAACATACCCTGTGCCCCATGCCACTGCCCGGAACACTGTCCTGGGCCTTGAAAAGCAAGTCCCATGGTGACATGGCACCCCAGAAAGAATTGAGTCAGACAACAGGACTCACTTCTGAAACAACCTCATAGACACGTGGGCCAAAGAGCATGGCATTGAGTGGGTATATCACATCCCCTATCATGCACCAGCCTCTAGGAAAATCAAATAATAAAATGTACTGTTAAAGACCACACTGAGAGCAATGGGTTGTGGGTCATGCAAACATTGGGATATCCATTTAGCAAAAGCCACCATGTTAGTCAACACTAGCGGATCTGCCAATCAAGCTGGCCCTGCCCAATCAAACCTCTTATGTACTGCAGAAGGGGATAAAGTCCCTGTAGTGCACATAAAAATGTGCTGGGGAAGACAGTCTGGTTTACTCCCTCCTCGTGCAAAAGCAAACCCATTTGTGGGATTACTTTTCCTCATGGACCTGGCTCCACTATATAATACTGTATATCATCACTTCTATGGTTGCTCTATACCATATCAATGATATTACAGTAAGAATCACCCAAATTAATGAAGAATTAATTTTGATGAAACCAAGCAAAGTGCAGTGGTGATAGAACACGACAAGTGCAGTGGTGATGGAACCAGAACTGGCTTCAGCATGCAACAATCCAACACCAAACACCATCTCTCCTGCCCAGAAAGACTGTTATGACAGTCCAAAGTCATGGACTAAATAAACCCAACAGATATTTTATAGGGATGGCCCATAGACTAAGGGGGCCATATATATCTGTGTTTATAATATCAAAAGACAGGAAAGGTGGTGGTGATTAATTGGGATGTATTGGAAAATGTGGGACCTGGGCATAGAATCATAGAATCATTTGGTTGGAAAAAACCTCCAAGATCATGAAGTTCAACCATCAGCTCAACACCACCATGCCTACTAAACCATGTCCCAAAGTGCCAAAGTGCCACATCCACATGTTTTTTTGAACACCTCCAGGGATGGTGACTCCACCACCACTCTGGGTAGCCTGTTCCAATGCTTGAACACTCTTTCAGTAAAGAAATTTTTCCTAATGTCCAGTTGAAACTTCCCCTGACACAACTTGAGGTCATTTCCTCTCAGTTGTCTCTAGTTACTTGGGAGAAGAGGCCAATACCCACCTCGCTACAGCCTCCTTTCAGGTAGTTGTAGAGGGCGATAAGGTCTTCCCTCAGCCTCCTTTTCTCCAGGCTAAACGACCCCAGTTCCCTCAATTGCTCGTTGTAGGACTTGTGCTCCAGACCCCTCACCAGCTTTGTTGCTCTCCTCTGGACATGTTCCAGCAATGCAACGTCTTTCTTGTAGCCAGGGGCCCAAAACTGAACATAGTGGCCTGACCAGTGCAGAGTACATGGGAAGGATCACTTCCCTACTCCTGCTGCCCACACTGTTTCTGATACAAGCCAGGATGCTATTGGCCTTCCTGGCCAACTGAGCACAATGCTGGCTCATCCTCAGCCGGCTGTCAACCAGTACCCCCAGGACCTTTTCCACCATGCAGCTTTCCAGCCACTCTTCCCCAAGCCTGTAGCATTGCATGGAGTTGTTGTGACCCAAGTGCAGGACCTGGCATAAAGTAGATAGTATAGAATAATGGGTGGACACTCTCCCCATTTTAGCTGGGAGAGAGTTAATCTTATAGTAGCTGGTATAGTGCTGTATTTTGTATTTAATATGAGAAGAATGTTGATGATACACTGATGTTTTAGTAGTTGCTGAGCAGTGCTTACACCAGTCAAGGACTTTTCAGCTCCTCATACTGCCCTTCCAGGTCTGGAGGTGCACAAGAAGCTGGGAGGGGACACAGCCAGGACAGCTAAACCAAACTGGCCAAAGGGATATTCCACACCCTATGACATCATGCTGAGCAAAAAAAATGGTGGAAATTGGGTTCAGGCAGGCCCGGCCACCGCTCAAGAGCATGGCTGGATATCAGTCAGTGGGTCATGAGCAATTGCATTGTGCAACTTGTTTTGTATATTCTTTTATCATCATTATTATTTTCCCTTCTTTTTCTGAGCTATTAAGTTGCCTTTGCCGCAATCCATGAGTTTTGCCTTTCTTCCGACTCTCTCCCTCATCCCACTGGGAGGGAGGGAGGGAATGGCAGTGAGGGAATGGCTGTGTGGTGTTCAGCTGCCTGATGGGTTAAACCACAACACTCAAATACTAATGTAAGCTTAGAAATAGGTTGAAGGAATTATTAGAGACATGGAAAGTAAACCCATGGTGAGACACCAGTTGGTTAGATAAAAGAAAACAGGTAAGAAAGGACATGACTGAACAGAATCACACTAAATGCACCAAGTTTCAGAGAACAGAAGCAAAACTTCTTACTTTTGATATATGAGAACATTAAGGAACTGCAGTAAAAGCAATTAAAGACAAACTAAAATCTGATCAAGGAAAATCTTGTTTTCATAAAATACATAATGAAATCCACATCAGAATGTTTTATTTTTACATGAAGTGTATTTTTAAATTGCACTTCAACCTTTATTCCCTCTCAGAGAAACAAAAAAAAAGCAAAAAAAAATTATAATAAAAAACTTCTGAAAAATACATCTTAAAAAGAATCTAAAACAGAGGAAAGTTTTCAATGAGACATTTATGAACTTACAAAAAAAAATTACAAAATTTTAGAGATCCACTAAAAAAGAGTTTCAGAAAAGATTTAAGCTTCATGCATAATGGACTGTCATTCATGATCTGTCACACTTCCTTTGTGAGAAAGCTACTTCCCACTTGTTCACCTTGAGTATTCTTGCAGCTTCCTCTGAAGGGTTTAGGACTGCCAGAAGTAGGAGACTTGCCTAGACTGACAACATGTATGATCATGTACCACAATTTCTGTGATATGAGACAGCCAGCATGGCTTCAGCAAGGGTTGCCTGACCAACCCAGTGGTGACCTACGATGGAGTGACTAGATCAGTGGACAAGGGAAGAAATATGAATGTAATCTATCTGGACTTCTGTAAGACCTTTGACACAGACTCCACAACAGCCTTCTCTTTCAAGTGGAGAGATAAAAATTTGATGGGTGGACTGTTTGATGGATGACAAATTGATTGGATGGCTTCATCCAGAGAGTAGTGGTCAATGGCTCAATGTCCGGATGGAGATCAGTGACAAGTGGTGCTCCTCAGGGGTCTGTATTGGGACAAGTATTTTTTAATATCTTCATCAACAATATAGACAGTGGGACCAAATGCGCCCTCAGCAAGTTTGCAGATAACATCAAGCTGAGCCATGTGGGTGACACACCTGAGGGATGGGATGCCATTCAGAGGAACCTTGACAAGCTCAAGAAGTGAGCCCATGTGAACATCATGAAGCTCAACAAGGGCAAGTGCAAGGTCCTGCACCTGGGTTGGGGCAATCCCCAGTATCAGTACAGCCTGGGGGATGAACGGGTTTAGAGCAGTCCTGCAGAGAAGGATTGGGGGTACTGATCGATGAAAATCTGGACATGAGCTGGCAATGTATGCTGGCAGCCCAGAAGGCCAACCATACCCTGGACTGCATCAAAAGAACTGTTACCAGGAGGTTGAGGGAGGTGATTCTGCCCCTCTACTCTGCTCTGGTGAGATCCCACCTGGAGTACTGCATCCAGCTCTGGAGCCCTCAGCACAAGAAGGACATGGAAGTATTGGAGTGGGTCCAGAGGAGGGCTACTAAAATGATCCGAGGGCTAGAGCACCTTTCCTATGAGGACAGGCTGAGAGAGTTGGGGTTACTCAGCTTGGAGAAGAGAAGGCTGCGGGGAGACATGATTGTGGCCTTTCAGTACTTAAAGGGAGCCTATAGGAAAGAAGGGGAAAATCTTTTTAGTAGGGCCAGCTGTGACAGGACAAGGGATAATGGTTTTAAACTAAATCAGGGTAGGTTTAGACTGGATATAAGGAAGAAATTCTTTACAATGAGAGTGGTGAAACACTGGAACGAGTTGCCCAGAAGTTGTGGAGGCCCCATCCCTGGAAACATTCAATGCCAGGTTGGACAGGGCTCTGAGCAACCTGATCTAGTTTAAGATGTCCCTGCTCAATGCAGGGGGAGGTTGGACTAGATGACCTTTAAAGGTTCCTTCCAAACCAAACTATTCTATGATTTACTGATTCTATGATTCTCTATGATTCATTCATTTTTGGCAAATCTCAGTGAACTTTTCCATTGAACTGTTCAGTGGATAACGTAAGTATGATGTTCTTCAGAATAAAATATGATCCAAAATACACCTGCACTTCTGGACCGGCAAATTCACTTTGAGAGAAAAAAGCAATATTGCTATTATTATATTATTTGCAAAAAATATTGCAAAGTCACCATATCTTGTCATATCTTTTTAGAGAAATAAAAAAGTCACCACAAATTCTGGTATAATTCTGATTTAGAATGGTCTGAGGCCAAGAGAAATATTTTATGTTTCACTTTGTTTTCTTCTGGACTATTAGAAAAGTAGACAGGGATTTTTCACCTTAGAAAAATACAGAAAATAACTATATAGAATATTTTACAAATGAATCAATTAAATGTTAAAATTAGAGTTAAGGGAGTTAAAATTAAGTTTTTCACAGACAAAACCAAGATATTAAATAAATAAATAAATAAATAAAAATCAATGCATTTGAAGGGAAAATATATCAAAAAATCCCTGGAATCTTTTATCTGATGTTATAACAAAATGTCATACTACTTCAAATGTATTTTCTGCAGTTCTGAAATTTTCCAGTAGACAAATTGTTTTTCTCCATGCAGTACTAGCCATCCACTGCTCTGAGTGTAATAGAGTAGAGCTTGTAAATTTTTTTGTCTAAGCCTAAGCAATCTATAAAAGACAATGAAATTACATTTACATCAAGGATTCCAATGAGGCCAACTGAAGCCCTGAAAACTTGCTGAAAATCATTATTAAATGTCATTGTTCATTTTAAACTGCAGAGAAAAATGTACATATTTATACTGTACAAAAATTAATAAACCTTAGACTCAATAACTTTATGTTAGACAGAAAAAAAAGTGTTCTTTTGAAAATTAGAATTTTACAAAAAACTAAGGAATGAGATTTATTAAAACAGGAATTTTAGGTATTCTAATATTTTTTGTTAACTATAGTGATAGTTTTATTAGTTATCCAAAATGTAATCAGTACATGTCCCTGAAATGTATGTTAGAGTTGCCAAAACTGGAATGGAAGAGTAGAGTCATTTTACAGGTTTAATGCAGGTATTGGATAAAGAGGTTTTTTAGCAGAAAGTATTTAAATTCCAACTGAATTATTCTTAAAACGAAAAAATGTTTGTCTCAGGCAATGACATTTTAGATATTAGCCAAAAAAGTTCCATAATATGTGCTTGCACATGTAGTTAAACAGACTGGTAAAATGCTACATTTTGTTTAGTTCTTTTGGACAACTGCTACTTTTAATTAACTGTAAAGGTGTGCACAATCCAAAGCAAAACAGTGGCAAAACACTAAATGAAGTTATGTTCATAGTGTGGGGTTTTTTACACTAAGGAAGATAAATTACATTACCATGCTTCTATGTCTTTTTTTTAAAGTTTTCGTTCATTTTCGTGTTATCAGACAAAAAGTGTATGAGTAGGGGGGGAGAATTACCTCTATTTCAGAAGGATTTAATTAAAAATGCATTAGTTATTAAGGAATGGTTGGCTTGTAATGTATTCAATTGTCCTTTTAATCTACCTATTAGGTTCACATATTTTATTAATAATTTTTTCCAAATGTACTAAATACAGGTGAAGCACAGTTGTAATTTAAGTCATGATTGCTATTTTTAAGATGGACAAGGAACAAACCCAGGTCTTCAAAACTCTCATATTTTCTTATCATTTTGTGTTAACTTTTCTCATAATTCTTGTCACAGAAAATACTGTTCTCCCTCACCAGGTTGTCTGGTTCTTGGGTAGCAATAATGGAGTAACCGTTGAACACTTTGCATACTGAAATACAGACAATGTAAACTTTAACGAGTGTTTGGCTTAGTTTGGTTTGGTTTGGTTTAGTTGTTTTCACCTCTCTTTTCTACTACTTCCTGCGCTACTGTGAAACTTAATAAAAAAATCTTCATACATCTCCTTACAGAAAGGCTTTTCTCTGTGTCTATAATATTTTTTGATTAAAGATTTGTGAAATGCAACCTACTTTATTTTCCTTCCTTAAAAAAATTTTACTAAGTAATTTAGATTTGGCCTACTTAATGTGGAGATTTCACTTTCTTAATAAGGTTGTACAGAAATGTTAGGATATTTAAAATCAACTCAATACATCAATTTTACTGTAAAATAGAAACAAACATATTAATGTATATTCATTTGCATAGAACAAAGTGTTGATTGGCCCAAGAAAAGATGGTAGTTTTTTTTTTAAATTGTCAAAGCACAAGTCTTAAATGTTAGCATTTCCAGAATTTTCTCAATTAACATACAAAGCATTCTAAATTGGGAAGCCAAGAAAAAACTTGTTATTATTACAATCAGAACTCTGTCAATACAGTATTTGAAAGCATTAACTTCAGCTGTGACACCCATGGTTCATACAAGTGCAAGTGGGAAGTGAATCACCTTCATTGACTTCAGCAGAACTGTGACTGGGAACCTAATCCATGTTTTTAGATTAATTTTGAACAACCCATAGGTATGTGCCCCATAGGCATCAGAAACTATTGCATTCTGTATGCAGGAAGTGATGAAGTCAACTTCAACTTATCTAAAGTTGACTAATAGGGTGCCATAATGAAGTCTCTTAAGTCAGTGATACAGGAAAATATAGAACTACAGTTCACAACTATTTGAATTTTTTAATTTTGTGACCCATAAGGGTGGCTTACCCATGTGTGTAGTTCCATTTGTAACCTAAGTTAAGCACAGGTTAAGATATACTTTAGGATACAAAATTTAAATACTTGCCTTTTTAAACAGTACCAAGGCACTAAAATTCTCTTTTATTTAAAAGCCATCAGCAGAAATATCTGGCCCAAACTGACACCCTGGTACATTGCTATTATTTTTGTTGTCAGTAGTGTTCTCATTATATTTATTCACAGCACTTCTTTTAATTACCTCGTGGAGGATCTCAGGAGTCCAAAGCTCTGTTGTTAAAAGGATTTACAACTTCAGCACCTGATGTTTTCCACCACCAGAGCTCTTCTCTGAGGAGCCACAAAAATACTTGCAACTCTTAATTAAGCTTTGCGTTGTACCCACAAAGTTGTACTATTCTTAATTTACCTATGGAGAACGCAAGGTACTGAGAGGTTAAATGACATCCTGTGAAAGGCAGCCAAGGACAGCAATGTTGCAGTGCTGCCCATCGCTGATGGTACAGTAACCCACTCCACCGCCCCCACAGATTGGTCACCCAATTTGTGCTGCCTCCTTCCTGGTCACTTCTGCAAAATGATCCTGGTGAGTCTAATCACTTTTTAATACATTTCTAACATTACCTTTTTCTACCTCTTCTGATAGAATGAGGTCAGCGAGTGAGGACATTGGCAGGAGATCAATCCCCCCCGGGGAGGACAATGAGAAGTAGCTGTAGGGACAGAGGACAGTAATGTTACTCAGGGCCAGTCAGGAAGCAAGTGTGCCCACACTGAATCCAAGAAACTTTGCCTCCTCCTACTGCAGTCTGGTACTTGTGTGAACTCCATGTGGCTAATGTTGGATTGTTACTGCTACCATAACTTCCCAGGTAGTCCTGTATAGTGACTGCAGAGGAAGGGGATAAGTGTGTGTGTGCGTATAAATAATTGTTACCTTAATGTTAATTAAAAAAACCCCAAAACCAAAAACCAAACCATAAACACAAAAAACCCACCCAGACCTAAATTCTACTTTCACTATCTTCTTTTTTCTCTCCCAAAAAAGTTTGAAGTCTGTAAGTGTAATAAGCTACAATTGGTAGGAAATTCTGTATTTTGGTTTCTATACATCTGAGCTGTTTAATACTATTCTTTACAAAACTGCTTAGGTAAAAATATCTAGTAATCTGAACAACTAAGTAAAATACTTTTCCACCAACTGATTCTTGAGTAAGTTTTTAAAAAGCAAACTCAGTTTGACAGCTGTGAAAACTGCAGTCATGTAAGTCTGCATAATTTAAGGCCCACACATTTGCAAAAACTCCTAGTGAAAGGCGGAAAAAGTAGAAGCCACATTCCTGAAGTAAGTGAAGGCTTTACAGAATACAGAGAATGCACTTTAATTTGTTACATGTATTGGAAAGAGGAATGGAATACTACACTATTTGGAAAACAGTAATTATAAGAATAGTATGTTTTTTCTATTTTGTGATCTTTTCTGACCTAACAGAAGCTGCCCAGACCATTGATTGGAAAACCTGTGCAATTTCCATCCTTGGAGGCAGAATTAACTCTAACTTCAGAGTTTAAGTAGTGACTTCCAGGTAACCTTCCAGAGCTTCTTCCAACTTAAGTTGTTCTATAAATATTCACTTTATGGTAATGTTAACTGTGAGCCTGCACACAGAGGTTGAAGTTTACAAATAAATACATCCATACAAAAGTGTATATATATTCTTCATCTCTATTTCCCTTTTTCAATTTATAGGACAGTGATCAAACCAAGAGTATATTGACTACTTAGGTCAGCCACTTCCTCTAGAGACTAAGCAGCCTTCACTGAGTAATGGAGCTGATGTGTAGAGATTATTTCTATCCCTGTTCTGTCAAGTACCAGACTACTCAATGTTTTTATATCACCTATGACAGATTTCTTTCTCTGACATTTCAGGATCCTCAAATATCTATAAGATCCTATGGGAGCTGTGTTTTTATCATTGGAAATCATATTTTGTGTAGCTGACAAATTTTAAGCTCCATTTATTAGAATGTAGAGTACTTTTAATGAATTAATGAGGAGTATGTTTAATAATATGATTATTATTATAGCTTAGTGTGGCAAAATATTAATTTGAATATCAAGCAATGAAGCAATAACTGTCTTTTTGCTGCTGGGAGCCACCATTTCAACAAAACTGGCAGACTCTCTTACTTTATGTCACATGTCAGAGTTCTTACTTGTCACATTCACTCTGACAAGGAAAACACAATCCTTCATGAGATAAAAATCTGGGTTGCTATACAGCCCTTCAGATAATCTGATAATATAGCATTAACTGGACTATACAGTTGTGATTTTTTTTTCCCCAATAATTTCACAATCGGTATTATACTCTTTTAGGGAATTCCCAGAGATTTTTTTTTCCTTGTCTTGTTTCCAGTGTCCTAGTAAATCCTAAACACTGAAGTACCTCTTAACTACCAAAGATCTTCACAGTGCAATGTGGTTGTAATGCATTCTTCCTCTACCTCAAAGAAAAATCTAGAGATTAAGTAAACACTAAAGAAAAACTTTTAGGAGTACTACATAGACAACTGAACTGTGATGAAATTGTTTTAGGGAGAGGAAAGGCAGTAAATAATTGACCTGGTGTTAGCAATTTTCAATGATGTGAATACACAGTTTAAAACAAGGACTGAAATTACTAATTAACTTTGTATAGGGTTTAAGAACAATTTTTTTTTTTTTGTAATAACTAGAAAAATTTTACTAATTTTTAATTCTGGAAGGAAATGCTCATTCATCAAAAGCAAAGATATTTGCTGGAGATTCTCACATTTCCTAGAAATTTGGTTCACTGAATTTTCAGTATATACCTTTAAATGTGAAAAATGAAATTCTGTGTATCAAAATTATGAAAACAAAAAAGTTGATCTCAGATAACATTTTATTCATTCTTTTGTTTCTATTGCTGTTAATGTGACATTTCATCCATATATATGTTGAGAACTTTCTTAATGATTTGATAGAAAGGAAAATGAAATTTAATTTCACAAAGGCAGAGATATTTCAGCACTTCAGGAGAGGATGCCTATGTTTCAGTGAAAAAAACTTGACCTAATGCTATTTCCTCCAGCCATCTATTCTCTTTCTTGTCTCCTACAGGAAAAAAAAAAAAAAAAAAACCAAACAAAATCCCTCTGTGTAACCAGGCCTTTCATAAACATTCAGAAAACAGTCTAAAACAGACTAAGTTAAAGAGACCTGATGGCTCATAAAATATGTCTCTAGTTCATGAAGATTATGGATAGTTTTAAATTAAACCAATACATCTTTCTGGCATTTTGTCACTTCACTGGTCCCTCTGAAGTTCCTTAATGTCTTCTCAAGCATCAACTCTTCTAAATAAGTTTGCATCACTTGACAAATTTTGCTACTTCATAGTTTGGCTGCAGTCGCAGATCACTGAAATAAATACAGAGCATTTTGGTAGCATGGGTTAGGTAGGGGTCCAAAGCCCTGCCACTTTCCCAGGGTGAGCACAACAGCATACAGGATAAGCCCCTTGGCAAACCCAACATTACCTCATAAAGAAGAAACATTTCTTACCATCAGCAGGCTCCCCTCTTAATTGAAGTGCCTGTTTTGACATATTTTGTCACAGATTTAATGGGCCAGAGAATCTTGCCCTACATCTGGTGTATCCTTTTCCCTTCTTGGTTTTCTAAGTCTGCTATGGGGAAAAGGGTAATCAAGAATGTCTGGAGTGACTGAACTGACCTAATGAACATATGTCTGAGTTAATGAATATTTCCATGGACTCTGTCAGTGCACTTCCTAAGGCAATTGTAGGCACTGAGTGGTTGTCATTTTCTGAGCTGCAAACTTGTTCAGCTAGCTTGCCTCAGCAGTAAGTCACTTCAGTTAGTGTTGCTATTAATAACTGCATTTAAAGGAGCTCTAATTTTGCCAGGAGTTTGAGCTTTTGTTAGGGGCAGAATGCTGCACTGATTGATTACTTAGATCCATAACTGCACACTGCTAAGTGAGAGTGGTTTGATTTCTTTCATATTTCGTTTATTTCCTTAAATCTCCTGAAGTCATGCAGCTGAAAGGAAAGGAGTTGAAAGAATATATATATCTTAGGGTGTTATGTTAGGAACAGGTTTGCCTATATTGAGGGGCTGTCTATCTCCTTTCTTCTCTGTCTGGGTCAGCTCTTATTTCCATTCTAGTTCTGTCTCTGCAGCCTCATGAAGTATCTACCCGCTTGCTCCCTTGAATGACAACACAAGGTTTTATTTTTGTGTTTGAGTACGGGGCGGGTATGAGGGTCCACCAAGTTGTCAGCAAGCATATGCCTGTTCTGGTAGTATTATCTGGGGTATTTTTGCAACATGATGTGCCAGCTTTGCTATCATTTATGTAAGCAAAAACACAGCTTACCTCACTAAGGTGCTCACAGTGGTATATGTTTATTTTAATTAAACTGTAAGTTATTTTAATTAAGCTCTATGGCTTTCTCATGACAGCAGACTTCACTCATTCTTTGGGATTGTATGAACAAAGCCAGCCTGAAACTGCATACACAGAGTATTCACAAATCCCCGGAGAATGAAGAGTCAACTCCACCATCCCCTCTTTCCTTGCTAAGATAATGACATGCTCTTTCACAGCAGTAGGCTTTTTTGTTCTTGTTTTGGTTTTTTCCTTTTAACTAAACTACAAAAGATGAGCTACAATTTTTCCATCAACAAAAAACCAGTAAAACATTTTACCAGCCAATGAATGTAATGTGACTGATTGAGTGCTAAAAAGACAATTGTAATTCAGTGGAGATAAATGTAGAATGATTCACTCAGGGGAAAAAAAAATCCTAATTTTACATAAAACATGAATGGCTATAAGCTGCCTGTTCCTACCCAGTGATGGGGTTATAACTGATAGTTCTCTGAAAATGACAGCTTAGCTATCTGTAGCAATCCAAGAAGCAAAAAGTGTTAGGAATTTTTAAGAAAGGAAGACAGAATAAAACTGAAGTCCTCTCTACTTCTTTGTACAAATTGACAGTGTAGCCAGTCCTTGAACACTATGTGCAGCTCTGGTCACAACAGGAGTGTCTATCGAGGGATGTTTTGTCTCCCTCAAAAGGGATATAGAGCAGTTGTGAAAAGTACAGAAACAAGGAACGTGAAGAGCTTCCATAGAATAAACAACAAAAGTAAAGATTCTTCTTCACAGAGATGCTGAGAGAGGTATGATACAGGTCTATAAAACTGTAGGCATAAAGAAGATAAACAAGTAATGACTGTTCATCATCTTTACTATCAAATGAGTTAGAGGCATCTTTTTGAACAAGTAGGCTTCATAGTCCATATAGATTCAAAAAGCAGTAGGACAAATATATGGAAGAAAAATCCAACCAAGACTGAAAAAATACAAAGTCACTCTATCTAGCCCTGGAAGTCCAGAAGCTGCATATTTACTATCAAATATCCTGGTGAACTGCACACCTGATTTATCCCTTTCCTGGGCATGTGTTCCTGTCTACTGTCAAAAACAGATTACTGGGCTATGTGTACATTTGGTCTGACCTCATGTAGGATTGCTTCAATGAAAATTAAATGAATGTATATTTTTTCTGTAAAATATCTACTTCAATGTATGAGCTTTTACTTCTATTTTCTCTTCTGTTTAAGGACATCTCACTGAGTGAATTGCAATGAATAATATGAATAACATATAATACATCCATAACCATCTCTCAAATATATCTAAAGAGAGACACATTTTTCTTGTGAATATTAGAGGCTGCATTCCTTCTGTCCATACAGTTCACTTCATTGAACCTTTGAGAGAAAATTCCCCGATAAGCCACACCTTGTATTTTCAGCCCTTCAGCCACCATGAGGGACTGGAAGAGCTGTTACTCTGCAGTGCTATGCTTGTGACTCTGGCATAGAAGTGCTGGTGGTTATTGGTTCTTCTGTGTACTCTCTCCTTTATAGGACTGCCCCATACCAAAGAGCACCCCCATGTAGAGCTGTTGCAGTTGTTTGCACAAGGGATTTTATGTAATCCCTACCTTCTCCTCACAAACCCTCACAGGATGCTTAGTAAGCACTCCTCTTCATGTATTTGTCATATTAAGTCAGAAACTGGACAGAATACTCACCATTTTCATTTACTGGATTTGATCCGTTTGACATACCAACATCGGGGCACCAGAGGGGAAAGTTGTCCATTGCTGGTCAATGGTAACAAGTGAGCACACCTGAGTACTCATGCAGAACTGCCCACATAAATTGCTGTTCTGTACCCATGTCAGACCAAACTCCTTGGGTGACACAAATGGATAATGATATTTTCACATAAGTTGACTTCAAGAACTTCAGGTAGTTTTTAGTAAAGAAGACATGAAGGAAACAAACCTTTTGCTTTCCCTTGTTTCTATGCTATAGAGGTAATTCCTGAACATCAATTAGCACAGACAAAATTTTTTAGAGGACATTGGATTAAGCCCACAGAAAGGTCACAGGTAAAGTCAATTTATTGCAATGTGCACTTATCTCAGTTTGTTGTCTTTGCACAGTCAACCAGCAAGCTTGTGAGCTTTCAGTTAGTAGGTGCAAAAAAAAAAAAAAAAGAAATTTATTATTATGTTTATTCTGGCTGTAGTTCTTTCTATTGTTCTGTCTCTGTGGAGGTCTGGAAATGTGATTTATTTTCTGTCTGGTGTCAATACTGATCATAGCAGGCAGGCATGTCTTTCACAAAAACCACCCCTCAGCTGGCACTAACCACTCTCCTCATTGGCAAAGTCATCACAAAGGCCAAGGATTGAATGGAAATGAAGCCCCGACCTCTGTCTGGTCACTCCTGGTCAGGGCTGAGGTATATGGAAGGATTATTACTTCAGCTGCATGGTCCTTGTTCTGTGGATAAATTGAGAATTTCAATCTTTTGGGCTGTCAATCCAAAAACTTTTATGGCTACTATATCCTTTAAAAAAATAAAAGGAAGAAAGAAAGGAGAGGGAAAGAAAGAAAAAATATTTATTGACTGTGCTTCTAGTAGCAGTAAAACCATTCTAGCTGTACATCTCTGTCATGATCTGTTCGCCTTCAGCTATAAAAGATAGAGTAGTAGAAATATGTGCAATGAAATATTGTAAGCTGTTGTAATTTCAACTTTGCATCTTCAACCGCTATATAATTATCTCCCAGTGCATCTGCCATTGAAACTCTGTATGTATGCTTCTTGCTAAAGGAACATGGTTTTGCCCACATTCGAAATAGCTGGGAAAATAAGCACAAATGCAAAAATGCATGTACACACATTTGAAATAAAGTTTTATTTCTCTCCTGCACTCTTTAAGGTTGATCATTACAATAATTATATTGCTTAGTTTTATTACACCATTCTTTTTAATAGACATATGAGCTCAGCAAAAATTACTACAAGAGAAAAAGGTAAGAAATTGTAAGCTTATGCACAGTTTAACCCTGTCTGACAAAATTTAAAAAAAAAAAGAAAGAAATATCTCAAAGTAGACCTAAGTATTCTTTTGCACATGTTGTGAAAATTCAAAGTACACTACAGTGTGGTTCTCAAGTGCAGACTTAACTAGTATAAAGTTGCAAATCCTGTTTCAAAATAAAATGAAAATAAACTGATCAATTAAATGCTGAGAGAAATGTAATGGAAGAGGAAACCACCTTCTTGTTCCCTGTAGACTGTCCAAACTGAAACACTTTTCTATGATATTAAAAAAATACATGGAAAAAATTTTCAGGTAAGGAAGCAATTATTGGAATGTTATGAGAATGACTCAATTTAAGGAAGTAAAAGCAGATAGTCTTTTGGAAGCCTGCACTGGCCACTAGCAAAGTGCCTAAATCATGAGTTCATAAACAAGAAAAGTCAAACTGATGTTGGTAGCAGTACTTAGGCCTAACAGCACAGAGCCTTCTGCAGAAGTAGACCTGGTAGCAGTGAAATTATGAAAAGAAATTAAGAGCTTTCATCAAACAAATGAACCACTTGAAGAGAAACAAAGTATAATTAAATATTTCAAACAATAGATTTTTCAACTTTTTTAACAAGTTCATATATTTACTGTAATCAGTCTGCCTGACAGGCAGTTTCCATTGTCTCACAGAGCCAAAATCTGCTAATCATATTAGCAAACTGGTGCTTTTGTGAGAAGTCACAAGGAATTCAGATAAAACACCATTCTGAAGGATGTGTTCTATCTGACACCATCTTTCTAGACCTTATAGAAAAAATGTTCCTGCCATCAGTTGAAGAACTTCAGCAGTAATAAAGAGTAAGTTTATATTTGAGACTGTTCTGTATGCTTCAGTGTTTGTCTCCCTGAAGCCTCATTTATGTACTGATTTTCCAGGCAGGTGGTGTGGCAAATCATACTAATTTTTTATTGAATAGCTCTTAGCTGCCACATTGAATAGGCACCTCTGTGTTACCAGTCATCATCTGGATGTTTTCATCTGGCAGAAGACATAAAATAAATTTTCCTTTTTCTATTGCCCATTTCATGACCCATGAACAAGGAATTTTTTGACTGTATTAAATCCATCAATATTCTTGCAATCCAGTGGTTAGAATTCAGGTCAAATCAGACACAGAAACACAATCAAATTCAAGAGTTTAGCCAGAGTCAAAATGGATTGCTATGTACGTAACAAGAATTTTCAAAATTAGTTATTGGAAATACATACAATCTTCTACTCCAAGGTCTAAAATGTCTTTTAAATAATAAAAATTAGAACATGCTATGTTTTCTTAAGAAAGTGATAATGAACTAATCAAACCTCAAATCTAATTCAGTGTGGCTATTCTAGTTAAAATATTTGTTATTCTCTTGTCTTTAAGAAATACAGTTTGCACATCCACTACAGTCTTGCTGTAAAAAGGCTAAGAAATTAACTTATCTGTTTAAAAACAAGACGTCATGACAGTGATTAATTTTTTCGTTATTGTTTGCATAATGATTATCTTTGTTAAAGAAACAATGAAGGAATCCTTCTTAGAGTCTGGATTGGGGTATTGCTGGTTAAATATTTGTCTGCTGTGTATCAACAAGGTTTGGGAATACAGTCTTCTTCCTACTGCTTTAGGTTGAAGCCTGTGTCTTCACTTCTCAAGACCTCTGCTATCATACTAGACCTGTCTTTCTCTGGGTTATGTCAGTGTTTTAGAATCTTAAAACCATGGTAGTACTACAGATACACATTAAGTTGGAAGGGAACTTTTGAGATATAGTGCAACCCTCTGCTCAAGAAGGATCACCTAGAGCAGGTTGTCCAGGACGGTGTCCTGACTGGACTGGCTTTGAATATGTCCAAGGATGGAGACTCCACAACCTCACTGCTCAACGTAACAATGTTTTACCACCCTCACAGTAAAATAGTGTTTTCTTGAGTTCAGATGAAATTTCCAGTGTTTTAACTTCTGCACATGGCCTCTTGTCCTGCTATTTCATACCCTCTCATAAGATATTTATAAAGATTGATAAGATCCCCCTGAGCCTCCTCTGCTCAAAGCCAAACAGCCCCAGCTCTCGCAGCTTCCCCTCATAGTAAGGATACTCCATTCCCTTAATCAACTTTGTGGCCTTGCTCTGGACTCATTACAGTAAGTCCATATCTTCCTTGTATTAGAGAACACAGAATTGGACTGAGCACTCCAGACTTCACTATTGCTGAGCAGAGAGGAAGGATCACTTTACTTGAAATGCTGGCAATGTTCTTCCTAATGCATCCCAGGATACTCTTGGAGGTTTTTTTGCCACAAGGGCACATTGCTGATTTGTGGTCACCTTTTCCACCAGGATCCCCAGGTCCTTCTCAGCAAAGCTGTTTTCTAGCAAATCAGCCCCCAGCATGTACTAATGCATAGGGTTATTTCTCCCCAGGGGAAGGACTTTGCAATTCTTTGTATTGAACTGCATGAGGTTCCTCTCAATCCATTTCTCCAGCCTGTCTGGGTTCCTCTAAATGGCAGAACAACCCTTTGGTGCATCAACCACTTCTCCCAGTTTTGTATCATCAGTGAACCTGCTGAGGATGCACTCTGTCCCAGTGTCCAGGTCAGTAATTAAGACAGTATTAATTTATTACTTAAGATAGTTGACCCCTGAGGTACACTGCTAGTGACTGGCTTCCAAGTGGACCTTATGTCACTTACCACAACACTCTGGACCTGGCTGTGTCAGCCAGTTTTTAATCCGCTTCATTGTCCATTTATCTAACCCGTACTTTGTCAGATTATGTACAAGCATTTTAGGGGAGACACTGTCAAATACTTTTCTAAAGTAGAGCTAAAAAATATCACCACTCATCCACCAAGCTAGTCACCTTATTGTAGAAGGTTATCGGGTTAGTCAGACATAATTTGGCTTTAATAAAGCCGTGCTGACTGTTACCAGTCAGCTTCTTCTCATTTGTTTGCTTAGAAATTATTTCCAGGAGGGTTTTCTCCATTACCTTCCCAGGGTGGTGGTTTGAGGGGGAGCTAACTGTCCTTTAGTTACACAGATCTTCCTTCTTACCCTTTTTGAAGACAGGAGTGATACTTGCTCTCTTCCAGTGTCCGCAAAACTCTCACAGTCATCATGACTGTTTGAAGATCATCTAGGCTGGCCTTGCAGTGACATCAGCCAGCTCACTCAGCACTCATGGGTGCAACCCAACAGGCCCTGTGGACCTAAGCATATCCAGTTTGTTTAAGCGCTCCTTAAACTGTTCCTCTTCCATTAGGGTATGTCTACCTTGTTTCAGCCTTTCTGTCTGGTCTCAGGAGCCGGGGGTTCCTGAAGGCTGGTTTTCCTGGAAAAGACAGAGGCAAAGAAAGTACCAAGTACCTCAGACTTTCCATGGCTTTTGCTGCAGTCACCCTGCCCCATTCAGCAGCAAGCCCACATTTTCCCCAGTCTTCTTTTGGCCATTTATGTACTTACAGAATCCTCTGCTGTTGCCCTTTACATCCCTTGCTAGATTCAAATCCAGGTCAGCTTTGGCTTTTCTAACCCCATCCCTGCAAGATCAGACAGCAACTCTAGACTTCTCTTGGGTGACCTGCCTCCTTCCACATAAACCAATGATATAATTGAGTTTCCCAGTTATCACAATTAAAGGAAAGAAAACTGAGGCATTAGGGCAGAACCTCTGAAAACTGTGTCTTATTAACTTACTTTGTAATATTTGTCTGACATCGAAGAAGAATGAAGTATCTTTATTGCCCATGGGGAAGAAGAAATCTTTTCTGAGCAGAACAACAGACACAAATTGTCACAATTAGATCACACAGTTCAATGCTTAAAGAACAGCAGGTCAATTGCCTAAATTATTTTAGTTGAATATTCCCTCCTATTATTTATTTTTCTAGTGGTGAAGCATAACATTTACCTGAAAACCTTCAGCTGGTGTAAATTAAGGTAGCTACACTGAAATCAGTGACTCTATTACTTCAATAAAGCTGTATTGTTAAACGTGAGGATTTACTAAAACATACTACTTTTTTCCATCTTGCATAATAACCAAAAAGGAAAATATAACTCTCTCAAGATATTTTGGTATTACTGATACCACCTGACCAAAGAGTAAAGCTCTTCTGAAACTTGGAATATGTCATTTCCCTGTATTTCACCAGCCTGACATTGCACAAAAATCTTTAATAAAATTAACACAAAATTAATTATTAAGAGAAATTTTGAATTTTAATTTTCAAAATTACTGTAGAAATAGCAATTTAATGATTGTTGTGTAATACAATGCACTTTTGCTGTCATGGAAAACAATGCAGGAACATTATAAATTCCCATTTACATTTTTATTTTTATTGTTAAAATTATTTCGTATAGACTGAGGATTTGGCATAGATTGAAATGACCTATCATTTTTTTAGTCTTGACCAAATAATTTGAGTTGTAATGACTGTTTTGAATATGGAAAACCACAATCACTACTTATATATTACAACAATATTTATTTTCAACATTTCTGAGAGACACAAAGATGAATCCAGGATAACAAAAGAAAAAAATGCATCCAATTGCCTCATTAATAAGGACAATTAATTGTTTTTATCCTGTGATATATTACTGATTTTAAAATATATATAAATTACATTTAATGTTTAAACTGTATAAATGAATCAGAATAGCGACACTTTAACCTCGTGTACCATGTCATGTTTTCTCATGACAATAAATTATTTCAGATCACACTCTAAATAGATTTAAGGCACTGCAAGACAATACAATACCAGTTTGTCATCTAGGAAAAGGAAAAACAAATTTCAAACAAATTTATTGGCAATAAATTAACTGACTGGTAATCTGTGGCTAATACTTCCATCAGCAATACTTTTCTGTCAGCTAGTACTAGTGTGAGTTTCCATGGAATGCTGTCCTTGACAGGACAAGAACTGAGAAAGAAACAGACAAATCTAGGAATTTTGGCAATAAAAGTGTGAAGCAGTAACCACAGAACATTCTCAATCCCCTCATCAGAGTATTGGCAGAATAGCAACAAATTCCACCAGTCAAAAAGTCAATTAGGCCATTTGTGATGAGAACCTGGCATAATTTGTACAAAATATTGGTGCTATATTTAATGACACATTAATAATCCTCTTGCGTTTTTTTTTTGAAACTAAATAAAAGACTCCAGAAATCAGGGAAATTTTTTTAACAAATCATGGAGAGTGGCTAAAGCAGCTATAAAAGTACTTATTTATTTATTTATGCTTTTTTTTAAAAAAAAAAAAGCTTATCGAGAAATTATTTTCCTTTTGATAAACAGTCTTTCCATAACTTGTTAAAAGATGTTCACTAAATTGGTCTATTCAAGTAGTTCTGTTCTTGTTGAGGACTTGAATAACTTTGCTTACAGAGTTAGTACAAAAGATAAAAGAAATTACACTTAAAATTGGTGGTTGGTCTCCATGAGCTCTCATCTATTCCTCTGCTGTATTGCAAAGATTCTTTTTCCTCTACTACCTTTTAAATAAAATCTTGAATGTGTACTTTGCAGATGCAAATACTTCCAATATTTTTAACACAATAATGAAATAATTTTTGCAACAGTCAGCTCAAGAAACTGTAATAGGGGAAAAGAGCTTGATGAAATAGAGCTCTTTTTTTTACCAAACCTAATCTACAATTATTTTACTTATAATTCTTTTATTGAAAGTAGATAGTAAGATATTTTTCTCTTTCCATTTTTGATATAATAGCAAAAGCTTTTTCTCAATTCTTTTAGAATAATTATCCTAATAAATGTTCCTAACTACAAGCTGAAGTAAATTCTTCGCACATATATAAGATCCATTAAGAACATGCCTAAACACATAATAATATGCTGTAACTTTCATTTGCAAACAGCTTGGTTCTAAAAGCAATTATATACTTATTTCATTTGTATATATGAGTAAGCCAATTTGAAAACAGTTTGATTCTGAATGCAGTTATACACTTATTTAATCGGAGGAACTACCTGAATATAAATCCAGGAAGAGAGCAAACTAGTAACCCTAAAATTTTAAATTATATTCTTAATTCTAAAAGACAAAATGCAATAATAACCTAGTGTACTCAAATAAATGTGTATGTACACTGGATTCAGTAGACTAGACCCAGGACACATACAGAGAGACTGATAGAATTAGACACTTAGCTTCATCAGAATATTGCCTGGATTTTGTTATCTATTATACATTACTGAGGGATTAGAATTACTAAAGAGGGCATTAAAATGATAAATTCAATTCTGACCTATGAATCTGACTTCACCTATGTATTGAAAGTTCAACTAGTTGTACTTTAAGGAGGTTTTTTTCTCTCGGTTGTAACTTAATCAGATTAAATGACTATATTTACAAAGAAAAAATCATAATCTAGATAATCTATATCTTAATTTATGGCTTTCTGCTGTGTTACCTGAGTCTTTCAATAGTATACACAACAAAACACACAGCAATATGAATTTGTCAGATTCCAATTACAGTGTTATCATGTTGGCATGCTACAGGAGTTATTTCTGATTTACATTAATATTAGTTAGTAAGAATAAATGCCACAGCTATTCTGGACATGTATTCTAAAATGTCTCATGCCTGTCAGCTAATTACATCTTTGAAGGCTTATAATTTTAGCATAATAGGCATGAAAGCATGTGTTTATACATATATATTTTATATACAGGGTTTTTTTAATTCTTAAACTATAGAAGCTTGTTCAGGTACTTGCAGATTATTGACTGCTGCTATTCCTCTTTTCTTCAGTTCCTGCAGAATTATAGATTGAATTTTTACAATAAAAGGTTATCATGATAAAAGGAAACCTACTGCGGGTGTTTCACTAAAATTATTTGCCACAAAAGAGAAGGCAGTAGAAAATAATGTGATGACAAATAATTCTTTAGTCATAAGAGGAGGACTCCAATACCTTCTACTTGTTATCTCTCATTACACTAATGATTAAAAACATTTCTACAGAATGCATAACGTATTTAACTATTTGTTTATTTTATTTTAAAAACACATCCCCATTAATGATATGCAACTATCACTGGAACCAGAAAAAGCAGGAACAGAGACTTTGTGGTGCGCACTACAGCTGAAGAGAAGACCAGTTTGTGAAAGATGGTGTCCCACGCAGAAGAATACCTAACTGTTGCTCTGAGATAGTAATCCATGCACAGGACTGAAAAAATGGGAAAGATTCTTCTATAGCCTAAACTTTTAGCATTTTCAATGTACCTAAATTGCCTCTGAAAGTTGTGTGATACCTCAGATCTATACGAAACTCTCTGGAATTTATAAATTGAGAAAAAAAGTTGTACAATTTCATTATTAAGATTCCCCAAGTTACCAGAGAGGCTCATCAAGCTACTTAAGTCCTTTTTTAAAGTAATTATGAATTGCTCATCATTCCATGGGTGTTCTTCAAAAAGAATTGTTTAGATTTTTCTCAAGTTACTTAATTTTTTTTCTGAAACAACAGCTATGGCAATTAATTAAAGGTTCATGGGAAGCTATAACCAGTGACTGCACATTTAGTTGATATTAGAAATTTAGTAGGATACAACTTGACCCTGCAACTGAGATCCCAGTTTTCATACAGGGACCCACTGGCCTAAACAGTACTTCCAACAGTCATATTTTTCTCATATCCCTTCTCTACCATTTATTTGCTTTCACATAATCAGCTAAAAACAATGGCCTCTCTAGGTTCAGAACATTATAAAGCTTTTCCAAAAAGTGCATGCAAGCACTTAAGGTCTTCTGCGCCTTCATTTTCACAAACATCTATAGCATAGGAACAGCTCAATTTCCATCTTATCATTTGTCCTGACATATTTGTTTGAAATAATTCCTGGAAGCTTGACAACACCAGCAGGCCAGTGCTTGGCAGCACTGTTTTTCATTTTCAGTCCCTTGAAACAGACTGAAATGTAAGTGCCACATGTGCAATGATGTAGTCTTTAATGGTTATTTAAATGAGCCCTTTGAGGTAAGAAGGCAATTGTAATGATGTGGACACAGATGTAGTCAAGGTCCTAAAAATACAATCTGCTTATTTATCTGAATCAAAAGGCCTGGCCATGGAGATTTTTTTTTCTTATTACTACAGTAATCTGAACAATATTCAAAAATATTAGTTTTCTGGAGAAAAAGAAATTTGTAAAAAGCAATTGTTTTTTTTCTATTGAAAACTGTGTAAGTTCACATTTACCTTCCTCTTGATTCTACCTACAAACAGGATAAAAAGTGGTTCTGGAGAGTACTTACAGAAGATGACTGGCTTATCAAATTTTTTATCCAGGCAAAAAGTAAAGAGCTTTGCATCATCATCATCACGAAAAAAAAAAAAAAAGCAATATTAAAGAATAATAAACACAGAAACCTTTATGAAAAAGTATCTTGTTTAAACTGAAAGGATGCTTTTATGCAGAAATGCATTCAAACTGCTTAAAGGTCCTATTTCTCATGATCTATTGCATTATTCATCAAATAATTGGAGCATAACTTTATTTTGTACACATATCAAGCAATGTCAATTCTTCTTTTCTTTCAGCTTTACTTGTGCTGAAGAGTTTTTGGCATCAACAGGCATTTTTTATAAATCTATCCATATCAAATTAACCTCAAGAAATGAAATTAAACAGATTAAATTGTAATATGGATATTCTTGAAACTTTTCTTGTATATGTCAAAAACATGCTCTGATTCCAGTAAAATCAAGGAAAACAGTAGTATTCTTCTTCTGTGCTGTGGGAATGTGAATAATCAATTGAAGAATCTCATAGACAGACATTGATTCCTATAGATTAATGAAGTCTCATCTTTGGATCAGAATCATCAAAGCTCCAGAATAAAGCATCAGGGCTCCAGTAATGCTGTAATATGGATGCTCAAAATCACAGCTTTTTAGAGATTGCGTATTGAGGAAAACACTTAAATCACTGAGGTGTTTTTCAAAATCTTGACCAGAATCTCTAAGGGATCTGTAGCAATGAGTACTACTTACTTTAACAGGTTCTAAATTTGGCCTTAGGGGCTGGCATTTGGAGATCTTTTCTTATTATTTTGCCAGACTGTCCTTTGGGACTGATGTATATTACAAGGATTGTTTTCTGACCATGTGTCCCGATCCAACGTCGGGGAGGTTTCAACATGATCCCAAAGACGAGATTAAGACACTAAATCTGTTCAAATGTCGTACAACCTTTCAACTTTATTTTCGATGCAGAGGGAGGAGGGAACGACATGGGGAGGTAACAGAGGAGGTGAATGCGGAAAGGCAAAGGGGAAGAACCAAGGAAAAAAGAAGAGAAAAAGGGGCACGAGAGAAAAGGAGAGCTAGAAAGGGAGCGGGTTATGTCAGGGAGGACAGGGTGAATGAGAGAGAGAGAAAGAGAGAGACAGAAAGAGAGGATTAGCTACCACCACCCCGGGTCCAGTGATGTTCCAGCGCCTCCATCTGTGGTGTAGTTGATGCTCCAGTGCTCCTGTCTGCTACTCCAGGTTCAGTCCACATGATGTTGGCTTCGACGAGATGGGTTCCAAGAGATCCGAAGGGGAGGGACGAAGACTGGAAAGAGCTCCCTTACTGGAGCGCACACACTCCTTTTATAGGGGTTGGGGTCCCTTGCTCATGCGCAGATTGCACTGGCGTATGTGCGGTTTGTGCCATACATGCTGTCTCCTTAGGACGCCATCTACCTTTTTCGCGCCTTGGGCCTTGCGCAGGCTCATGGTGTTGTTCGTCTGCAGACCATGAGGGCAGGATCTTCTGAGTGGTGGGAAGTGGTGGTACAATGGCGATGTCAAGACAAACTACATTCAGTAATGGTTCTCTACACCATGGTACACAGGCCTCTGATTTAGCTGGATGCTCAGGTTTCTTTCCCCCTTGATGCGTTCAGTCACAAGACGAATTCTTGAGGAACAGCCATTTGTCACAGCTGTTACTGCCCTGCTGGAGACACCACCTCTGAGGATATCTTAGTTCTCCCACTACCCCCCATCTCTACAAGCAGTGCTGGCTTCCATTCTTCCTTAAATATTTATTTCTTGTTTTTTAATGTTGCTTTTGTCAATGATAGCTTTAGGTTTCATTGCAGTAAGAACTATAACTTAAGTATCCTCTTGCATAGAAACTGCTAATGTTTCCAAGGGAATAACTGAAACAGATTTACTGTGATTGTCGTCACTCTTCAGGCAGTAGCTAATACCAGCTGGAAAGTCTCCAGGTCACAGTTCTGTGTTCAGATGGGAGCTTTTCAAATTTTTCTCCTAGTTTAACACAACTTTGAGAATTTAATATAACTACTTGTGTTAATCTAGTCTTTGTCTTTGTTTTTAAGTCTGAGAGCATCAGCTTCTATTTTCACCTTTGTGGTGTTTTCAGAAGTAAATAATTACTCTGATTTTTTATTAATTTAGTCATGAGTTAGTACAATGTTTCCATATAATTATTTGCTTTTGTTTTCATGTGGGAGCCATAGTTACTGAGCAAGATGCCTTGATGTTAATGCCCTATGGGTAAGTAAAGTTTATATTATATAAATTGCACTCAGCTTAATTATAAGGCCTGGAAATGAGGAAGCGTTGGGAGAGGGAAACGTGAAAAAATTATAGCTACCAAGCACTGAAAGAAGAACTATTGTGTAGGTTTGGATAAGCCCATGCAATACAGAACTTCCTTTGTTTTGTCTTAGTTCCAAAGATGAAAAAAACAAATAGAAATCATAAATGTTAGAGACAACGTGCTTAAGAATCCAACAGATTGATACCAAGAAAGGAAGTAACTTGTAAATCAGAAATTCAGGGATTTAATGAAGAAAAAGTAACCCAGCTGGTAGAAAGGGTGAAATAATACTAAAATCAGTTATACTGTGCTATTTACCCACATTCTAAACAGTGGAACAAAAGGTTAATAAACAGTAAATAAACTGTCTTGTCCCAAAAAATTCAGATCAGATTCGTAAAATCCATATATTCACAAAACTAACATTTCTAATCCTATAGCTTCATTTTTCTGCCTTGAAAAGTTCTTTTTCAGAAACTTGGATCATCTAAAACAGTTAGTTTCTATTTATATTTTTTCATTGTAGAAGTAAGTAAACTATTTTTTAAAACCACCACTTTAAAAGGTAGGGCTATGTACAGATATATATTGTTTGGAATTACTTTATGATAAATGAGGCTTGCCTGTAGATCTGACAGTTATTTTCCCTGATTAGAGCACACTGAACTTTTTCTGCCAACAATCTGTTTAGAAGTCCTTGAATAGTAGACATGATAACTTATTGGACAATTCATATTTAGATCAAATGAAAACTGAGCTTGAGCTGTGCTTGAAACTTGTAATTTAGTATTTGAGAACTTTGCGCTTTGATAGTCAAAGAACCTTGCCCTTCTGTTGGCAGGGTTATAAAAGTAATAGGAATACATGTTTCCAGGATTTACTATATTTTGAGAGATTAAAAATTAATAAAAAATACAGAAAATAAATTGCAACTGATAGTTCCTTTAACATAATACTATTCTTTCTGTAGCCTAATGGGCTGATTAAGAAAATATGATGAGCAAATAGATCAAAAATATTGGAAAAATCTTCTCTCCCTCTTACCTGGAGATCTAGAGTTACATTTATTTCTTTGTTTTGTAAAGAAATAAATTCTCCTTTGTCATTGTCTCTTTTTACTAAATATATATATATATATGAGGTCCAAATAATCTATTTTTATTGAGATCAAAAGGAGTTCTGTATTTTAAACTAACTGGTCTTAGTGCCCCCAAAGAGATAAAAGATGGAGAACCCGTGGCAAAACCAGTATATTGGAGCTACAGAGCACTCTGGAATTATTTTTGGTTTTTGCCATTTGATGCAATTCATTTTTTCCTCCCTGCTGCCACCCAGGCTATAGCAATCTAAATTAGCAAAGCACAGCAATTACAGAGAGCCTGAACTGCCAGATTACGAATGTTAGGGTAGCTGAGGACATGTGGCTAATTGGGTAAAGGCCTCTATTACAACCTGCATTGGATGAGCCATTCCAGTCTGGAAACTACAGAGTGTTAATGGTCAGCTCTGTGAACTTGAGCATTTAAATAAAAACATATGTTTATGTGCAAGAATCACAGAAAGTAGTTAAAATCCCTGCAATAAAAAGGGAGAATACAAAACTGAACAAATGCTGTTTGATAATGGTATATGGTGAGTGATAAACTCTCCTGAAAAAATATCCTGGTATTAGGAAACTGAGCATGATTTTTGGAGTGGGACTTTGTGAGCCAGAATTATTTCATCAAATATTTTTGTACATTTTTAGATGGAATCTTTGGGGGGAATTTCAGGCATGGATGACAAAGTAAAGATTGTGGAAGAGAGGATGACTGAACCTAAGAAAGCAGAAACTGTAAGTAATTTTGGAACAATACAGTAAATTTTGAGAAAAAAACCTCTAAATAATTATTGTTTAATTTAAAAAAAAACCAAGACAATGACATGTTTTGTTCATAAGAAAGATGGAAAACAGACTAAGAGGGACACCTTTAGCTAACAGGAAAAATACATACACCATCTAGCAATAGAGCAAGTCTAATTTAAATGAAGTGAGTTTTAGGTTCTTTCCAGCTTATGCCAGGTTCAGCAAAAGATCTTCCTTTTTATTTCTAGGTATTACATTACTAATTTTGAAATTATTTTGTCTTCTTGAACTTCAGATTCAGGAGTAACTTCACTAATAATACTTTAATTATGTCAAATAGATCTGAAGTTTGAGCTGTTTGGATCTTTTGTTCAGGACGTGTTCATGATTACTTCAGGTTCAAGTATAGTCTATTCATCCGTATCCACAAATCAAGATCAGCCTCTAAATATCAGTGGTAATTTTCAGAGTTCTTAGGTTTGAATACAGGTGAAGTTTTGATCACCTGTTTTGAACAAATTTTTAAATGAACAGAAAAAGAAGTTGGAAGAGAAGAATCTTTAAGTCAAGTTCCTCAAAATCAAACCTATTTTAGAAACAGCTCAAAATATTTATTTTAAGCTTATATTTAATTTCAGCTGTATTTTTTTTACCTCTTTGTGTCATTTCTATTTAAGTTGAACTTAAGAAAACAAGGAATTTGTAAAGAGGCAATACATATGAAAGACAAATATGTAGTCATGCTACTTTTTTAATAAACTGATTTTTGAAGTGTAAGAACCACTCTGCACTAGGGAATAGGAATGAGAAAAGCTCAAGAAGTAGTAGAAAGCAATTCATCTTCAAAGTCTTGTGTCTTTACAATGCTTGGTTTCTCATGTTTTGTTTTGATTTGATTTTTTTTCTTTAAATTTTCTGTGTCTGTACAGTGTACCACATGCAAAAGAAGGCTTTTTATTATTTCGCTCTAATTAGAAAAAAGTGAAGCATCACTTATAATTGTCTGATAAATTTCTTTTAATCAAGAAAAAATTCACCAACAATACAGAAATATGTATGCATATGATTCCATCCACATACAGAAGTGCTCTATTAAAATTCACTCCATCAACACTTTTTTTTTCCTACAAAGAATGACAAACAAACATGCATTCTTCAGTTAGTATTGCTGCTCAATGAACAAAGGCAGAAATCTGTAAACTGAAGTTATGAGAACTAGGAACAGTCAGATTAAGATTCACTACTTCGTAGAATTTTTCAGGAAAAAATAAGTTCTTCATGAAGAATGTTTTTCTTTCTCATAATTTCTTACAAATAGGAATAGAAGACACATGAAGAAAGAAGAGAAAACTTAAAACAGTGTTTCTATTTTTATGTGTACAGTTCTTAAAACATGCCAGAGATCATGAAGAATTTCGGGCCTTTCATTAAGGTATTCAACAGGTACTTAGAGAGGTCCACGGATAGTTTTCAAAGCTATGTGCTACTGAGAAGTCAAGAAGGTCACAGAATCAGCTTCTAGCATGCTTCTTCTAAAGTAATATTTGGAACCAAAAATCTCATGTCAGCATTTTCTGGATGGCAGATGGTTGAAATAGTTTTAATCTTTAATTTTCATTGCTTAAATTTGTGATCTTTTAAAAATCTCCAGCCCTCTTTTGATACTTTTTGTATGCTCTTCAATGCCTCACCATTTCTTACTCTCGATACTTCATAACACAATTTACTCGCATGAAAATGAAAGAACTGCCATACTGCATTAAATCAAAATTTCACCCAACTTAGTATCCCATGTCTGACAGTGTCAATTAGTGTATGCTTAGGGAAAAGTACAGGAAACGAGGCAAGTATAACAAGATTTTCCCCTGCCAAACCTTTACAATAGGATTATCTTTAGTACAAGGAGATCAGTAACAATATTGTAACACTTGTACTTCCAGTCCCTCTCCCCTAGAAGCTAAACAAGAGTTTTCTTATTCACTTCAGAAGAGCAGTAACTTTTAAAGTGAAATCAGCACCTCATTAAAAACTCTAGAAAAATTATTTAGAAAAAAGTTATGTCATAATTAATCTTTAATTTTTTCTTTCACGTTTCACTATGCAAAAAACTTCTATTCAAGTAACAGATTATTTAACAATAAATCATATAAAGATGAAGCAGTTAGCTCTGAAATTTAGCCAGAGAAAAACTATCAAATGAGATACAGTTGACCTAGCTACTTAAATCCTTATTCTGAATTCATGACTCTGTAAATCTGCAGCTGTTCCAGCAGTGGTTAGCTGAATTAAATAAAAGAGCTTACCCATTTCAAGTATACACAATACCTATTTCTCACTGTTTAATTTGATCCACTTTTTATTAACTGGCACTGGCTGTTAAACTCATATATAACAGACTTAAATTCAAATGCAGTGTTGTTCTCAGTTTGGAATGAGTCTTTAATTTCTTTTCAGCTATAAGTATTCCTAGATGCAGCAGTATGAAACTTTGATTTCATGAGATGACAGAATTATTTTGTTCCATTTTGCAATGAAACCTCCAAATATTAAAGCTCTCAGAAGCATATGCTGAAAACAAGTTATATTTCATATCGATTAAACATTAAATATAAACAATGTTGAAATATTTTTTTTTATTTTTGAGGCTTTTTTTATATTACAGAAAATCAAAGCAACAAATTTATGTGCTTCGATCCAGTTGAAATAAGGTATTTTCTTCTCCTTTTTTGTTTCTCATTGTCTAATAGAAAACATTGTGTTTAGAGTTCAACTGCTGATGATCTCTCCTCTTTTTGTCTCTCTCTCTTTTTCATTCATATCTAAATACCACAAAGCTGGAGTCTGCTGTTCTTTACCATCACATATGGAAGGAAAGCATTACTTCAGTCAGTGGCTGAAGTGTCAGCACAGGGGTGTGGACGGCAAACAGGGATGGCTATTTGAGCAAAGGTGGCAAGGGATAACAGAGTTAGGAACTAGGGCTTCAGACTAAATGAATAAAAAGCTCAGTTAAGAAATAAGGCACAGAGAAGGTTTCAGCAAATTGTCCAATAGCCTCTGCACAAATACTTGGGGACTGTAAGTTTGTGTTTCAGTCAAAGTCATCTTCTCTTGCAACAGCCAGTGACTGGCTATCTTGGGAATGATTTCCTGACTGCTTTGGAAAAGACTCTCCTGAGGTTAGACAATAGCTCGTTGCAATGAGCTCATTCAACTTGAGAAAACTTGTATGCAAGGTTTAGAAAATCTTTGATGGAAATACTAAATCCCAGGAGATAAATGAAAACACAAAGAAAATCAGTATGACTTGAAAAAACCTAGTTCATACTGATCTGTAAGAGGATATCTTTCCTTGAAATAAAATCAGATATTCTAGAGAAAGGAAAAGCATAGAAACCAATGGTTAGGTTTGTCTTAAATCTGGCTAAAGAATTAAATATCTAATTAACATTCTCAGTCAATGTTATCTTAATTGACTAATACATCATTCTGTTAACACTAATGGTAAATTAAATATGTTTGATCGATATTCAAACAATGAATTGTGGTTAATTGACATTGATCTTAATGGGCATTACCTTAAAATATTAGCTAATGTACATCCACAGCTGTAGGGATTACATATTACGATACTAAATTTTAGGATATCATTTGCAAGAAACATTAGTAATAGTTAGTGAGTGTTCCTTATATATGAAGAGGAATTGCAACCAGTCATCCCAGAAAAGAAAATTAAATTATCCCCTTACAAATAATATATTATTTTTCTCATGACATCGTTTTTTTCTTTTCTGTTGAAGTGACTACTATGAACAATTAAAGACTTCTAAATCATAATTTATTCAACTTTGTTGAATTATGCTAACATGCAAAATGGATTAATTTAATTAATTTAATTAATTAAGAAAAACAAGTGCAGTAAAATGCAAACAAGTACAGAAAAAAGAAAGCTGGAGACTAAGGAATTGAGATCAGACATCCAATCGTTGGATGCAGAAGACTCTTAATGTCCTGTGGAATGAATGGAAGTTAGAGTCATTCAGACTGGGATTTCCAAAAGGGGTTAGCAGCAATTAATATGTCTGTTTTCTCACTGCTTGAGAAGAGTCAGCTTCAAGAGGAGCAATACTCAAAGGATGATCCTTAACACTTTCTGAAATCCCCATCACCACTTATTTCTTAGTTGGGAAATGAAGGAAAAAAATTATTAATTTCTATTTTAAATTTTGTCCTTGTTTCATTGTGCATGGCTATCAGAATCATGGCCTGAAAAATCATCTGACATTTATCCATACCCTGTTATGTAGATTACTATAGCAGGTAAATTCCTAGAGTTGACCTAGAGTTGTTTTTAAATCAAGTTTAACCACTTATGTTCATGTGTTTATGGATTCTTCTGTGTATATATGCACACACATAAATGTGTTAGGACTGATCAACTTGGTGAACAAATCAGGTCGTGTGTTTCAGGGGACATCTCAAAGGGGCTCCCAAAATAAGTAACAGGTCTAACAAAATGATCACTGGTACTGAGAATGAAAAGTAAAGGCACTGTTCAATTTGCAAAGCACATTAATAGAAAACAACTATACAAGAATTGCACCTGGATTAACTGCACTTTATGAAGAATAGGATAAGCTGAGATGGCACTCAGCTTTCTCAAAGAGGGAAAAGGATCCTCGCTCAAGAGTTGATAGGACTCATTGAGAGGGCTTTAAACTAGATTTGAAGGGGGAAAGGGATATAACCAGGCTCACTAGAGAGGAGCCTAGGGGTGGCACACCGATGTTGGGGGTGAAATTGATAGCCCAGCTCAAGTGCATCTACACCAATGCATGCAGCATAGGCAACAAACAAGAGGAGCTGGAAGCCATTGTATGGCAGGATAGCTATGACTTAGTCACCACCACAAAAACTTGGTGGGATGCCTATCATGACTGGAGTGCTGCAATGAATTGCTATAAGCTCTTCAGAAGGGATAGGCCAGGAAGAAGAAGTGGTGGTGTGGCTCTGTATGTTAGGGAGTGTTTTGATTGTACAGAGCTCAATGACTGTGTTGATAAGGCCAAGTGCTTATGGGTAAGGATGAGAGGGAAGGCCAACAAGGCAGATATCCTGCTGGGAGTCTGTTATAAACCACCTGACCAGGGTGAGGAGGTGGATGAAGTATTCTACAAGTGGCTGGCAGAAGTCTATCAATCGCGAACCCTTGTTCTCGTGGGGGACTTCAACTTCCCAGACATCTGATGGAAATACAACACAGCAGAGATGAAACAGCATAGCAGGTTCCTGCAGTGTGTAGAAGATAACTTCCTGACACAGCTGGTAAGCAAGCCTACCAAGGGAGATGCCCTGCTTGACCTCCTGTTCACTAACAGAGAAGGACTGGTGGGAGAGGTGGTGGTCGGAGTCCATCTTGGCCTTAGTGACCACAAAGTGATAGACTTTTCAATTCTTGGTGAGGTAAGGAAGGGGGTCAGCAAAACCACCACCATGGATTTCCGGAGGGCAGACGTTGGCCTGTTCAGGACACTGGTTGAGAGAGTCTCTTGGGACGCAGTCCTGAAGGGCAAAGAGGTCCAGGAAGGCTATGCATTCTTCAAGAAGGAAGTCCTAAAGGCGCAGGAGCAGGCTGTCCCCATGTGCCGTAAAATGAATCAGCGGTAAAGACAACCGGCCTGGCTGAACAGGGATCTTTTACTGAGACTCAGGAAGAAAAGGAGAGTTTATCACCTCTGGAAGAAGGGGCAGGCAACTCAAGGAGAGTACAGGGGTCTCATTAGGTCATGTACAGAGGAAATTAGAAAGGCAAAAACCCAGCTTGAACTCAACCGGCCACTGTTGTAAGAGAAGGAGGATCTGGGGAACTACAGACGTGTCAGCCTGACCTCGGTACCAGGGAAGGTTATGGAGCGGTTCATCATTTGTACACTTACCAGGCATATGCAAGACATTCAGGGAATCAGGCCCAGCCAGCATGGGTTCAGGAAAGGCAGGTCCTCCTTAACTAACCTGATTTCCTTCTATGACCAGGTGACCCACCTAGTGGATGAGGGAAAGGCTGTGGATGTTGTCCACCTGGACTTCAGCAAGGCCCTTGACACTGTCTCCCACAGCATTCTCCTAGAGAAGCTGGCAGCTCATGGCTTAGACGGGCATACTCTTTGCTGGGTAAAAAAATGGCTGGATGGCCGAGCCCAGAGAGTTGTGGTCAATGGATTTAAATCCAACTGGCGACCAGTAACAAGCGGTGTCTGCCAGGGCTTGGTTTTGGGCTCAGTTCTGCTTAAAATCTCTATCAATAATCTGGATGAAGGGATTGAGTGCACCTTCAGTAAATTTGCAGATGATGACAAATTGGGTGGGAGTGTTGATCTGCTGGAGGGAAGGAAGGCTCTGCAGAGGGACCTGGATAGGCTGGATTGATGGACCGAGGCCAATTGTATGAGATTCAACAAGGCCAAGTGCCAGGTCCTGCACTTCGGTCTCAACAACCCCATGCCATGTTACAGGCTTCAGGAAGAATGGCTGGAAACCTGCATGGCAGAAAAGGTCTTGAGGGTACTGGTTGACAGCCAGCTGAATATGAGACAGCACTGTGCTCAGTTGGCCAGAAAGATCAATGCCATCCTGGCTTGTTTCAGGAATAGCGTGGCCAGCGGGAGCAGGGAGGTGATTGTGACCCTGTACTTGGCACTGGTGAGGCCACACCTTGAATACTGTCTACAGTTTTGGCCCCTCACTACAAGAAAGATGTTGCATTGCTGGAGCATGTCCAGAGAAGGGCAATGGAGCTGGTGAGGGGTCTGGAGCACAAGTCTGATGGGGTGCGGCTGAGGGAACTGGGGTTGTTTAGCCTGGAGAAGAGGAGGCTGAGGGGAGACCTTATCACCCTCGACAACTACCTGACAGGAGGCTGTAGTGAGATGGGTGTTGGTCTCTTCTCCCTGGTAATAGGAAATAGGATGAGAGGAAATGACCTCAAGTTGCTCCAGGGCAGGTTTTGGTTGGATATTAGGAAATTAGGGTTTTTAAGCATTGGAATGGGCTGCCCAGGGAAGTGGTCATGTCCCCGTACCTGGAGGTATTAAAAAGACCAGTAGATGAGGTGCTTAGGGACATGGTTTAGTGGTGGAATGTCAGGGTTAGGTTAACAGTTGGACTTGATGATTTTAAAGGGCTTTTCCAACCTGAACGATTCTATGATTCTATAAATTTATCTTTTGGATTACAGTGAGACAAGACTGCTGGAATAAATAGAAGCCTTGCTGGAATAACTGGAAGGAGACACTAGCAGAGCATCTTTTGATGTACTGAGAATTCAGTAGGCATTAGAGTTCACTGGTTTTAATTCTCCCTTGAAACACTGAAACCTCAATTCATAGTCCACTGAACTTAATGGAAGTCTTCACAGAAATCCCACACAGCAGCTCAGAAGTTTTAGCTCCCTCTTAAATGAAAAATATATTATCTTAATTTTTAATATTTTTCCTTCTGTCACCTATTGTCACAGAACCCTCAGCCCAGCAGTAGGTTACTAGGCAGTGAAATGGGGGACCAAGGTTTGACTTGGTGTTTTGCCACAAATTTTAAATGTCATCTCTGGCAAGTCAATTTGGCTCATTTGGCTCAAAGTCATCAATGGAACAAATTTTCATTTGACTGCAGTGAGAAGCAGGCTCCTAAATATTTCCTAGATCTATCTTCAGTTCTTATGCCTGTACTCTATGCAACTCAAGTCAGAACTCACATCAGTCTTTCTAATATTCACATTGCGTTTATTTTGACTCTCAATTGTAGACTCCATCAGTTGGCCTTACAACAAAATAAAAACTTGAGCTCTGAAGAAGTTTTAGAGGTGTGACACTTGTCTTAGCTCTGCAGTTAGTAGGAATAGGGGTGAGCTATGTGCACCTAAAGTGGGTTCATCTCCATTCCTTTAAATATCCTGTCAGTCTGATACAGATGCTATGTACTTTCACTCCTCTACTCTCACAGGATTTTATGCTCTGCTTTGCTGTTAAGCCCGATTAATTTGGGTTCTTTTTATTTTAGGCTTCTTGAGAAAGTAGGGTTGATGATATATTGACCCTATCTCATTGAAATCAATTTCTAGGCAGCCTACTAATGAGCTTGAATTCTACCTGTGTGAAAATTCTTATATTGTCAGAGATGTCCCTGGCACCTGATACCCAGGAAAAGACAACCCGGGAACATTACGTTGTTTTATTAGTATAATCTTATACTGATGGTCTAAGGAGACTGAGGAGAGCCATGTTTCATGGATGCATACGTGCCACCTTTTAGGACAGACCATCAAAAGCTTCTCTGGATATATGAAGCTCCAAACCTACTGTTATTCATTATATATTTAGAAGAGTATAAGGACACATCAATTGTGTTAATTCAATGGTACACACAGGTAGGTGCAGAACTGCATCTATGTTAGAAGAACAGCTGAACTATTCATGGATATAAATGATGAAAGAGGATTATCAAAGGTCTAAAACATGGGCACAACTTCTCCTGAGGTTTCAGGCTCAAAAAACCTCGGCTGAAGCAAAGTTACTAAAGGATGTACAAACTGTTAGGGACAGTTAGGAACACAAGGAAGTAGATACATAAGCACACGTGTGTGCACACACATACACCCTATCTTGTTAGGCATGTGAGGAAAAAGATTACTAAAATAATGAGAGTTACAAATACCTAACACAGATGGTATCTCAGGACAGTTAAAGCAACAATTAAAAGAAATGTAATGGAGCATCAGCTCTAGATACACTCTGCAAAGTGATGAATGCTGTTGCAGATCTGTAGTTAATTAAAAGGGTTTCAAAACTGGCTATATCTTGGTTTGTACACTGTAGTATACTAAATATGGACACTGGCAGACCACCTAAAGCAGTGAATTACAACAGTAAAGGCTCTCAGGTCGACTCTTTATAGGGAAATTACACTAACAAACAAACCAAAAAATAAACTAGCATGCACAATATGCATGTATAAAAAAGATAAAGGTAGCAAAAGCCATTCTAAGATGACTCTTCTCTGTGATTTTATTTTGTGGATGAAAACATCGTCAAATCTTGCAAACTGCACAGGTAAGCTCTAGTGAAGAAAAGCATTTTTTTTTCAGCCATTTTTGGCAGATTTGCTCTGACCCAGTCACAGATGAGCCTTGGTGTTAAGACTAAAAGTGTTGAAAACACTAAGGAATCCAGGACTCTGATTTCAGAGTCTCAAAATTACAAACGTTTAGAGGGAATTTGTACACTGGAATATTCCCGGTGTTGGTCTTTGAGGCATGTATATTAAAGTATCATGAAAGAATAGTTCATGGAAGAAAGTAACAAACTAAAGTGCTTACATTCCAGAGAGTAGTGGTTGATAGCTCAATGTCCGGATGGAGATCAGTGAGACGTGGTGCTCCTCAGGGGTCTGTATTGGGACGAGTACTGTTTAATATCTTCATCAACAACATATACAGTGGGATCAAATGCACCCTCAGCAAGTTTGAGGATTACATCAAGCTGAGTGGTGTAGATGACATGCTTGAGGGATGGGATCCTGTTCAGAGGAACCTTGACAAGCTCTAGAATTGGGCCCATGTGGGGGCTCATGAAGCTCAACAAGGGCAAGTGCAAGGTCCTGCACCTGGGGTGGGGAAATCCTCAGTATCACTACAACCTGGGGGATGAATGGGTTGATAGCAGCCCTGCAGAGAAGGACTTGGGGGTACTGGTGGATGAAAAACTGGACATGAGCTGGCAGTGTGCACTCACAGGCCAGAAAGTCAGCCTTATCTTTGGCTGCATCAGAAGTGTGACCAGCAGGTCGAGGGACGTGATTTTGCCCACTTCCTCCACTCTGGTGAGACCCCACCTGGAGTACTGTATCCAGCTCTGGGGTACTCAGTACAAGAAAGACCTGTTAGAGTGGGTCCAGAGGAGGTCCACAAAAACCATCAGAAGGGATGGAACACCTCTCCTATGAAGAAAGGCAGAGAGAGTTGGGGTTATTCAGCCTGGAGAAGAGAAGGCTCCAGGGATACCTTACTGTAGTCTTTCAATACTGAAAGAGGGGTTATAAGAAAGATAGGGAAAAACTTTTTAGTAGGGCCTGTAGCGACAGGACAAGGGGTTATGGTTTTAAACTAAAAGAGGGTAGATTTAGACTAGATATAAGGAAAAAAAATGTTACAATGAGGGTGGTGAAACACTGGAACAGGTTGCCCAGAGAGGTTGTGGATGTCCCATCATTGGAAATGTTCAAGGTAAGGTTGGATGGGTTGCTGAACAACCTGATCTAGTTTAAGATGTCCCTGCTCATTGCAGGGGGTGGTTGGACTGGATGACTTTTAAAGGTTCCTTGCAACCCAAATTATTCTACGATTCTATGATTCTCTATGATTCATTCATTTTTGGCAAATCTCAGTGAACTTTTCCATTGAACTGTTCAGTGGATACTGTAAGTATGATGTTCTTCAGAATAAAATATGACCCGAAATGCACCTGCAAATTCACTTTGGCAGAAAACAGAGCTATATTGCTATTAAGACCTGGATCCTGCATCAAGAAGTGTCCTAGCCATGAGTCTACATATAAAATAATGATCAGACATCAGTATTATGCAGTAGCATATCATCCCCATTATTTTATGCAGAATTACTGAAATGAAAGTATGAATTGTATTCGCTGTCATTCATTTCACTAACTTCCTATCTTCAGTGCTCCCAAAATTTGTAAAGAAAAGGTAGAAAAGAAATATCACCACCTCTTTACTTATCAATTACAGTAATTCTATGCCGTATCATAGTATAGAAAGGAACTTTCTTAGCAGTTAAATTTCTGTTAATAAATGTTGTCTGACAATACAGAAGACAGAGGTATTACCTCTACACATGTTTTACTCGGGAGTGTTGAATGAGGAGCCCACACAACTCTTTGACAACTCTGGAGGCCAGTCAGATCTCCAGCTTGCTGAGAAGTCACTACAGTAAGTATGAAAATTTCTCTGTTAATCTATCTGCAGTTTCCAATACTATCATCCTCCATAGTCATAGTATATTTATTTTGGAAGATGATAATAATTGCCCTTACTATGTTCAGGCTGCTGTTCAGAGACATAAATACTGCTTGGGTTTGGTTTTTTTCCCTTATTATTCCCATCACTGTAGAAAAAGCTAGTGAAGTAGCAAAGGAGAATGTGGATAGCAACACTAAGCATAGAAACCAGTTTTCTTTGGCTTGCCTGTGAAGTAAGGCTGAATCACGGCTGAATTCTGGAGAGAAGAAAAAAGAAGAAGAAAAAAAAAAGGTTATTTTAACTTTTCCTGCCTTTCATTAAGTTGCATAAGTGGTATGCCAGCAGGGTAAGAGAAGCAGGAGAGAAAGAGAGTGGCCTGTACAGTGGGAAAAGTGGGACAAGAGTAGAAAGAATAGGAATGTAGGAAGTTTTGTGATATGCAAAGAAACTTTGTTAAAGAAATCTTAAGGTTTCCAAAGTTAATGCTCTAGTTTCAGGAAAAGTGAAAGTGAAGAAAATCTACACTTTTAAATCTATTTAATTTTGCATATTCTTTCCATGACAGAACTTTTCATTGCGTAACGTTGCACTATTTTTCAGAAACTATTATTGTTCTTTTTTTCCAAATATAAATACAAAGAATACGTCATATCCTGTACATTTTTTATATATTCTGGCACTGGGGTCTTTATATAGATTTTATTATCTGACACATTTTTATCTGAGACATAGACCATTTGGTCTAGTTATCATTTTATGGATTTCATAAGATGTATCTACTGCAAGGTATATACAACAAACTGATTTAAATACACTTCTTTTTGTTTCCAGGAGTGTTTTTGTTAACACCGTATTAATTCAGATAAAAAGACCTTTTCCATGCCACAAACTTAACACTATTTGGATTTTTTGTCAAAATGACATCATAGCTGCTTTTCAGTTGCACGATTTGAAGAAAAAAAAAAATCTGCTAATGACCTATTTATGACTTGGAATGAGCCTTAATTTCAATATCTAAAGTTTAGTCAGCTCATCCAGGGTAGATATCTAGCTGTATCTGTAGGCATAAGGAAAAAATAATAATGGTGTCACCACTGGCTATGATGATCTGTCTCTCGGACACATATTTTTCTGTTGAGTATAAAACAAGCTGAAATAACTGGTGTAGTTAAGATACTTAACTAGGTTGAGAGGAATGAATTTTATGTTTGGCATTTACTTTATTACACATCTGACTGTATTTTTCCAGCTACTGTTTAGTAGTAGTGCTTTCATACTACAATCAATGTTTAGTCTATCCTACTTACAATCAGCAGCAGCATTCAGACACAACAGAGAGATCCAAGGGAAATTATTTTTCTTCACCTTTGCTTAGCCAAGTGCAAAAGTAAGGTTTAATTTAATTATTTATCAAGAAAAGTTTTAAAAACCAAAATAATCATACTGAACTGGACACAGAATTTTCCTTGCATCTCTGAGTTATTTTTCCTGTAGTTAACATGTTGTGTCCTCCATGTGGTAAAACCTACTTCCATTAAGTATCAATCTGCTTCCTAATGGAAGAAGAAAAATAAGAGGAAAAGTGTTCTCATTTTTAAAAGCAGCTTTTTTTCCCATTACCTTTTATGATTTATGGTTTTATGGTTTAAAAATTAAAATATTGACCTGTTAAGATCCCCAAAGTCCCAATAACTTTGAGCTGAACAGAAGACATCATCCTCACAGACCAAAAAACCAATATAGAATCTTTTTCCTGCTTCTGTTTTACTGACTGTGATACAATATAAAGTATTTAACTTGCTTCTCCTGCAGACATTATTCTGTTGGGAATTGGACTATGTCCTCTACTAAAGTAGTTCCTGTACATTGTTTTGCAAGTATGAAGTGTTTGCCATCCTGAAAATCAAGCTTAAAGAAAAATACAAACTGGAATTGTCCCTTGAAATTATATCAAAGGGGGAAAAGTACAAACAACAAGAAAAGTACAAGTGAATTTAAAACTACTTAAACTCAGAGAAATGTTTAATTCACCCATTGCCCTTTCTTATTTGGCATGAAATTAAGTGAAGAAAAAACATTCAGAAGGCACTAAAAAAATACTGATGATATGATAGACAATAATATTTTTTTCCTGTTATCAACAGAGCTGGACTTAAAAAAAAAAAAAGAAAAAAGATAAGAGAGGTGAAGAAATTAGACTTGAGCTAGAGGTATTAAGAACTTAAAACATACAGCTGAAAGCTCCATTTCTAAACAATTTTAGTTGTCCTAGGATTCACTTATTCACAAGCTCAAATTTGCTTTGTTTGGTTTGCTGCCTTCTTAGGAGTTGATAACAGCTTTATTTAATCAAATTGAGCACCACATCAAATCCAGCCCTTCAAACACTTTTGAACTTCAAGTTCAGCTCCAAATACTGTTGTCTGGCCTTATTGCAGATAATTTATATTACTCATTATATTTATTATGGGATTAACCCTCAGGATTAGTTGCAGTGCACAAACATTGAGGAGTACCTAATCCCTCTCCAAAAACATTTCAAGAAAGACTCACTTTGAAGATGGAGCTATGACAAATAAGTAGACAAAATGATGAGGTATTTGGTTTTCACTTTAATAGTGCTCTGTAAAGATGAGCTAAGACCGTCTTGATCCTTGTTCCTTATTATTTTATTACAGATAAACTTGTTGGGTATGGGGGTTTTGGTAGTGTTTTTGTTTGTTTGTTTGTTTGTTTTTAGTTAGGAAGCTACAATTATTTGAATTGCATTACTTCAATGGAATTAGAAAATAAGAACGCTGACCCCAAAATGGGCACTTCACACTGAGCACTGCTCCCAGATGCACAAAGCAATTCCTGCTAAATTCAGGAAGAAGCCCACAAATCCAGGTGAGGGCAAGATCTAGGATCATGTTTCATCATACTGATAGTTACTGCTAGTGATTGTGACAAAAAAAGTATGAGGATAATGAGCAAGCAATAAAAAATTATTCATTATTAAAAATGCCTTAGCCATCAGGCAGAACACACAATGTGAAGTAAAGCATCTGACAAAAATATATTTTGCATACACCCAGATAAGAGAAACAATAATTTGAAAATAAAATAACATTAATATATTCCTAAGTTACAGCCATGAGGCAATATAATAATAACAAAAAAACCACAACACCCCTCACCCTATCCCCAAAACAAGGGTAAATCATTTTATATATGCCACCCTTTCTTGTAACCAAATAGGGAAACAGATGTTAAAGCTGAGACAACTCCATGACACTGAAAGTATTTCTGCTTCCCAGATGTTATTATAAAAGACCAGTTCTCAAAGCAGAGAAATAGAACAAAACTTTTTCCTTTTTCTTCTTTCCTTTTTCCTTTTTCCTTTTCCAGTGAGAAAGTTTTCCCACACTCTGCCTCAAAAGAGTATATTGCAGATTGGCCAGACCAGAATAAGCAAGTGATGGTATCTGTTCATTTTAGCACGAGTTCGTTACAGAGAGTCTGACTGCAAAGTTTGAAAATGGATAGACATGCAGGATTTGTTCTTTCTAGATTTTTTTCTTATTCTTTCAGTCTTTTAACCTCAAGTTCAATGATCACTCTTCATCTTCCTAAAGCCCTTTCAGTATTGTCTCTCTCTTCATTTTTCTTTCCAGCTAGTATATTTCCTTCCTAGCAATTTTCCCTTGTTATCCATTAAAAAAGTTACCAAAAATCTTCTACCTGATCTACCTGGGATTAAATGAAACCTGTAAACTCCACCTCTCTCTCTCCCCCCACCCCCCACCCCCCAAGTATTCTTTGAATTATTCTTGGGAATTAAAGAGGATGTTTTTCTTTTGAAAAAAAAAATCATTTAAATAGCTTTTTCTTTGTGACCAAATCCACTATTTCAGAATGTTGTTTACAAAAAGCGTTGCTGATATAACAAGTTGCATCCTAGACTGAGCTCCTTGTAAATTTCCTCATATATGGGTCAGTGATAACTGAGTCTAAGTGTGGAGCTGTGTGCAAAAACAGGAGGCTCAATCTATTTACAATATCACTGTGAAGGTAACTTGATAGTGTTCATGACTGCTTCATGACTGACCATACAAATAGTATACCTCTTCTCTTTATTATCATTCTCGTGAGACTTGTTGGAAAAAAGGCACAAATTTTTTTGCCAGTGGGCTTAGCACTGCTGAATTAATATGAATTGAGTAAATGAACTAGAAGTGATTTCAGCATTGACCAGTCCTGCATGAATTTCTCCCTTTGATTATTTCTTGGAAAGGAACCAGAAAAACAAACAGGCTGATGTAGTGTACAAAGTAATTAAAATATAATCATTATGCATTAAATAAATGAAACCTGCACTTGAGGTAGAGATTGTGCAGAGACAGGATGCTTACCTAACATGGTAAATCCTGTGGGCTTAATTCTGCATATAGTTGCACTTTGGTAATTCTGAAATAGCTCCACTGAGTTTCTGACTTTATACTGAGTTTTTTAAAAAGTATGTTGGGAGCAGATTTGGGTGTCCTGGTGTACTAGCACTCAATTTTGCATTTTCAGAGATGGTCAGAAAAGATCAGTGCGAGATCTCCCTGCCACTACTTCATATATGCATAATTCTTTTCTAATATACACCACCTATTTTCCTCATATTATATTGTCTCAAGTTCACCTAAAAAGCAAAGTATTTCTGTCCATCATTCCTCACAGAATGACAGGAATATTCTTTTAATCAGTTAGTCACATCACGTGGTTGATTTTCTTCACAATACCTAATGCAAATGATAATTTCTCTTGTCCTAAGAATATAAGCCATAAAAGGAATTAAAGTGTCTTTAGAGAGACATCAGAATGCTCTAAGAGTATTTGCCTCTTCTGCAACTGCTGCATATATCTAATTTCCTCTCTCAAAACAAAAGAAACATGGTACGGGATTTTAAGGGGATGCTTCCTCCGACCGGCTCTGGGCCCAGGCATACCTCCTGCCTGGCCACTGGAGCCCATCATCCTGTCCCAAGATGATGGACGTGGTTGCTGCTTTCCCTGTTGAACCTGCTTGCGGGTTCAGACAGCAGCAAAGTTAAGTGTGTAACCCAGACATGCACACAGCCAGCTGCTCAGACAGGCACAGACAAGGTGCTGCCTTCAACAGCACCCACATGTGACACACCAGAAGGAAGGGATGTCATCCAGAGGGACCTGGACAGGCTGGAGAGGTGGGCCTGTGTAAACCTCATGAGGTTCAACAAGGCCAAGTGCAAGGTCCTGCACCTGGGACGGGGTAACCCCCAGTATCAATACAGGCTGGGGGGAGAAAGGATTGAGAGCAGGCCTGCCGAGAGGGACTTGGGGGTGCTGGTGGATGAAAAGCTGGACATGAGCCGGCAACGTGCGCTGGCAGCCCAGAAGGCCAACCGTACTCTGGGCTGCATCAGGAGAAGCGTGGCCAGCAGGTCGAGGGGGGTGATTCTGCCCCTCTACTCTGCTCTGGTGAGACCTCACCTGGAGTCCTGCGTCCAGCTCTGGAGCCCTCAGCACAAGAAGGACATGGAAGTGTTGGAGCGGGTCCAGAGGAGGGCTACTAAAATGATCCGAGGGCTGGAGCACCTCTCCTATGAGGACAGGCTGAGAGAGTTGGGCTTGTTCAGTCTAGAGAAAAGAAGGCTGCGGGGAGACCTGATTGTGGCCTTTCAATACCTAAAGGGGGCCTATAGGAAAGATGGGGAAAATCTTTTTAGTAGGGCCAGCTGTGCTAGGACAAGGGGTAATGGTTTTAAACTAAATCAGGGTAGGTTTAGGCTAGATATAAGGAAGAAATTCTTTACAATGAGGGTGGTAAACCACTGGAACAGGTTGCCCAGAGAGGTAGTGGAGGCCCCATCCCTGGAAACATTCAAGGCCAGGTTGGATGGGGCTCTGAGCAGCCTGATCTAGTTAGCAGTGTCCCTGCTGACTGCAGGGGGGTTGGACTCGATGACCTCTAGTGGTCCCTTCTAACCCAAAACATTCTATGATTCTATGATTCTATGACCAGGACTCACTTAAAACATAGACATGTAGACATATATAGACACATAGACAGCCAAGTCCCCTTGCTTTTCTTTGGCTCACCAGGACTGAAGATCACTAGTGCAGGAAGACACAAGATGCTCTCTAGGCTCCCAGGCATGTGCACATTTGCAGGTCCCCCAAGTACCAGCAAGGCCTCTCGGCCTGCCTGGTACCCTCACCTGGATCCCAGGTGTTCTTATTCACCCCATGGCTCTCCTAATCACCAGTTGGTCCAGCTTGAAGTTTGCTACTGAATTACATACACATACTCCCATGTGCATCTGGTTTGGGGAAGATGCAAAGACTCTGGTAACCCCCAGCAGCCGGCACCAGGCACATGGGCTGTCACAGTCATGGTCCTCCTCCAGCTGCCATCACTGAGCTTCTCACTCACTGTGCTCACCCCAGTCCCCCCAGTAGCTGCACCTGGGACCCAACAGTATCATCACTATGATTGGATCTGAGACCTCTGCTTGCTTCAGTAGCTGACACCACAGGCTGCAGAACACCTGCACCCTTGGTCTGACTCCAGTCATTTGCACCAAATCCACTCGCATAGGTCTCACCAGTAGCTAGCACTCAGCCCTTACAGCCCTCACACACAAGTTAGAGGGTGAGATTATACAGAGATGTGTAAGAAAGGATTTAATGAGAAAATAGGACAGACTAGGGTGATCAGATATCAGGCCTGGTCAGACAAGTGTACTGACCAGCCCCAGTTTAGATGCGACCAGCCTCTTTTATACGCCTTTCTGTTCAATTTCCTCTTTCTTCCTACCCATTCCTTCCTCCTAAATCTTCCTTCAGAAGTTTTGCATAATCCCACAGGCTGCTCTTGCATGTCCCAAATCCTCATGTTCCTCTTGTTTCCCCCTTCATATCAGTATAAGGTCCAGACTGGACCTCTCCAATGCTGTGTTTACGGTTTCTTGATGGCCCAACAATTAGAAACTGGGGGTTTCTGGTCCTTGGCATTGTCTGTTATCCACGTCTACCATTTGTATCTCTGTGTGCTCTCATTTGTCATTTCACCCTTTACTTTGGATCCCATTTTGCATTGAAAAGGTCCCTAATTGGATGACCTTAACGACGCAGATGCTCTCACCTTCCACAAACCCCTACAAAGTGGGGTGATTCTGGCCAAGCAGCTAGTTCCCATGTATAACCCATGCAATTCAAAGGGCCAGCTGGCTCTTCTAAAAACGTCATGAAATCAAGATATTGAGAACACCAAAGTTTCCATTCCTTTGTCCCGGCTGTCTTGAAAAGGAAGCAGAATATTTATTATGTTGAAGAAGGGGAAAGTTTCTTTATGACACATGAAACTTCTGGTGAATCCTCCAAGGACAGTTTCCTTACCAATGAAGAACACTCTGGTAAAACATAAGGACAATGTATAGTGCTGAAATAAGACCATTATTCTGACATATTTGATACAGTTCTAATTTTTTGTGGTGGTGTTCCTGTTTTTAAAGTCGATAAATGCCTCATGGTATGCAGTAATGCATAATTGATAAGCACATGTAAATAGTCATAGGAGAAAAAAGTGGACTCTTCACTACAGAGTACATTTGTCTACGTCTTATGAGCTAAAGAAATATTAAATCTCCCTGTATGAATCACTTTCTAAAAATAGCTTCATACTTAAAAGAAGAACAACTGAAGCCGTACAAACTTTAACTTAAGGGCCATATCAAACATAATTTACTCTAGAGAGAAAAATTCTCTTTTTAAAAAAAAACAACTTATTTGAATATTTTCCTGTGCTACTTGTTATTTCGCAAACAGAGATAAAGGAACAGCACAGAAAACAAACAAACAAACAACAAAAAAAACCCCAAATAACCCCACAGACAAGATCCTTGAACACAAGCAATCTGTTTATTAAATAGCAGAAAAGGTTCAATTCAGTATGGAGTCTAAAAGCTTGCTGCTAATATAAATGGAAATAAGATATAAATGTGATTGGGTTTTCCGACTGTTTGTTCTTCAGTTTTTATTTCATTACATACTAGCAATTATTTTTAAGAAGTGTTATTAAACTGCTAATAATAGTTCATGGCCACCCTAAATCAACCTCGAATGTGTCTTCACTTAAATGTGTGCAACACTCAGTTTATCAGATGTCTGTGCACGTCTCAGACCTGGATTTACAGTTAATTTTTTTTTACTGAAAAAGAGGTTCAGATACAGGTAGAACAGCTCAGAAATAGCTACAGGATAAGACAAATGCAAAAACCACAGGCAGCCTGTTTAATAAATGTTATAAAAATACATGCTCTGATTAATCTGTCTACTGTAACTTGTTTCTTTTCCCCAGGCCTGACTAGGCTCAGGCAAGCCCATTGAAGCAGGCAGCAACCATGCTCACAGGTCATCAGTCTAGAGACAGCGCTGGAAGCACAGAAGATGTTGCAAAGTAAAAAGAATCCTGCATTTGGGGGAGAAGGAATGCAGGGTAGCCTGGGCATGCTGTGCCCGTAGAACAGTAGAAGATGAGAATGGAGAACATTTGTAGAGCAGAGAAAAGGTTGATATTAGGATGAGCTAGGCCGATGGGCAATTACCTTGTCATCAAAAGTGAAAACACACAAGCAAGAAGGAAATTACGTTACCGTTTGGGCAGAGGTTCCTGGCATCTCTACTGAGTTCTAAACTACTCCGATAAATGGAAAGATAGTTGAGTTTTAGGACCATCGTCTGCAGCAGAATATTTTCTTGTAGTGGCTTGAGTGAAAGCAAAAAAAAAGTCCTGTCAGGCTGCTGTTCAGCATATGAGATGACATGTACCTGAATGTTTTGTCTATAAAGAGAATGAAGTGGTAAGGGAAGTTGAGCAGAAAATGCTGAAGGTGGAAAGGTCTATCCAATGGAGCATTGTCTGAGCCGGGTACAAATGGAAATATATAAGCCTGAACCAAGGCATTTGGCCTTGTATCCCAAGTGCCATTGGCTGAATACTCTGAGACACCATCTCTGAGGAATAGCTCCTGTAGGCCTCAGAATGTGGGCATAGTGCAAAGCAAGCTGTAATGATGTCTACCCATTTGGCATAGAGGAAACATTACCAAAACCCTGTCTGTTCACAGAAATCTAAGTCTTGTTGATGGGACAGCATATCCTGGCAGTAAAGTCAATTTGGAACTTAGTGATATACAGCATGAATTAGCAGGATTCAGAAAAAAAACATTCTTGGTGAACTAGGAGGTCCTGCTGTAGCCTGTAGCAAAGCCATGTAGGACAAAGAAGTACCCTGGGCCTTACGTGCCTGGAGGATGGAGGAAACCAGGAAATCTGGAGATGAGCTACAGCTTAATCTACAGACAACATGGGGCAATGCTCATCAGACACTCTGCAAATCCAGTCTCAGTGTTCCCAACAGATACTCTGATATAACTGTGATCCTGTGAAACAAAGACTATTTGACCATCTCAGGAAAGAATTTGTGAGTGTATTGGGTTTCTGTGGCAAGGTCTTGGCAGTGGGGGTGCTACAGGGGTGGTTTCTGTGAGAAGCTGCCAGAATTTTTCCCTGTGTCCGCCGCTGGCCAAGGCCAAGCCAATCAGAGACAGTGGAAGCACCTCTGTGATAACATATTTAAGAAGGAAAAAAAAACGGCTGCATCTCAGTAGCCAGAGAGAGAAGAGAAGTGAGAGGATGCAAGAGAAAACAGCCCTGCAGACACCAAGGTCAGTGCAGAAGGAGGGGGAGGAGGTGCTCCAGGAGCCAGAGCAGAGATTCCCCTGCAGCCCATGGTGAAGACCATGGTGAGGCAGGCTGTCCCCCTGCAGCCCATGGAGGTCCACAGTGGAGCAGATCTCCACCTGCAGCCCGAGGAGGACCCCACGCCGGAGCGGGTGGATGCCCAAAAGGAGGAACTGTGACCCCGTGGGAAGCCTGTGCCAGATCAGGTTCCTGGCAAGCAATTACGGACCCGTGGGGGGAGGAGCCCACACCGAAGCAGGTTTGCCGGCAGAACTTGTGACCCTGCAGGGGACCCAACACTGGGGCAATCTGCTCCTGAGGGACTGCACCGCATGGAAATTATGAACCCATGCTGGAGCAGTTTGTGAAGAACTGTAGTCTGTGGGAAGGACTGACACTGGAGAAGTTCATGGAGGACGGTCTTCCGTGAGAGGTGTCATGGTTTAACCTGGCTGGCAACTAAGCACCACGCAGCCGCTCGCTCACTCCCCCCTCCATCAGTCGGATGGGGGAGAGAATCGGGAAGGACAAAAAAAAAGGTTAGAGCTGAGGGCTGAGATAAAGACAGTTTAATAAGAGAAAATAATAATAATAATAATGAGAATGGTAACAGAATATATAGAATGTACAAAACGAATGATGCACAACGCAATTGCTCACCACCCGCCGACCAATGCCCAGCCCGTCCCGAGCAGCGATCACTCCCTGAGCAGCGATCCATCCCTGAGCAGTGATCAGTCTCCCCCTGACTGACCGACCGACTAACTCCCCCCGAGCATGATACTATATGGTATGGAATAGTTCTTTGGTCAGTTAGGATAGCTGTCCAAGCTGTGCTCCCTCCCAGCTTGTTATGCACCTGGCCAAGCAGGAGAACCTCAAAAAGTCCTTGAGTAGTCTGAGCACTACTTGGCAACAACTAAAAACATCAGTGTGTTACCAACATTCTTCTAGTACTAAATACAAAACACAGCACTATGCCAGCTTCTATGAAGACAATTAACTCTAGCCCAGCCGAAACCAGGACATTATCCATCCCTTATTCTATACCATTTACGTCATGCTTAGGTCCTACCCTTACAATACATTCCAATTAATCACCACCACCTTCCCATTTTGATATATATACACAGATAGCATTCCCTTAGTCTATGGACCATCCTTCTAAAATGTCCATTTGTTCATTTAGTCCATGGCTTTGGGCTCCATCTGTCGTAACAGTCTTTCAGGGCAGGAGAGCTGTGGTCTGGTGTTGGGTTGTTGCATGCTGAAGTCAGGTCTGGTTCCATCCGCTGCACTTCCTCAGTTTTCTTCAAAATTCATTCTTCTTAATCTGGGCGATTCTTACTGCTATACCACTGATAGGATATACAGCAATAGTAAAAATGATGACATACTGTATTATAAAACAATTAACATTATACAATTCAGTTCATTGGCTGTTTTCACCCAAAATCAAGTCCCTTTGAGGTACACATCGGACTTCCCCATCCTTCCGCATCACCCACCAAGTAGAGCCAGGTCCTTGAGCAAAAGCAATCCCACGGATGGGTTTGCCTTTACCTGAGGCAGGAGTAACCCAGACTGTCTTCCCCAGCATATTTTTTACATGCACTACAGGGACTTTATCCCCCTTCTACAGTACATAAGAGATTTGATTGGGCAGGGCCAGCTCGGTTGGTGGAACCTCTAGTGTTGACTAACCAGGTAGCTTTTGCTAAATGTGTATCCCAATGTTTGAATGTTCCACCACCCATTGCTTTCAGTGTAGTCTTTAACAGTCCATTGTATCGTTCAATTTTCCCAGAGGCTGGTGCATGATAGGGGATGTGGTAGACCCACTCAATGCCATGCTCTTTGGCCCATTTGTCTATGAGGCTGTTTCGGAAATGAGTTCCGTTGTCTGACTCAATTCTTTCTGGGGTGCCATGTCACCACAGGACCTGTTTTTCAAGACCCAGGATAGTGTTCCTGGCAGTGGCATGGGGCACGGGATATGTTTCCAGCCATCCGGTGGTCGCTTCCACCATGGTGAGCACATAGCGCCTGCCATGGCGGGTTTGTGGGAGTGTGATATAATCAATCTGCCAAACCTCTCCATATTTGTATTTCAGCCACCGTCCTCCATACCAGAGAGGCTTTAACTGCTTGGCTTGCTTGATTGCAGCACATGTTTCACATTCATGGATAACCTGTGCAATAGCGTCCATAGTTAAGTCCACCCCTCGATCACGAGCCCATCTGTATGGTGCATCTCTTCCTTGATGGTCTGAGGTGTCATGGGCCCACCGAGCTAGAAACAATTCACCCTTATGTTGCCAGTCCAGACCCACCTGAGCCACTTCAATCTTAGCAGCCTGATCCACCTGCTGGTTGTTTTGATATTCTTCAGTGGCCTGACTCTTGGGTACATGAGTATCTACATGCTGTACCTTTACAACCAAGTTCTCTACCCGGGCAGCAATATCTTGCCACAATGCGGCTGCCCAAATGTGTTTGCCTCTGCGCTGCTGGTTGCTCTGCTTCCATTGCTGCAACCACCCCCACAGGGCATTTGCCACCATCCATGAGTCAGTATAGAGACAGAGCACTGGCCATTTTTCTCTTTCAGCAATATCTAAAGCCAGCTGGATGGCTTTCACCTCTGCAAATTGACTTGATCCACATTCTCCTTCAGCAGTCTCTGCAACTTGTCTTGTAGGACTCCATACAGCAGCTTTCCACCTCCGATGCTTTCCCACAAGACGACAGGATCCATCAGTGAACAGGGCATATTGCTTCTCATTTTCTGGCAATTCATTGTACAGCAGGGCCTCTTCAGCACGTACCACCTCCTCCTCTGGTGATACTCCAAAATCTTTGCCTTCTGGCCAGTCCATGATCCCTTCCAAGATTCCTGGGTGACTGAGGTTTCCTCTTCAAGCCCGTTGTGTAATCAGTGCGACCCATTTACTCCATGTAGCATCAGTTGCATGATGTGTAGAGGGGACCTTCCCTTTGAACATCCAGCCCAGCACCAGCAGTCGGGGTGCCAGGAGGAGCTGTGCTTCAGTACCAATCACTTCTGAAGCAGCTCGAACCCCTTCATATGCTGCCAATATCTCTTTTTCAGTTGGAGTATAGCGGGCCTCAGATCCTCTGTATCCCTGACTCCAAAACCCTAGGAGTCAGCCTCGAGTCTCCCCTGGTGCTTTCTGCCAGAGGCTCCAGGTAGGACCATTCTCCCCGGCTGCGGTGTAGAGCACATTTTTTACATCCTGCCTTGCCCAGACTGGTCCAAGGGCTACTGCATGCACTATCTCCTGTTTAATTTGTTCAAAGGCTTGTCGTTGTTCAGGGCCCCATTTGAAATCGTTCTTCTGGGTCACTTGGTAGAGAGGGCTTACAATCTGGCTGTAATTTGGAATATGCATTCTCCAAAACCCCACAACGCCCAAGAAAGCTTGTGTTTCCTTTTTGCTAGTTGGTGGAGACATAGCTGTTATTTTGTTGATCACATCCATTGGAATCTGACGACGTCCATCTTGCCATTTGATTCCTAAAAACTGGATCTCCTGTTCAGGTCCCTTGACCTTACTTTGTTTTATGGTGAAACCGGCCTTCAGAAGGATTTGGAGTATTTTCTTCCCTTTCTCAAAAACTTCTTCTGCTGTATTGCCTCACACAATGATGTCGTCAATATATTGCAGGTGCTCTGGAGCCTTACCCTGTTCCAGTGCAGTCTGGATCAGTCCATGGCAAATAGTAGGGCTGAGTTTCCACCCCTGGGGCAGTCGATTCCAGGTGTACTGGATGCCCCTCCAGGTAAAAGCAAACTGTGGCCTACACTCTGCTGCCAAAGGGATTGAAAAGAAAGCATTTGCAATATCAATTGTGGCATACCACTTGGCTGCCTTTGACTCCAGTTCGTATTGAAGCTCTAGCATGTCTGGCACGGCAGCACTCAGTGGTGGTGTAACTTCATTCAAGCCACGATAGTCTACTGTCAGTCTCCACTCTCCATCAGACTTTCTCACTGGCCATATGGGACTGTAAAGGTTGATCGAGTCTTGCTGATCACTCCTTGGCTCTCCAGTCGACGAATCAGCTTATGGATGGGAATCAGGGAGTCTCGGTTGGTGTGAACTTGCCGCCTGTGCACTGTTGTGGTGGCAATCGGCACTTGTTCTTCAACCCTCAGCAACCCCACAACTGAAGGGTCCTTTGAGAGACCAGGCAAGGTAGACAGCTGCTTAATTTCTTCTGCCTCCAATGCAGCTATACCAAAAGCCCACCGGTACCCTTTTGGGTCCTTGAAATACCCTCTCCTGAGGTAGTCTATGCCTAGGATGCACGGAGCATCTGGGCCAGTCACAATGTGGTGCTTTTGCCACTCATTCCCGGTTAGGCTCACTTCGGCCTCCAATACAGTCAGCTCTTGAGATCCCCCTGTCACTCCAGAAATACAAATGGATTCTGCCCCTATATGGCTTGATGGCATTAGAGTACACTGTGCACCGCTGTCTACTAGAGCTCTATACTTCTGTGGGTCTGACGTGCCAGGCCATCGAATCCACACAGTCCAGTAAACCCTGTTGTCCCTTTCCTCCACCTGGCTGGAGGTAGGGCCCCTCTAATCCTGGTCACTGTTGCTCATGGTTTGTGTGTATGAGTCAGAAGTTCCTTCATTACAATCAGAAGTAAGATCAGTCCTTCTATTTTGTCTGAAAAAAAGACGATCTACCCCATCTCTGGAAATTGGAGCAACAAGTTTCTTGGAAGAGCCCCCTTTTGTGTTTTTCTTTGCAACTTGCGTACTCGTGGCTCTAGGGCCAAGGTAGGTTTTCCATCTCATTTCCTCATGTCCTCTCCATGGTCGTACAGGTAAAACCATAGAGTGCCCCGTGGTGTGTATCCTCGATATTCTTTTTCTTGAGCAGAAGGGCGCTTACTTCTAATGGCTGAGATAATGGTCTGTACAGGAGGGGAGTAGGGCATACGCTTTTCGAGTCGTTCAAACTTCCGGGACAGTTTCTCCACAGCCGAAACAAAGGGAGAAGAGATACTTTCTTCATATTCCTGGAGCTGGCTAGCCACTTCATCCACTGTTGGTCCCCATCCAGCTTCCCAGCTCATCATTGCCCATGTGTTGGCATATGATGTTGGTGCGCTCCATATCAACTTCTGCCACATGGGTCGTGTGCACCGGACGCTATCTGGATCTTTGGGCAACTGGTCATTGTCCAGGTCACTATAAATCACTTCCAGGACAGCTAATTCCCTCAGGTACTGGATGCCTTTCTCCATGGTGGTCCATTTGCCTGGGCGATATATGACATCTTCCTTGAAGGGATATCTTTCCTTCATGGCTGACAGTAGTCATCTCCAGAGGCTGAGGACTTGTGCCCTTTTTCCAATCGCTTTGTCAATGCCCCCTTCCCTAGAAAGGGATCCTAGTTGTTTGGCTTCCTTACCCTCGAGTTCCAGGCTACTGGCCCCATTATCCCAGCATCTGAGTAGCCAGGTGACAATGTGCTCACCTGGACGACAGCTGAAATCTTTTTGCATATCTCACAGCTCACTCAAGGATAGGGATCGGGTGGTTTCTGTCTCATTTATGAGCTCTCCCTCCTCCTCTTGTGATGGCCCTGCTTTTTCATCCTCCCTTTCTAAATGAGTTGACTTTCGCTTCCAAGATTTCTTCTTTTGTATAGGGGCAACTGATACTGGCACGGGTTGGTTCATTGGTTCAGCCGCAGTGCCTGTGGCCTGGGCCGGAGTAGACGCAGTGCATATCACTGGGGTTGGAGTAGCCACAGTGTATATCACTGAGGTTGGAGTAGACACAGTGGCTGTGGCCAGGGTTGGAGTAGCCGCAGTGGCTGTGGCCTTGTCATCAGATCCAGAGACTTTCTCTTCCCTTTGGATGTATTGAGTAGTGTTGAACAGGGCTCGGTAAGCATGGGCCAGGCCTCAGCACATTGCAGCGATTTGTGTTTGCTTAGAATTGCCAAGGTGACAGCATAGCTTTTCCAAATATTCTACCAGTTTTTCAGGATTCTGCCCTTGTTCAGGAGTGAATTTCCAAAACATTGGAGGTGCCCATCGTTCTAGTCGTTTACCCATACTACCCCAAATACCCTGCCACTCATAACTATCCAGCCCTGGGGCAGACATCTGGATGGTATTATTAAGTTGCTTACTAACATTGGAAAAAACTGAAACAATATTCCAAATAGATATCAATAGATATATCTTAACTATCCAAGGATGTTCAAGATACTGAAAAGTTATTGTAATGAAGGAGGAAACATCATCAAAGAAGGCAGAGAAAGTGCCATTCTGTATTTCCTCCGGAACAAACTTTTCAGAGTCCAATGTATAATTGCTAATTTTCCCCGCAAGGTGGTACCCACAGTGCAGTAAAGACTTCAACATGAAACCCAAATACCAGATAAAGCTTAAGGTCATTGTTTGAATAACAAGTTTCCCAAGCAAAACATGTTTAGTGACTGCAGAGCATAGCAAACTGCAAAAACCAGCACCAACTTTTCACAAGTACAGCAAAGGAGGGAGCATGGTGCAGATCGGATAAACTAAGATTGAGAACAAATGAATCAATTCACGACCCACAACTGTTTAACAGATATAAATTCCTTAATATTCTCTGGTTACTCTGTCGTTATCTCAAGCCCTTTGAGCCCCACGTTGGGCGCCAAAAAGGACTGTCGTGGTTTAACCAGCCAAAACCAGGACAGAGGGACCCCATGTGTGAGCAGGGGAAGAGTCCTCTCCTTAGGACGAAGAAGCAGCAGAGACAACGTGTGAACTGACCTCAACCCCCATTCCCATCCCCCTGCACTGCTGGGGGGTAGGTAGAGAAACTGGGAGTGAAGTTGAACCCAGAAAGAAGGGAGGGGTGGAGGGAATGTTTTTAAGATCTAGCAGTTTTTCTCCTCTCCTTCTCTGATTTTGATTGATAATAAATTAATTTTTTTCAAGTTGAGTCTGTTTTGCCCATGATGGTAACTGATAAAATGGTCTCTCCCTGTCCTTATCTCAACCCATGAGCCTTTTGATTTACTTTTCTCTCCTCTGTCCGGTTAGAGGGGAGTGATAGAGTGGCTTTGGTGGGCCCCTGGCATCCAGCCAGGGTCAAACCACCACAGTAAGAATACTTACAGAAGAACTCATTTAGGATTGTACTGACAACCCGGAACCTGGCATTTTTTTAACTGAAGTTCAACCTAAATAGTAATGTTTATTATAGATAGGCACACAGTAGTTTATTTTATCCTTGTCAGCAATTCTTGCCCAAGGATTTTCCTAAGAATAGGAAACAGATTCAAGGGTGGAGGTAAGTGTACCATGAGATTCCTTTCTCCAAACTTGGATGTCTGTGAGGTGAAGGAAAACAAAAAATACATGGGGAAACTTGGAGCAGTGTAGTCAGTCTTTATTCTAACCCACATGCTTTAGGCAGTTTATGAGTAGCTGAACTTACTTGACATCAGTGAAATATCTGCTGCTTACAGTTTGGAAATATCCTTAACCTAGCCTTGACTTCCAGCACTGGTGCAGCATTTCAGCAAGATATCAGCATTTTCACTGAAGATCACAAGTGAGGAAAATGGTCATCAGTAAAATTTTTCAACTCTGTTAAATCTGTGCAATGTTTCTTAGGACAAAAGAAGATCTCTACTTTGGGTAGCCAGACAAATACAAATAAAGAGCTACTGTTTGTCAGACAAAAAGTTAAGTGAATTTTTTAGGGTGGAAAACAAGAGACAAAATTGTTACAGAGGTATATACCAACTTCCTTATCATGAAGAAAAAGAAGTTATAAATGGAGACAAGAACAAAGCTGTAGACAAATTACCCAAAGTTTCATTTACCTAAAATCTAAGCAATACATTTCACATTTATTTTATAATTATTCTTCATACTGCTGTACTTTGTGCCAGGTAGAACTGAAGTGACAGGCTGCCCTGAAGTTATTTTTAGACTAACCAGCACTAGCAGGAACAGCATCAGTGAAAACTTCACAAAGTAATAGGTTTTCACTAGTTTTACAGCCCAGTTTGGCAGGTTTAAATGTGAAAGTAGTCATTCATGAGTTAGCGTTTTGAGGATATGCCTTTCTGATGCAGCCAGCGCTGAATAAAACTGATAGCCAGGGCATGTACAGTCATGAGAGGTAGCAGATATCAGCCTGGGAAGAGTGCCACGCTAACATTTTTCCACTGCTCCAGCACTGGATTTGGGCTCTTTCCAACTATTTTTACTGCACTGGTTATGTCATATACATGAACTGGCCCATCAGTCACAGGAAAGTTTAATGTACACCCCATTTTGTAAGTTTTCCTCATCTTGTTGCTGTTGTTTGGTGCTTTTTCTCCTATTCCCCAATCCTGGAGTCGGATAATTTCATGATAATGTCAGTTTTCACTTCTTGAAAGAGTAATTATTTGGCCTCTTGTTTGCTTTAGAAGGTCACACAAAGGCAGATAAAGAGAAGCTGAACTAATTCTTTCTAAAAAAAAATCTAATGATTTTAGGTTGATTTCATAATTTTCAAGAAGACATTGTAAAACATTTAAATGTCTAGCTAGATTTAGAGGCATTGTTCCTAGCCAGGTTATCAGACTAATTCTGTGTTTGAAAGTCAATTCCTATGTTAATATGTAGATATTTGTTGATGGTGTTGTTGCTGTTGCTGAAATGGGCTTAGTTTTAACAAATCCTGGAGTTATATTATTATTTATACAGCTAAATCTGTAGCAAAAACTTAAGACCTGCTATTGACAAAGTTTATAATGAACTTAATGTTATTGAAGGTCATTCTAGTCATTCTGATCATGAAGTTCTGAATTATGCCCTCAGAGGACCCCTAGAGAATATGGATAGTTAAAGGGAAAAGTCACAAAGAATAAATCAAAGCAAAGCAAAAGTAAAAACCTGAAGTTAAGGAAGCATGGAAAGGCTAAGCCTGGAGATAAATGAAAAAGGATGGGGTGGGAAGCAAGACTACAGTAAAAAAAAAAAAAAAAAGAAAAAAAAAAAAAGGCAAAAAACCCCACAACCAGAAAATTAAGATGTAGAAAAGATAGTATGGCATATTGCTAGGATAGAGCACAAAGCGTAGTGCAATTATTTCAGAAGACTCCTTTGTACTGTCGTGAAGCTTCTGGTGAGACCTTTTAGGGCTTCTCAGTTGTGGAAACACCAGTTGTGCATTTACATGCACATCCCATTTTGCACTTCACTCAAGAAATCAGACTCCTTGTTAAAGACAAAAACTTACCTTGCCACCTACAAACTAACAGTGCATAGACTTTGAAAGGAACTGAATGTTCTTCTCTGTGAACTAAAAGGTGTAAAAAACAGGAATGAAAGAGAAATCATCACTCCAACAGTAATTTACCAGGTAAAAAAAACAGGGGGTGTTCGAGTGTGCCTTTAGACAACTAAACTTTCCTTGATGTTACTTAAAATTTTGCTTTGAACTTTCATCTTTGCTCTAAATTTAACTACAAGTGTCCTCCAAACTTCAAATTCTCTGGATTTGTGACGACTGCCATTGGGATACTAACATTAGTTATAGTAGTAGATAGTAGTAATAGTAATGGTAATAATAATATTTAAATATTTTTACAACTGAGATTCAAAAACAAAAACAATCTTTAACATCTTTAGTCTTAAAATATTAGTAAAATACCCCAATTTAACAAAGTGAAGATAGTTAGCGGTCATTTAAGGAGTTCATATAACTGTGTTCCCTTTTGTCTGAAGCTAGGGCTGATTATCTTTTCTGGTTTGACATCATGAAGAAAAAAACATACAGTTTAATAACACCTCCAAGCCTAAGCACTGAAAAAAGTCATGCCCTAACACTGACTTAATATGATGGGGCACCTAGATTTATTTTTGTATTTCTCTTTTTATGTTTCTGCGCAAGCGTTGTCACATTTACACCACACAGGAATACTGTGGAGTCTTTTTGTCTTTATTACTGAAGAGAGATGAAATTGTCATCACAGAGCTCTTGTGGATGGGGAGTTATAGAAAAACATCAAAATTACTGGGAAAATTGACAATATAGCATGTTGAACCAGTGCATCTGTTGGACAGCTAGAAGCATTCAGGTTTTGGTAGCTATAATCTAAAGCTATTTGTCTGTCGGAGGACCATGAAGGAGGGACTGACAGAGATATGGTGCTCTCACCTCATCCAGGAACCTGGAGCTGGCAGCAGCCTCCACTGCCTGCAGCCTTTGTACCTAGCAAGTACACTTCAAAGGCTGGAGGCCAAACCATAGTGACCTCCCTGCTCTGCTTTCAGAGCTGTGGGAGTGAGTGTTGCTCCTGGATTCGAACATTTTATTTCTTTGGCATTTAGCACTGACTGAAGCATGTTAGCCTGAACAGAGAAGACCAGTGCAGCATAGCCTATTCTTGACAGATAAACTGAGGCCTTTCCTCAACTGGCTCCATGCCCTGTTATGCTGTCACGCTGACCCCCTTCCAAATCCTTTCTGACTGATGGCAGCTCTTCTGCTGAACTATCAGAGTTGGAGTTTCTGCACTTTTTTCAGCCTCCCTTCTCCTGAACCACCTGTCCACCCACGCCTTGCCCATATACCACGTCAGGCAGCGCTGTGATACTCTTGTGCTGCAGTACCTGTATTTTCTCTCATTCCAGAACTTCTTCTGTTCTGTTATTTCTACTCTTTAACTAATTTCCAAGAAAGCTGAGCCATCTGATTTTTACCATTTGTTTTTACCTTGTTTAATCCATTCCACGTCAATACACAAAACAAGTATAATGTTGGCAAATATATGCAGTACAGGTGAGTCATAGCTCTTTGTAATACTGAGAAACAAATTATCTAAGTGGTTCTTGTGATAAGTGCATGTTCTTCTGTATCATTCTGCCTGGTAGCCACAAGAAGAAACAGTGCTTCCTGTCACAGTGTCTCATATGTAATCCCTTGACAGTAACAAGCTGTAAACTTGAAAAGGTAAATTTCCTTCCTTACTGGTAATATTCAGTAAGTCTTACGGCTTTTGCTTTTACATTTAATTTGTTTCTTATAAACTAGTGTTCACATATACTTTAGAGGGAGATTAGTTTGAAAGCTGGGCTCATCAGCAGCACCAGAGAACTAGTTTACATGCCCAGGGCTGGGAAGCCTGCAAGGCAGGTATGTGAAATCAGTGATGCATGGGAACCAGAGATCCTGGGTATGTCATTGCAAAGCCTAGCTGACAAGGAGATTCAAAAGATGAACTTTCAAGTGATAGACAGTCACATTGATGTACATCGCTACATTGATCTCTCATAATAAGATAAAGGTAAATCCTAGGAGGTCTCACATGATTGGAAACCCATGCTAAAATTACCAAAGAAAAAACACTGCTGATGCTATCAATTGCAGACTTAGGCACTAGCCCTGAAAAGTCTCTGTCACTGTAATAGTTGCTTCACAAGGGGAAAAGAGTAATAAAATAAAATAAAATAAAATTAAATTAAATTAAATTAAATTGTTAAGGGGGGATGATATTGTCCAAAAGAAATAAAGAAAAAGACCTCAACCTGAGCATCTGAATAATATCTGGAGAAAAGTTTCAATGTAAGACTAGGAAAAGGATTTGGAGCTGGAAATCTTTTTTATAATATCTGCTGTCATTTCACTCAATTAATAGCTTGGATGGAAACTGGAGGCTCAAGGGACCACCATGAAAATGTGGATAAAATGTCCTATTGATCTGGCAATGCTTCTCATCAAGAAGAGTTTAATGCATTGATATACCCATAAGAAAAGAATATTGCATTTTTTAAGTCTGCATTGCGCCTGATGGGATGACAATTTAAGAAACAGACAGCAGCAGTGATTAACATCTCTCTAAGCCACTTTTCACTATGAAATTGTGTGAATGAAATAGATTTGTATGAACTGTATAAAACCATACAGAACTGTACAACTAATCTAATGACCACGTACTCAATAGATGGCAATTCCCATCTCAAGCACTCTCTTCTATTTCTGGTTTTAATTATTTTTCAAGAACAGAGAGGATGCAGGGGAATCAGTGAAGGTGGCATTTCTACTTATACTCACTTCTGTTTCTAAAAGAGAGACTAGACCAACAGAGACTTGAAAGCCATATGTAAGTCAAGGGAAAATAAAATGCCTCCTTTTTCATTATTTCTTCTGAACAAAATTTATTATGAAGTAATGATGTGGCTGTTAGATGTAATTCTTTTCTGCTGTAGAATAGCAACTTTCCCATCAGTGTTTATATCATGCTTAATTTTGCTTTTACTATTAAATTTGGAGGGGTGCAGGTGTACTTCTCAAATAGTATAAAAGATTAATATAAAAGATGTTTTTCTATGCTGAAAGTCAAGTAGTATTCATCGGCAAGTTTATTTCTGTGCAGAGAGAAGTGTGGTGTCAAAGCAGGGAACTGTACACTTGGACCAAACTTACATGTCAGGTTTCATACTCTATTTAGGTGTGCCCTGCTAGCCACCCATGAAGCACACTTACCTGTACCTAGAGGTGCATAATATTCTTGTTGAATAGGCATTTACTTGCATTTGCTACTGGATATAAAAATCACGCTGAATCCCAAAGGTCAGATCCTTTTTTCACTGTATGTATCAGTGCACATTTGAACTACTGAACAGGGCTGGGCTGGGCTGTTCCCAGGTCCTCAGAATTGCTCCTACATGAAGCAAGGATGGACTAGTCTCTTCATCTGTTTGGTTGCTGGCTACAGAGAGACTCCATTATGATGGAATATCTGAAATGCAGACTGCAGTGCAGTGACATTTGGTAGTTGTGCCTGCCAGACTGAGGAAGGTGGGCAATGGGGAGAACCTAAAGAACCTTCCTGGCACTTCCATTTCCTGAAGAAGAGCAAAGCCTAAATGCAACCACTGTGCAAATGAAACCTTGAGGTTACTAATATCTATAGTGAGATAATGCATGCTGTATGAATGTGCTTATACTGCAGTTTGAAGGCTTCTGCACAGAGTTCCTCATTCAATAACTGTTCTTAGAGCTGACAACGTGCAGCCTGGCCCATAATGTGGATGTTTCTGCTATGCAGGGCGATGAAAAACAGTTTTCAGTGAGATTTTAGTGAACATAAACCTGTTGTTTAAAAAACACCCTTTGAAGAGATTTCTAAGCAAAAAATACATGTCATGCATTTGGAAAACCACCTTAAAGTGCTTGTCTATCACAGTTCTTTCTTGCAAACAAAAGCACTCACAAAATGCAGTTAGTTTTTAAAAGTTTCAGTGTCATTTTCGTTTTGTATGAGATGCTTGTCATGGGGGCATCTTCAAAACACTCTATCAATCTCTGTCAGTCTCTCAGAGCAGTCATTAGTGAAATGTCACCTTCTAAGTAAGTTCCTTACACTGGGAGTTTATATGGCTTCAGCTTTTGAAAATAAAAACTTAAGATAATGTAATTAGTACACTTAGTTAAATTCACTTAAAGGTAGAATCATTGCAGAAAAGAGACAAATAAGTATGTTAATTTACTGTAACTATGAAGGAAAAAAAAGTGCTTTGATTTTTCTGAAAAAGTTCAATATTTGACTGGTCTGCTTTCCCAGTGGCCACCTTTAAACTTCTGCTGAATTTTAAGTAAATAGTCCCAGATTTTGTAGTGTCTGAGGTCCTTGTTCTCCCTGTAAGGCACATTTATGTAATTAGCTAAAAGGTTATGGTCTAAAGATCTCATGAAAAAGAACAGGCCACAGAGGTAAAAATTTTCCAGTGAAAATGTAATGAGGAGGTTTTGAGTGAGAAGATGTCTAAAGAAGAACATCACCAAGATAGATTCTGGATTTTCAGCTGACAGCTGGTAAAAATACCTAGATAGTTCTGAGGTACAGAGCCTGGAGACCAGGATTAGATGGATATTCTAACCAATTAGAGATGCTTAACTGATTTACGTACTCCCTTATAGCCCTTCGATTCAGTAGTCATCCATACAAAAGATGGAAATTATTCCCAGCTCACCTAGCATGGAGTCAGATGGCTAAGGAATGCTTCTGACAGTGAAACAGTGTGGTTTGAGTTTTCGCAGTTGGAGAAGGGCCTGCAATGTCCTCTGTCATACAAAAAGCAGAAATACCACCTCACCATCACTTTTCTCTAAAGAGCAAGAAAACCAATACAAAAGTATTTCTTCATACAGCTGGGGAACCAAGTCCTATTAGTGTATTAGATACGTGCTAAATACACTTAGTAGCTTGAAGCCATCAAAGCACTTGGGCACAGCTCTGTTGTATCACTGGAGCACTGAAGAGCACATCTTGGAGGCAAATGCTTGGGCAAGAACAGACATATAAGTATATGCGTGTATATTGCAGATGTTTAGAGCAAAAGGGATGTGCCTGCCATGAGAAGCTACTTCCAGGATTAACAGTCCTGGGGGACTGTTTTTTTCAGGTCACAGCTTTATACTTAAGAATGCAAAGCTCATTCTTGCCATACGCCTATGTGTTTTTGTGAATCTGACTGACGTAATATGCGGTAAAGACAGGTATCAGATGAAGATTAAAAGAAGGTACCTCTGTATTCAAGAGGAAAACCTGTACTGAAGTTAATGAAACAAGATTTTTACTTTTAAACTTCCAAGTCTCTGATTTTATAGAATTCTTTATTTTCTGTGTAACTGAGCTTTTAGGGATTAACTTCTCCAATTTCATAATGTCTTATATTTTTACCTCTTTTGTTTCTTTTTAAACTGAAATTTTGATGAAGCTGATTAAGTTGTCAACTTTGCCTGCTAGGTACTGGGAAGAGATATTGCACAGGAATTAATAAAAGATATGATGACACCTAGTGGTGCTGGAAAATACTTATTCTTAAAATAAAGACAAAGTGTAATGCAGTTTAAATCCCCCCATTTAAGGCAACTGAAAAGCTTGTCTATTTGTGATTATTCTTCACTCATTTAAATATAAAAAATTGCAGTGGTTTGAAATAAGAAAATTTTGTGTTTTCATTTTATTGGGGAGACAATATTAGAGAAAATATTGTTCCCAGTACAGAAGATAAAATGGTTTTTTTGAGATTCTTGTTTGCAACCAGGTCGCACTGACCTCTCAGAGTTCAACAGAAAAACAGTTATCACCATATGTAGCTTTATCTCACTGACGAGATATCAAGGCTTAACTGTCTGTCTTTCCTAGAGAAGTTAGTTTCACTGTGATAAATAAAGATTTAAAAATTTCTTATAGGTTACATTACAGGAGATAAAAAGGCTTGGCAAATGAATCCAAATTTATTTTTATTTTTGCAATATCTGTAATATTATCTTTGAATGTGATCAGACTATTTGCTGCCTACAGTGCCTGCATGAACAGGTATCTAATATTCAACTTCCCCAGTTTTCCAAGGAAGTAATTAATAGATTATCAGAAACAATCTGATGCCACTTTTACTGGCCAATGGTCTAAAATGTAAAAGTAATTATCAAATGAATCAACACTTAAACATCTAGGATTTACAGATATCTCTTAACATAGAACACACGTAACTCCATATGGCAAGTAGCAGCTGGATCATGCAAGGAAGTTTAAATTACCTGAGCAGTTCTACCTCTGTTGCCTAAGGATTCTGCCAACTTTATATTCTTGTTTTTCCAAGAGTCTCTTGCAAATGAAGATGACCAAAAAGAAAGCCTCCCTTCCTCACTGCTCTACCATTTGATGCTAATGCCTCTGTTCTCAGTAGGTATCTTAGATACCTTGCTTTCCTAGTGCTTACTTTCTCTTCCCATGTGCCATACAACAGTGCTTTAGTCTCAGAGGTGTCTGTCATTCGTCAAGAGTAATAACAATAAAAAAAGGGAAAGTCAAGGTATTCAGGCAAAAGGTGAGAGGTTACTAATCAAACAATTGAATAAAGAACTAGTTGCAAAATAGATAAAGGAGACAAGAATACTTCTTATTTATGGAGATTTGTTGGATTTTATATAATCAGAAGGTGAGGATGCATATAGAAATAAATAATAAACCCCCTCTTTGCACACTGTATTTTTCAATAGACAGTGGATAAAAAAAATTGAGTTCATCTCAATCCTAAAATCTGTAGAAAACAAATTTTCTAAAAGAAGTATGGAGGAAGGTACTACGTAATAATATCTTAGTATACCTGTTCTGAGGTGGATTTTTGAGTGTGAGAAGAAATACACCACACTATTCACAGGATGGTGCCACAGGCTCATACAGCCCAGGGAAAAGGTGATGCTATTCTGCATTGCCGTCATCTTGCCTTTTTTTCTTTACAGAGTACAAATCATTGGCTTCAATTTTCTCTTGTAGACAAAGATACCTTTAACTGTCTTGACTTCTCCCATACATATCCATGATACAAAAGAGAGAAACAAAGTCATAAAAAGACAAATGAATCACATAAAAAATTGCAGAAGCAAAAAGAGACACTGTCAAATAAGGAAAAATTTCACTCCTTCTTCCTCTAAATTTATATTGCAATTATCTTTCCAGCAGGAAGAAATAAAAAAAATTTTAGACATTGAGAAAAAGACACATAGGAACTTTTTTTAAAAAAAAAACCCACATATTTGGTCTTTAAAACTCCTGTTTATTTGAATTATCAGTACACTCCAGTATAGAGACACTTATCAATGAAATCTTATGAGTAATTATAAATTGAAGTAACTTATTAACCCTTTTTTCAAGGTAAGGATTTTACCCAGTAGTAAAACCAAACTCACTTCCTCCAGTCTCTGACTGTGGATTGATCATGCAGAGATAACATATTTATGAAGGAATGCCTTTCTGTACTATGAAAACTACAAAGAAGCAAGAGCTATCTGTTTAAAACACCAATAATAAGAGTTAAGAGGCTAAACCACAGCACCATATGGAATGCTATGAAGAAAATTAACTCCACCCCAGCCAGACCCAGTACACTGCTAGTAGTAGGGGTTGCTTCAGGGATAAGGCAGAAGGCATCGGGAGCACTGTGGATGGACTGGAAGTCCATTGTGTCGGGAACATGCATAATGCAGCGTAAGAGGACCGTTCCTTCCAGAAAGCATTTACAATCTAAGCCTTCATCAGAAGTCACAAATTCTAACATGGCGTCTCAGTTACAAAGGAAAACCAGGTAACCTTCATATTGTTAGGGGACAATATGTTCTTAGGAGCCTGAAAACAGGAATCACTTGTTTATACATTAATACCTCACCTAGGCTTTCATGTGAGATAAGTGTATTCAGCTACACTAAATTAAACTCATTACAGTGGTTAATGTTAGGTGAAAATTAACAGATAAATTGTAGCAGTGCTTGTATTTTGAGAGTGCAGAAGTGTCATACTCTGTAAGTGTCACAAGGTACCATACTTCATAGAAGACTTTGGAAAAAGAAAGCACAAACAGACACTTTAATGGACGCAGCATGCTCTGGTTTCTGTGGGAAGCTGGGGAAAATCAGATTAAATATTTTATGTGTGTCTATCTATAGATATTGATATAAATATGGACATGGGTATATAGTTATGTAGGTATTGATTATTTAATAATAAAGGAAACAAAGTTTTCAGTTGTATCATCCAATAACCTCTCCAAAAAAAGAGACAGAAGACCTCTCACTTCTAATTCTTTCAGTGAACTACGGAGAATACTGACAGGCTGGCCTTTTTCTACTGACATAGGGGACAGACCAAACTGATGGGTTGTCCTGGTTTCAGCAGGGATAGAGTTAATTTTCTTCCTGGCAGCTGGCATGGGACTGGTTTTTGTATTTAGTACTAGAAGAACATTGATAACACACTGATATTTTGGTTGTTCCTAAGTAGTGCCTAGACTAGTCAAGGACTTTTTCACCTTCCCCTGCTTTGACAGGTGCATGAGAAGCAGTGAGGGAGCATGGCTGGGACAGCTGACCCAAACTGGCCAAAGGGATATTCTACACCATATGATGTCATGCTCAGGGAGAGTTGGCTGGGGGACGAGCGATCACTGCTTGGGACAGGCTGGGCATCGGTCAGCGAGTGGTGAGCAATTGCATTGTGCATCACTTATTTTGTATATTTTGTATATTCTATTACCATTATTATTGTTGTTGTTGTTATTCCTTTCCTCTGCTGCTTTATTAAACTGTCTTTATCTCAAACCATGGGTTTTACAATTTTTCCAATAGTGTCCCCCATTCCACTGAGGGAGGGGAGGAGTGAGTGAGCAGTTGTGTGGTATTCAGCTGCCTGCCGGGTTAAATCACAACGTGGATGCTTTTCATATTTAACTTCCATGACTCATCATGTAGAAGGACAGGTTGCAAGAGAATGCAACAATATAAAAATTAAAGCCAAAGCTTTAGATGTACAAGAAGAAACCCAGTAGACTGACTGGAATTTAGCTATCAAAACTTGAGACTGAGAAGGTAAAACTATGCATTTAACTATAAATATTTTGATCTCTCCATTGAATTAAGTTAGTCATAAGCTTATTTTGATTATCATACCTGGAATGATATAGTAAACTTGGAGCAGTAAGGTATCTTAAAATTAACTCTTTTGTCACTTATTGTACAAAACCTAAAGTATTTATCGTGTTACTAACATGTCTGTCATTAACAGAACAATGAATGACATTGCAAACAGGGAATACTCAGGTAAATTGCTTCATTATTATAACTGATTTCCCAAGGCATCAATTAGGTAAGTTCTAATTACAGATATTTTAAAATTTTTAAGTTGCATCTTAATAAATAATACTGGTAGGATCCACTGATGATGTTGCAAGCAATAGGAAAAATAAAATCTGTTCATATTTAATGAGAGTAGATTTCATTTCAAAAGATTAAAGACAGCCATACTGGTTTTGAATCATAATCTATGAATTACATTGTCTTTTGGACTGTTAACTCCATATTCCAAGCATATTTATTTCACTGAAGGAAATAGAGGCAGGTTTTCAAAATACATCCATTTAGGAATACAAAATGTTCAGTTGGAAACTTGTTTGTTTACACTTTCAGGTGCCAGCTTTTTCCCATTAATGAGTTGAAATCTTTTCAGATTATTTTTACTGGAAATTTCATTAGTGTTTGTAAACAAACAATGTTTACAAGTGAGCAGGATGTGTGAAAGTGAGCCTGTGCCAATTCTGCATTTTCCCTTCCTCCCTGACCATTCCTATCTATTTGTAGTGCTGCCTATTCTCCTGCACTTAGGTTAATCCCTTGTACGAATACGTACTCCACTCACAGAATAGCTCCCAGAGGGCATTTTGACACCTTGATTCATATTTCAGAGGTTTTGACGTCTCACTTCCAGAAAACAATATTACAGTATGATGGAAGTCTTTGAACAGGCCCCAGCCAAACAGAAATCCCAAAGATACAAAGATCAACTTAGAAACTATCATTTGTCACTGATCTGCATCTCAAAAGAACCATGTGCTTCAAACAAGCAGTATTTCTTCAATAGGCTAGATTGAAATTGAAAGAAGAAAATGAAGAAGATTCCTCATAGGATATCACTAGAGTAAAGTCAAATGGAAATAAATATCTCAGGAAACAATTGGGGGTTTTGTAGCAGAAGCAGTAAATTCAGCAAAGTACATGTGAAGTAAGTCTAAGAACTGTTCCTCATCCATTGATACAAATAACAGCACTCTTCCTCCTGTCTCTGTCAGTAAGCGTACATTATGGAAATTTAGAGGTGCGTAGAAGATAGATTTGTGGTAATTACCACCTCTAGTGATATTTGGAAACAATGATTTTTTATGTTTAATTGACATTTGCTGGAAAGATAGCAAAACCAGAACACATATTTCACAGCACCTCATATCTTTTAACATATCAATCAGTTTCTTCTGTTTCATTTTTGTATTACGATAGTGAGCCATAGGATGCATAGCACCTCTCTGAAATGACCCAGGGAAGCTATTTTTTTTCTTTTTTTTTTCCTTTTTTTCCCCCCTAAAGCATACAGACTGTTTGAATATGAGTTAGTCTATTCAAATATATCCTATATAAAATTGAAATGGGATGTGGACTAAGGTTTTGCCTCAAAAGCACGTATGAGTTTCACTGTTAGGATATATAAAATTGATGTTTTCTATGTGTTACACTAGAAAGTTTGATTGCTTTCTTTAAAGAGATATTAGTAATTGGGACACAAACAATTCTGCCTCCAAGTTTCTCAACTCATTTTTTGTGTTTCTGGAGCAGACTGCACAGAAGTGAGACAATCATCAGCAAGTGAACACAAAGTCCTTAATTTTCAATAATAAAGAAAACAAAAGCAATGCATAAATGACACATGGTGAAACTATCTAGGCTGTTGCTGCTACGTGGCATGATTTCCTTCCCCACAAAAAAGGAATGCCCACAACCATTTGTGCTACATAAAACTCTTTGGTCTCCTTTTGCATATATCACCCTATTCATAGATTCCAATATCCTTTGCTATAGGTATGGGACCTCAGTGCACAATAGACTGATTAAGCTTTTAGTAAGACTAGTGGCATACATATGCCATGTATGGCAAAAAACAGATAATAATTCAGTTTTATATCTGGAACCTTGTTTTTAACCTATAGTCCTCAGGCCTGAAGCATTGGCAGGCTGGTTTTGAGTAGTCTGTAAAGAACTGAGAATAACAAACCTATGCTTAAATTTAATAGGTATACATTTGAACTTCCACTGGGAAGTGTTTTCATGCCCACAGATTAAATGAAAGGTTGGGAATGGCTGGTCTGCTCAGGTTAAAAACACTAACAAATAAAATCACTAATGTAAAACACAAACAGGGTTGCAAAAAGGGATATAAAATGCTGTTCATATTACAAATGACAAATTCAAGGGTCTGATGCTTGATATTTACATGTACTTTTTGTATAGCACCAACTAGACTGCCTCATAATTAGAGACAACTCCCACGAGGTAGAAAGTAATTGCTCATTTGTAGATGAGGTACTTCTGGATCAAGAAGTGATTAAAATATTTATATTGCACAGCTTGTTCAATTCACTCATATTATCAGATTAATTTACTTTAATTCTCCATGCATCAACATTTACATGGTTTTCCTCAAAAAAATGGTGCTTGAAATAGAATAACTTTTTATTACCTATTTTACAGCTTAATAATGTCAGTGTGTGGGGTGGATAGATGGCTACTGTCTTATTAGCATTTTTTATTTACTCTATTAGCATTATGTTGTGTACTGGACATGAAAAATTTATAGGTACTTATGAGGAAATAAATTTCAGTCTGGAATCTCCAGAGAATATGGTTTAAATTAATAAAGATTTACTAGTAACAAGTATATATAATTTTCTGAGTCTTGAGAAATAAAGGTAAGGGTTTTCTTTTTTCCTTCATCAAATCAGTGTTTGTATCTGAAGGTTTCATAAAACCTGATATTGTACTCTGACCCTTATTTATAGACTAATAACTCTACACTGTTGTGATTTGTGTTGATTACTCTCCCAAAGGAATTGCTTAAGACAGTAAATTAACCAGGGTACAAATCTAAAAAAACTACTGGATGCCTGAAAGTCATCTCAACCTATACACTTATATAGATGTATAAGCATAAACCCATGGAAATAGGATGTAATGTATTTGTCGATGTCAGTGCTAGTACATTGTTTATGATACAAAGTCCCGATTCCCAATGTGGGACTTTCACAACTGTTCTTAAAGTGTCTGACAAAAACTGCAGTGGGCACATCTCTTCTGCAGATTGAACAGATGTACCCAAAGGCTAACTGCTTGGAGTTCAGAGCAGGCTTTACAGCCTGCCCAAGAAGATGGGTAATGGCTCAGTTTTTAACTAACTGGTTTAAGCTAATTTGAACATGTTTATCCATCTTGCTGTTATAGCAAGGTAGACATAACTCCCATAAATGTACTATTGAAGTGAGAAACCCTACTACATCTGGGGACTTCGCATCATTACCTACCTTTCCCATATTATGTTACATGTGGACGTCTATGGAAAGGCAGTGAAAAAGGCATTTTGGGCACACAGAAGGCACTTTGTATTCTGATGTAGCCTATCCTTGTTCCTGTGGTAGAAAGCACTGTTAATACATAAATCATGGAAGAGCAGAGTATCTAGGCTGTGGTTATAGACAGACCAGCACACTGACTGCATTTAGGCTTCCTGCAGACTCAATAAACAGGTTAAAAAGGAAAAAAAAAAATTAAAAATAATAATAAAAAAAACCCTCTGGCTTTAAGACTGACAAGATAATATCCAAAAACTACTATTGATCATCAGATTATATTGAGTTTAAATGCCTCAGTTTAGAACTTATTTTTGCTATTCTCCAGGCAACTACTATGAAACTATTACAGGAGGTCAAAAATATACTTCATGAAGATAAAAAAGAAATATTTATAGTATCAAAACTGTTACTTTTAATCAAAAATCTAGCTTTTTACATTATTTAATGTGTTTACCTTGAATGTGATCAATAGGGATGGGATGGCTGACAAAAGATAAAACTCCAGAACAATCAAAACATATCTTTTATGTTTTATTGTATCTATTTCACATAGCAATTTCTCAGGGATTTCCTGACATATTTTTGATTGAGTTATATTAAAACCTTATTTATAATTCTTATTAGATACAGAATCATTAATATCTCCACCGCAGTCACACCAGATAATTACAGTGATTGTATTATTACTGGAACTTAACTTCTCACATGGCTACTAGCACCCCTAAAAAGGAACTCAAATCAGCTAACATAATGAAAATGGCATGTCTCTTGTATAACACACAATAACTTTTCAGAGCATGACTATATTTAAAATTCAATACAGTTATGTCAACATAAATTTTTGAGACAAATTTTTTGTGCTATTCACTTCTGCAAGATAAAGAAATCCTCAAGAAGGTGCTATACTAATAAATCATTTTTATTTCAACTTCTTTTTTGAGAAATCTCTTTGCTGGTTTAGCAGTTTTGCAAGCATGTTGACAAAAGATCCGACTCACAAGTCAAAGATTGTAACCTGCAAAAACCTGTGAATATGTTGGTCTATGATTTGCATATAAAATGGTCCATGAACTGACTAACCCACTTTCAACAAAAACAAGACTGAGAAAGAATGCAAATGTACTGGGGATTAATTGGAATGTGGGTGAAAGAGAAGCACACCATTTTTTTCTCGTAGTCAATAGAAACCGTGATAGATAGGAATCTGGAACTCTTGGTTTTACAGACACTTTGCCCACATTTCAGAAAAACAAACCTCAAAATAAGAATAGTTCTGTAAAGTGATTTTTGAATAAATGTTAAATGAAATCTCTGAGTTACAGTATTTGTTTGGCTTCTATTTCAGTACAGGTGGACAATGTTCAGTGGAGAGTTTAGGGCAGGAGCCCTCTGCAATGAGCCTTGATGCCCTCAGGAAAGGAAGAAAAGATGGAGAAGAGCTGTCAGAATTCTGCACATTCAGTTCTGTCAGACACAGGCTGCCTACAGTGTCTACCAGCATAAAAGAAAATAAAACAGACATTTGTCCAGTATCAGACTCAATGATACTCCTAAGAGACTTTGCTGTGGTTGGTTAAACTGCAAAGAAAAAAAGAGAATCAGGTTACAGGAATGTACTTGCCAAAACAAAAGCCTACAATGTCTCTCTGACCAACAAAGGGCCTTTACAGTCACTGTTAGTGTTTTCACCTCCAGGCATAGTTCTCAGACTTCTGGCATAAAAATTCTGAAAAAAAGCACATAAACAAATGCGATGAGACCTCAGTGAGGGGTAGTCTCTGTCTGGAAATGATTGTAAGGGATTTTGAAACTACAGGAAGAGATATTAAATCAAGACATTATTTTAATATAAAGAAATAATTTTTTTATTGTTATGCTTTGAAACAATTAAGGCTGAAGTCAGTTCTCTTAAGGTTTAGGCATGCTAGCATTCTTTCCTTGGGATTTTTGCTTTGTTATAGTTAACTCCACCTTTGATCCTTAGTGTTGTTAACTCCTACTTCTGATCCTTAAGAAAAATAACAGCAGAAACTTGTCCACAGCAGAGCAGCCACAAGCTGATTTCCTGGGTTTCATGTTTCAGAATGAAAAATAAACAAACAAAAAGATCTCTTCATAAATGTTTTTAGCAGATTTTGTAATGCTCTTTTTATAAGAGATACATTTTTTCCTGCAAAGCTGAAAAAGGAAGTCTTTCAAGGTTTGATTCTCAGACCTTGTGCATCTTATTGGGCAAAATCACACACAAACATTGTTTTCACATTTATTTATAGCATCCTTATTGTTCTGGTCATTAAACAGGATTTTCATGGAGTTGAGAAATCACGGAAAATTCAGGCTGGAAGAGAGCTCAGGAGGTCTCCAGTCCAAATCCTTGCTCAAGGCAGGGCCAGCTCTGAGGTCAGGCCTGGATGCTCAGGGCTTTGTCCCATCAGGTGCTGAAAAACTCCAAGGATGAAAACTGCACAGCCTTTCTAGGCAGCCTGTCCCACTGCTGGGCTGTCCTCAAGGTGAAGAAATTTCTCCTTGTATCCAGCATGAACATCTCTTGTCTTAATTTATACCCATTATCCCTCTTTCTCCCACAACACATATTTGTGAAGTGAAAGGCTCCATCTCCTTGATAACCTCCCTGCAGGCATTTGGGAGGCTGCTGTTAGGTGCATCCAAAGCAATCCTTGCTCTGGGTTGAAGCAGCCCCCATCTCTCAGCCTCTCCCCCACAGGGCAAGTGCTCCCACTACCTCCATCCTGAGGCCCTTCTGCTGAATACCCTCCAGTTTGTTGATGTCTTCCTTGTATCAGGGATCTAAAACTGGAAAAAGTATTGTGGATGTGAGTGGTGAGTGGAGGAGGATAAACACTCCCTGTAGCTGCTGGCCATGCAGCTGTTGACCACCTTAGCTGGCTCAGACACAGCTTGCTGCTCACCATGCCCCATGGCCTTTGGCACATGGATGTTCCCACGGAGCTGCTCTCTTTCTGTCTGCAACCTGTTGCCATTGTAGGACCTCTTCTGTCCCAGGAGACCCAGTGTCCTTTGGCACTTGTCCTTGCACAGTTTCACAAGGTTCTTACCTGCCCATTCCTCTAGCTTGCCTAGATCTCTCTGGATGGGACCCTACCTCCAAGCACATCAACTGTTCTCCCCTGAGTTTGGTTTCATCTACACACTTGATGAATGTGTGCTCCTTTACCTCTGCCAACTCATTGATAAAGACTCTAGCCAAGACAGGTCCCGGTACAGCCCCCTGCAATTCTCCACTTATTAATGACTTCCAGACAGAGCACAACCCATTGACTGTGACCTTCTGGGTATGACTATCCAACCACCTTTTTACCGTCTAGATATCTAGAGATCTAGACCATAATGTCCCAAATTGAATGTAAGAATATTGTGGGAAACAGTGTCAAAAGCCTTGCTAAAGTTGAGGTAAATGGCATCCATCAGTCTCCTTCTGCACCTCCAAATCAAGTTATTTTGTCATAGGAGGCAATAAGTTCAGTCAGGCATGATTTACTCTCATCACATCCTTCCCAACCTTTCCCAATCTCTTCCTTCTCCTATGTGTGCACATAAACTTGTTCCAAGAGGACCCAGTCCCTGACTGTCCCAGGAACCAAAATAGGGTTGACCAATCTGTAGTTCCTTGAATCATCCTTCTGGCATTTTTTGAAGAGAAGCGCACCTTTGCTTTTATCCCATTGCTGAGTATCTCTCCTGGTCTCAACCATCATTATGACATCAGGAAGCTCTCTCACAACCCTCAATGAAGCTTTTAAATTATATGGGTCAAAATCTTTCCAGTTATCCCCTGACTTGATCCTTATCTATTGCTGGTCATTCTCCTCCTTGAGCTCTGTCTCTAATCACAGATGCCTGGGAGACCTTGCCAGCAAAAGCTCAAACAAAGCAGGCACTGAGTACCTCAGCCTCATTTGTGACCACTGTCATGAAAACAACCACACTCTATGAACAGGCCTTCATTTTCTGTGTTCGACATTTTCCTTCAGGCATGGCAGTAGAAGCTCTTCTTGTTGCCTTTGACATCCTTTGCAAATGTCAACCCTGAATTATTTTGATTACTTTTGTCACAAATGGAGAGACTACGGTTGTTATGATGAGATACAGAATCAACTTAAGCCCTTAGAGTCCACATAGTCTTCATGTTATAATCAAGGTTTCTCAAAATACAAGCACAGAATTTCTAGTCTCAGTTTGATGGGAAGTTTACGTATTTGCATACTATACTTGCTTGGCATAAGTACGAAATAGACTGCCCCTCCATTTTTGTGGTCAGCAACCTCTGCTTGTACAGAGACCATTTTAAATCTATTAAGCATCTGTGGATTTATGCATTTATTAATGAATAGGAATTACTTTGTGATAAGGCTTTGTCCCACATTTGCCTCATTGCTGCATGTTTAGTATATCTCATTTTGATGAAAATGGAATTCTTGTGATAGAGACATTCCCATCCCCTTCCTTCCAGGAATGTGATAGAGCCAAGGAATTCTAAAGTTTAGCACAGATTTCAAATTTTAGTGATAAGCGACTTATTTCTCTCACCTGTTTTAACAATATCCTTTTTCCTGAATTGAGCTGCCTGTTTGATGGCTTCTTTGTCCACCTGTGGAGTACTCAACAAAGGTCCAGTTAAAATGTATGGATGCACTCCTTTCCTTGAAATTTCTTTTTCCTCAAGACTGCATTCCACACATACACATCTATGTATATGCATATCTCAAGAGAAATGAATACAGATCTAGAGATTAATCTTGTTCCTCAACTCTCAGATCAACTCCAGTTCATCAATGAGCTGGAAATAGTACCTATATTCTTAATGTACAGAAGACCAGTTTTTCTTAACTGATTAATTAGTGAAGACCAAAAGCTTGAGGAGAAAATACTTCCCACAGGCACAGGTTGTTGATTCCAGAAGGAAAAATTATTTTTAAAATTGGCAAGACAACGATTGTTAGTTTCTATGGAAGGTACTCATTCTAGGGCTCTCTTCAGTGCTGTACTTAATGACAAATGTTTCAAACTTAATTTGGACTTCAAAAAGAAAAGCCATGCACACACATGCAAACATACACAAGAGAAATAAAAACCTTAGAGTAAGTTAAAAATGATAAAGTTTCCCACTAGTAATGAGATGCTTCTGGAAAGAGCTCTTCAGATTTCTCTAGGGGCTTCTAGTTGCCAAAGGCAGACATAATATTTTCTCATTATTAGCTCTTCAGTAGAGAGGAAAGAAAGTATCGTGTTCTTTGCAGTCACATAGAAAAAGTGGTATTTTGAACAAGTAATTTAGAACAGTAAAATGAAGGAAAGATGGCTGCAGAACTTAGAGTGCTGCACAATTATCAGAGCAAAAGAGATGGGCTGTGAACTCTTCTGTCAGGTTTCTTCAAAAAAAAAAAAAAAACAAACCACAATACAACCTTCCTGTGAAATCTGATCTAAGAAAGGAAGGAGGAAAGAAGAATAAGAAAAACAAAGTGTTTAAGCATATGCATTCCTGCACTACACCTGGTAATGCTTAATCTGCATATTTTCACATTCATCAAAACAAGACAATCAGGTGCAAATTGTGGAGGCATCATTTGGGCATCTTGTTGATTCAGTCAAATCATCAGTTTTCCAAGCAGTAAACAAACCATTTTCTGTTAAACACTATCTTTGGAAAAGCAGTGTATTTTAGATTTGTGCTTCCAAGAGATGTCATCCCAGCTGTTCTTCCACATACACAAAAGTTTTCAAAAATAAGGACTTTAAGTGCCACAAATGCAGGAGGTCCTTTTTCTTCCCATTTTCTTAAAACACATTGCTTTCATCTTCACTTGTTATTAGGTGGGACTTTCAAAAGCCCCCAGATAAGTTAGAACAATAGCTCCACAGAGGTTTAATGAAACCAGTACTATTAGCTCATTATCTTCACACCTTTTAGCCATCTCTATGGTTAAAAGAATTTATGGTTAAACCTATGGTTGTTGCAAGAAGTCCCTTGAATAGCATTGTTATGCAGTGACTCACTCTTAGACACAGAAGAAAGTAAGGTCACTAAATTCTGAGGTTTGGAAAATCATATTTTGCTGTCTCGCAGACATTTACTATCTTGCATCCTTTACTTTGATTTCTCCATCTGTAAAAGGAAGATAATGACACATAGCTACTGTATGTATCTCACTGGCATGCAGAAGAAACTTTTAATTGCATGTAGATTCATTTATCATTGAAACTCGTGATGAAAATATCATTGGCATTAGTAACTGGACTATTTATAGAAACTGTATTTCATAGGGTTTAAGGAGACCTTACAAAGCAATCCATCCAGTCCTGTCTTCTAGTTCTATCTGATGGTCATCTAGTCTGTCTTTTGAAACCTCCCAAGGTAATCTGTTATGTTGTTTAGCTATCCTTGCAAGAAGATTTTTTTCCCCCAGTTTCTGAAATTAATAATTTCTACAGCAAATAAAGATAGCAATTTCTTGATGATAAGAAAAATACTTTGTAACACAATGACAGTTTCCTGTGTGAAGATTAATACTGTGCTTCCTCTCGCCTTTCCTATTTCTGCCTCTCCTGTTCTGTCATCCTAGGAAGATCACCTTATAAACATTTCTAATAAAGATGTTGACATAGAACTTCTAAGGCAGACAACTACTAAAAGAATAATTATTTCTCTTTTCTTAAATATGGTACTGGTTAGATCACAGGTGATGTTTATCATCTCTGCAGCTATGTCATTTTGGCTCAAATACCATATGCGGACAGATAAAACTCCCAGATCAGTTATTCCTCCCTCCTAACAGGATTTCTCTCCCCATTTAAAAATTGGTATTTTCTGGGGACAGGAGGACAGGTTGACTTAAAAAATATTGTACTTACCCTTAATGAATTTTGTCATATTAATATCAGACCTTATCACCATTTATAAAATTCACTTTTAATTCAAAGTTTATCCTTCCCAAGCACTTGGATCTTTCCCTACTATATAAGAAAATACTTTATTAAATTACCATAGTCTTTAATACAAATTCTGTGTAGTTCCAGGTCCAGGAGAGGTCTCCAATGGCCCACAGAGTAAATCTTCTCAGTCTTAGAGAAGACTTTAATTGAATCACAGGTAAGTTTTCTGCAGAATAGCAGAAAACTGTTAAAGCCAAGGAAACATTGGATGGACTTCTGATGGATAGCCCTAATAGGCCCTGTATATGTAATATTCACAGATCTGCAGCAGACTTGTGAGAGATGAGAATCCTGTGATTTCAGAGAACAAAGCTGGAAAAACAACAGAAGGCCAGGCTTTCAGGCTAAGTCATCGCCGCTTACCACACCAGCTGTATGCAATCCATTGATAAGACAATTTCTAAAATAAAACAAGCATCCAAAGAGATTAGGTAACAAAGAAAAAAGAAAAGAAAGCTCCTTCTCTCAATGACATGAGAAAGAAGAGAAGACTCCAACAGTTTGGAAGTGTATGTTCCTTTGATAGAAACTATGCTCTTTGGCCCGATAGACAGCTACAGAATAAAAATCAGACTGTACAGATCAGGAAAGGCAATATAAAAGATATTTGTGGTAGGCATCTATACAATGCTCTATCGGGAAACACAAGAAAAACGTTAGACAGAATGCAACATATGATAGTCACTATGGTCTGCTCCAATAAAATAATAAATAGCATTGAATTTCTTAAGCTGCACTCCTAATGTTTAAGGGAAACAGAAAAGTTGTGGTTGAGAACATAAAAAAAAACCCCTCTGTTGTACACCAATTTAAAAAGGCAATAATTTCAATTTTAAGTGAAAGAAAAAGAAATCAACAAGATCCAATACATAAGCTTTTGTACCTGTAAGTTCTTTTACACATGAGTAACTTTACTCATTTTTATTTTTCTTTCAAAATAATGGAATCACCCATGGTGAGTAGTAAAGAATTGCAGGCTGAAGCTTTTTGTGATGTGAGACACAGGAAAACTCTCTTGTAAAACAACAAAATCTAAGTAATCATAAGCAATTTTTTTTTTCTTTTTTTTTACAATAACCTTCGTTTTACTGCATCTGTTAGAAAAAAAAAGGGGGCTGGGGAGGGGAGGAAAATGTGTGTGAAGAACACCCAGACAGATGACTTTTAAGAATATATTATCGGTATCATGTATTCTAGTATGAAGCATTGTCTGATTTTCTTACAACTCCTTTAGTTTCTCACCTGATGAATCAGGGGTATGTTTGGGAGGCCTCTGACAAACATAATACTTAATCTGTTTATGTCCCATGCCAAGTACCCTCAGTGAAACTGTAATTAGAAAACTAATTTAGGAGGCCAAGGTCCAAGTCTAAAAAGATATTTAGTCACATAGTTTCTTATTTAAATGCCTAATTACCCCTGAGAAGCACTCAGACATGATTGACATAACAATGAGCCTTGCCTCTTTTATTTTCATTGTATATATCTTAAGGTTTCTGTAGTGCAATGGATCTGACGTAAATATTTCTAGGAAAGGTCTAGCCAACTCAGCTCAGCATAGCATAGCTAAAGCCAATTAGTTCGCACAAAACACTTTCTCCAATATGGCTTTATATTTCTCAAGATAGCTTGGTCCCTGCTAGGTAAGATATTTCTGTGCCACATACCGTGCATTAGAGGAAAACGTGATGTCACAAGCTCAGAAAAGAACAGAAAGCAGACTAAATATAAATTGCATACTTCAAATATTTTTAATAGCTTAATGAGAATGATTATGTGTTGTCTGATAGAAATAAGAAAATACTACTGCATTTTAAAAGACTTCACTTTCTTCATTAATTACAAAAGCATATATAGTTATATGAAAAACACAGCAGTGTGTAAGTTGTGATTCAGAGGAAAAGTGAAAAATTAGATGTTGCATGAATGAAGGAACTGACATCTTTTCCAAAAGAGTAGTGCCACATTTTTTTTTCTCTCTTACTAATGTTGTAAGTATTTCATGCCCCAATATTTTGCAGAGTCCACATATGTATTTCCCCAAGTACAGGTTGTATTTTACCCATGTTTTTAAATTTTAAACATTGGAAAGGAAAATTACTTTGTTTTTCAGGTTGTTTTTTTTTTTTTTTCAATGAAGAGCAATATCTATAATGCCTCTGAAACACAATTCTGCCAAACATCAAAATTCACCTATTATGTGGAACCTTGAAGTTGTGGACTTGTTTACAACACAGTCTTTAAGGACTTTAATGACTTTCATGTCCTTTGAGCCATCCCTCACACATATCTGTCTACAATACTTTCTCATTCAAATTATTTTGTAGAGCTGGTTATAAAAATGGATTTTTATTAGGTCCCTGTGTGCAGCTGGACTTACTCTGATTTTCTTCTCTGCATGCCCTATGCACAGAAGTACTGAGAAAATGATATCTAGAAGCTGGTTAAGTTGACACAGATACACGGTGCATTCTAGTCTCCTATTATTTTAGGGGTGTTAGGGATACTAGTAGGAATATATAATGCTGGACAACTCAGAAAATAAATAAAAGTAGAAATAAAAGAAATAAAGAAGATGGCACAACTGTGAAAAGGTCTTCTAACAAACAGCCTTTCATCAGGAGGAGACAGCCATAATACAGCTTTAGCTTTCAACCCCTGACCTATGTTACACTGACCTGGGAGGAGATGAAGAGTTTCCAGTATGGAGTTTCTAGGAAGTTTCAGAATGATTATCTCACTGTCTCTTGCAGTGGTACACCTTTCTTTCTCTTGTGAATTTACTTCACTACAGGTAATGGAGAAGGATGACAGACTGAGCTAGAATGCATCACTTCTAACCTTAGTGGTTCCTCAAGGTTTTCTATGCTTTTTTTTTTGCTGTGGTGTATCAGTTCCTCACCATTGATTAGGCAATGTAGGCAGGATGCTGAGATGGAGTGTGAATATGTGATGCGTTATGATAAATGGGAAGAAAAAGCTGGTGAAATCTTGAATGTATGCTTAGATGCTTCATGTGATGAAGAAACTGACTATTACCCTCCAAAAGGCATAGTTAAATAGTTCAGCTAGATGTGTAGACAGTTTTCACCTTAAGAAAGATCTATAGCAATTGGTTGATAGCATACACTCAGAGGACCTCAGAAATGGGATTTGAAGTTCTTCTCTAACATTCCTAGCTGATAATATGAAATCCTAACACTTATATCATGATGCACTCAAAAATTTAGTTCCCATTATTATCAATTCTGTTGATATCCTGTGATATGGCCACTTGTCAACCTCTTACAAAATTGAAACAGCAAGTCATTTTGTTGATCCAAGGAAATGCAACAGTAAAATTTACTGTAGGAAGGAGACTTTAGCTTAAATATTCATTCAATGCTGTCTTTTAGCCAATGTTTATTTGTAAATATGTGAATCAACCTTCTAATATGCAAACACAAAATTATATCACACATGTAAATTGTCTAGCTACAACAAGATGGGACCATGTGTCATTATTTAAAAAGGAGTTCTATGGTATTTTAAACAGTAGGAATTATTTCGTTGTAAGAGACATTAGTTTTCAAAAGTATAGATTAAAGAATAATTATTAAGAAGCTTGAATATTCTCTCATAAGTAGAATGACAAATTTGTTTTCCAAAATGTCTCTAAAAGAGGAAGAGGTGGTGTTATTCTAGACTGAGTATATGCATTAGGACATTATGAAAGGGTTTGTAAGAGAAAATTACCTTAAACTGAGTGATATCTTTTTCACTAAAGCTAAATGAGCACATCTCTTTCAAGAAAAGCTTGTAAAATAAACGTGGATGAAACACATAATTACTTCCTATTATTACACCAGGCTGACTAACACTTGTCAATGACAATAAGTTATTTAAACTATAGTAATATTGACATAGAACAAATAGATATATAATGGCCACTAAAATGCACTAATTAGAATATGTTTTGACCAGGACAGTAGGGGAAGGTGGACGGAGATACAGCAATGTCTTTCCAATGCACCCAAAATTATTGTCTTTTTCCTCAGAAGCAGAAATGATAAGCAGAGCTGGCTTCATTGTCATATTTTCTCTGGCTGCCTTACTGTTCAAATATTATGATAGTCTAATTGTATCTCACCCACATTGAAAACTGCCTCTTCCTGGACATGTTTTCTTGCACAGAATAAGAAGGGTAAAGCCTGGGGATTTTAGAGACAGTAAGGGAAAAGAAAGTAGACAGGAACATCTGACTTTAAAAGTGCTGGAATTCAGTTCACTAAATAGGGCTAATTTTGCTCTAAAGCCATGTTACTTTGAATACAGTTCTATTCCTCATAAAAAGGAAGACTGAAGGATTTTGTGCCAAATACATGAGTGTAAATATAAGTACTGGTTTTCATTTTGAAGAAAGACCATGAATGGCTAAACGCAAGACATTCTCCAGTATTAAAGAAATTTAAAAAGCCAAATCATTTGAAAAGACGCAGCAAACATTGAAATATCTTCTGCTTTAAAATACACATAATTGGTTTCTGTGCTTTATCTGAGCAAAATTAGCATTACAAATACTGTTTTGAACAGGTTGCTAAACTGAGGTAAATCACTTTATCTTCATTGGTATCAGTGAAGCTTTGCTATTTCACCCACTGCTACTCTGCCCCATTTTTAAAAATGAACTGATATAGCTAAACCCTATCATTTTCTCCAAAGAAATAAACAAATGCTGTAATGATCAAACATTTCTTATTTGGAATAGAATAGTTCTGCATTTTCAGGAACAAAGATTTTTGTTTAAGGTAGCTGTGTAAGGTCTGTCAAATTCTGTACAGTATGTCTTATTAATGGCCTGTGAGCCAACCCTCAGATAGCCATAAGCCTACAGCATTATCCAAGATGTATTTGAAGAAAAAAATTGCTTGACACTAGAGAAAAGGTTAGTGCTACGCTGCAGGGATCTGAATTCTTAGTTTCATTAAGGAATTAAATTAGAGTGAAACTTTTACCCTTTCTTCCTCCCCCCATCACAAAAAGGAATGTTAACCTCAAACGGACCTGCTGATCATCTTCAGTATTTTGCAACCTTTTCTTCACAGCAAGGGCAAAGGCCTCTGCATTGATATTCTGAAGGGAATCTGCATGACATTGTTAGGAATGGGCAAATGATCTGAAAGTCCCTACACAGCCAATATAATTCTGATTAAAGCTTGGCATTTGTTTTCTTGCTCTTTGGAGCAGACAGCATGCTGCCTGGAATTAGAAATATGAAAGGCAGAGGAACTTCCTACTGTGCAGAGAGAGTATTTTGTCCTCCTCCTTTTCAAAATGCAGCTAAGTTTGCAAAGGTTTTTTTGTTATTTTGAGCGCAGATCATTAAAATGAGGTCATCCTTGTTTTCCCTTTCAGAATGAGATGTACTATGTCTCTCACATTTTCCTCCAGAATTACTGAGAAAAAACTTGCTCTACCAACTTCCTAACTGGTATTTCATCTCTAGCATTTTAAACTGGAAAATCATGATTTAGTTCTTCAAGCAAAGAGATGTATATAGCTTTTGAAAGAATCTTATACATATTATAATAAATGTAAATTAAAACCCTAGAATTTTGAAAGAAAGTTCTTGTTTGAATATGTACATAATCACTTACTTGCATCAAATACCTTTGTAACTACATTTCAAACTCTGACTTAAGAATGAATTGATAAACTTCCACTTGAATACACCTATAGAGAACCCTGGATGCAGACTAGTTTCCACCAAATTAGAAAGTCCCTAAATGGTGCAAAAGACAATCTTTGACTTCAAGACTAACTCCCTTGAAGTCAGTGGCAGAACCATCATTAGTCTTCAGGAGTTCAGGATTTCATTCTTTGTTTCCATTACACATGTTATATTCATTATTTAGAATCTATTGCAGTTGAGTTTTAACTTGTAATGTGATTCAATGAAAGTCTCACAGTAAAGCATTGACAAAAATCATACAATGAACCTTACACAGCTACTGTAAATATTTTTGTCATTGTTTCTGAACGTGCAGAACAGTTTTTTAGATGAGAAATGTTTGATCATTGCAACATTTGTTTATTTGTTTATTTTTTAAGAAATCATAGATTTTGGCTGCATCAGTTCACTTTCAAAAATGAGGTGGAGTATCAGTGGGTAAAAAGGGAAAGCTTTGTTGATATCGATGAAGTTAAACTCCAGCAGAAAAATGAGCACAGCAGGAACCAGCTTCCAGAAAACTCATTACATGAGATTCAGACAATCTCAGGCAATCTAAGTTTGTTCTTGAACTGTCCCGGCCAAGTGTTTCAGGACCTGGGCCAGCGGATTTTTCTGTTTCTCCTCCATAAAGGGGCTAATTGCTCCTCTTATTTAGCCTGCAAGAATTTGAGAACATGCATAATTTTTTTTTAAAAATCTTAAACTCTCTAGAGATACAAGAAATAATTGAAGGAGATCATTGAGCCTTCCCATAAAATGCTGTGTTGAATTTAATTCCAGTTGTAGGAAATAAATCCTCCTTTGCCACTAACATTTACCTTCAGATCCATCAGCAATTTAAATTCCTAAACTGCTACATTTGTGTCACCAGGATATGGCTTGAATAGTGTTTTTCTTGAATTCTTCACTGACTTAATTCATACACTATGAGAAATAAGGAGGTACATTGCATATAACATATGTTTAAATATTTCATAGAGAAACAGTATGAACAAACTATAAGTATGCATATATGTAGATACACATACATAAATAAAACAGCCTGACAAAATTAACACAGATCCAACTGTTCACAACAAATATAGTCATCCAGTCTCTCTTCTTTTTCAGCTGTAACCAGGTTTTGTTATGTAGGAATTATGTCTGAGGAAATTTGTATGAATAATTTTAAATCAAAGTTTAGTTTTGTAGGTTTGGTATTATTGCCATTGCAATTATGCCTAAGTAACTAAAAATACTTACTTTGACCTTGAGTTAGAGTATTAAGAACAGAATTTGTTTCTGTTCAGATAAGATTCCACATAAAAAAGTTCATGCTAGCTTATCTATCTATATCTAGGAATACTACTTAACTCTACAAAACATCTAAGAGTCCAGAAATAATCAGTGACACCTTTCTGCGTTTTGTGCAATACACAAAGTATTTCAGAGACTGCTGTAATAATAGTTTAGATGAAGGTAACGTGAGATCCTAAATGAGCAAGAATTACATGCTTATCTGACATCTCCTGTATTTGCAGATTTTATGAGGCAGTTTATCATGGTGATCTAGTAAAAAATCTTACTTAATACAAACCTTAACTATTCCTATTTTGTAGCTACTTATTAAGAATAGTGAAAATTTTTATGTGAAGTTAACAAAAGTTCCATCCTAAGGAATTGAAAGGTCTTGTGCTCATCTGAATTTTCATCCTTGACAATTTGTATTTTTCAATGAGCTTAATTCCAGTCTGTTGAATTATCTATGACACCCATTAATATAACCTGTGGGCTATCTAAAGTCGATTTTTTTTCGCCCCAGCTTACTTCTGGCTAGTGTGCATCTGACCCCAAGAACAAAGTACTCAATGACCAAATCCTATGGACGATCCTCAGACATGTCTCTGATATATACCAGAACATATGGCAGGCTTTTTAATGAATGTGGTGCTTATTCTGAACAAACATAATAAAAGGATTTCATTTTCCAGTACGCTACACTGCCTCACTGTTTCATTTTTCTTGATAAGCAATCGCTAAAAAGGCAAAGAGGCTTATCGGAATAGACACTCCTCCTGAGGAGGAGAAGGTTCTGCTTGTATGGCTGTTACTAGCCTTTGGCACGACAACTGAAAAGTTAATTAATTCACTAATCTATGCCTCAGTTTCCCAATATGGGATACGGTGAGGAATAACCTCTGTAAAATGGTCTTACCATTATGTGAGAGGAAAGGATGATGATGAAATCTGTAATTAAGCGTCTGATATATTTCCAATTCTGACACTCTTCTGATAAATTTCTCATTATTTGTTTCTTAAGTATTTGAGGAATTTCTTTAAAATTTCACAAAAAATATTACCCCTCAACTGTTACCTTTTGCTATGTGATGAGAAAGCCTTTGTCTTTACAGGAAGAACTAAATCCTTTTTTTTTTTTTTTGTCATTTAAAACAGAATTTAAAAAAAATTAATAATACATTTACTGTAATCACTTGGGATTATTTTACAACATCAAAGTATAAGCAAAACTCCCCACTAATTTTGTTGAGATTTCTTTATATATCAATGACACTGTTGCCCAACAGCATTAGCAAGCATATAGTAATAATGACATTGTATTTGCAGACTGAAGCCTTCAGAATGCCTTCTTGTCACCACATACCCAAGTGATTTATAAAATAGTCTTGCATGATAAACCAAACCATTGCCAACTGCTCAGGAGACTGACAGGCTGAAAGATATTTTCTATAGCAATTGTGCTTAATAGAGACTGTCACCTGAAAAAGTATGATTGAAGGAAGGTGAATAAATGAAGAAAGCAATAGGGTTTTTTTCTGTGTATCTTGATTTATATGACATCTTCCCATATCACAAGTAATACATTACAAATCATCTTTGGAATAAACTAGGGGGAATTTTCATAGAAACAGAAAGAATTCTGTTACATACTTTAACAATAAATTTAACCCTAAAAAAGAACTATGGATAAAACCTTTACCCCTTGTAGGATTATGAAGAGTAAATTTTTACTGCCTTTTCCTCTTGGAAGAAAATCCTAGAAAATAAGCCAATAAGAGGTTACTATAATTAAGGATATTTGTCTCCACATACATAACTGTATTAGCAAGTCCTATGCATTTTCTTCCTTCACTATTATTGATTTGATCTAAAATATACAAAGGTTTCTCCTTAACGGTCTTGTCTGATTTCCTGTTTTTACTCTGTGTGTCATGTGTCATCTAATGAAGTGCCACTAGTTACATGGTCATGCCTTGTTCATACATTTTAAACCAAGAATTATCAACTCAGCATAAAGAAGAGAAGAATCAAAAAACCTTTGAGTTTTCTTGGCTTCAGCAGTAAGAATATATTCCTCAAAGCAGGTATACAAACTGACAAACTGAGATCAATCAATCTCCAGTAAACTATAGACAGCTTTTAAAACATGTAGTCAAATGTTAGCTAATAGTCTTTACCACATCATCCTTTCCAGTGGTATATCTTGTATGTACACATGATGTCTTCATGAAAGAAACTGTAGATCACTCAAAACCAAAAACAAGCATAACAAAGCATCAACACATTTTTTTTTCTATCATAGCAATCTGAATTTTATTCTACTTTAGTCCCAAACGAAACAAAAGAAAAAAAAGAAAAAAAAACAATAAAGATCACAAGTCATGTTAATTCTTATGAAATAACTGTAAAGGCAGCTAATTTCCACAATAGTGAAAATAGTATTATAATGCTTCAATTAAACCAACAGAATAACTGTGGCTGACATCCAGAAAAGTCTGGCTCTCTTTCTACAAGATGCATAATAGGTCTTGAAGTGATTTTAAACAAGTATAGGTACATTGATTGAGACAATGTTCATTCATATCATTTATGTGGAAAAAAAAGCTTATAGTAGAAGCGATATCCTGCATTGCAGACAGAAGGATAGATTTGATACATGTACACAATGCCATAACAACAACAATAATCCACTATTACCAGTCCTCTGTCTAATGAACATTTCTCCTAAGAACTAAAATTTTGTTTTCTTTTTTAATGAACAGAATCATTCTGCCAAGGAAATGTGATCTCAGTTGAGGGTGGTAGCTAGAAAAATAAAAGTAGGCCACCCAGGAGAGTGGAGGCCAATATCTCCTCTCAATTACAGCTGATAAGAAATAAAATGTATGATGAAATCCCAGGTCTTATGGTTCATGTACATTGCTTTTATAGAGCTGATCTTAGAAACTGATGTCCCAGCACCAGACCAGTACATCTCTTTCAACTAATACCATTCTGATGCACAGGGAACTGAACTTGAATTTCAGCACCTGCAACAGGACAACCCCATGATGCAACAAGATCAAATGGTAGTTCCAATGCATTTTTATCCTGGTCCATTAGAGAAGAGAAGGTGGTATGTGTTGCTTTTGTGTAACACCTCTAATTTTCTTCATGATATTTGACATGAACCACATTAGTATCACACTAATTACATTATAGGTCACATTCTCTTCCTCTAACTCAATTTCTCAGGATTAACCCACCTCCAAAGAATAGTCATTTTCCCATTTTCCTTCCTCTTATCTCACTGAAATCTTTATCAAATGAACTTCCTGAAGGATAAAAGACTGTTCCTTGTAGTAGTTTCAGTTATTTATCCCTGAAGAAAAATAAATTCAAGACTAATTTTTGACAGGGAAGAACTTCTACCATGAACCTAAAAACAATTTAGCATTGTCATGAAGGAAAAAAAAAGGTATAAATATTTGCCTAGTCATTTTTTCATGCAATAACAAAAATTATCTTTTATGAAATAATACATGTAAAGTTTATCAGTGCAACTTCTAACCCCCAGTATCACACTTTCTTTCACTCTTTTCAAGAAAATGTACATTCCACTTGAATTAAGAAAAGAAATTACTTCCACATGGTTCAGGTCAGCACATATTCAAGTGGAGCAGAACTTACATGCAACCACAGTGCATGAGACACTGAGACCTGCAGAGTCTTTTTCTGAGCAGAGAATCTTCGAGCATATGTTTAAATTTTTCTTCTCTTAGAGCCTGCAGAACCACATCTCCAGTTCTGAGCACTACAAGCCTCAGTTAACCTTTCCTTTTCCTTTAGAGACACTGGCAAGGCATTTGATAGCTCAAAACCACTCTTAATAGCAGGAGTGAGATAAGTAAATTTTATACAAATTACTAGAAGACTAAATTAAATGAAGACTATGAGGTATTAATCCCCTACAGGCTGTTCTCAGGGGAAAAAAAAAGGGAAAAAAGAAACAAAAAAGTTTGTGCAAACCCAGTCTATTGGAAGGAGCATGTATTTTGACCTTGATGTCAGAACTCCTCTCCCTATTAACAGTGAAATGTTTTGATTGTGAAGTAAGCCTGGAAAATGTCAAAGTACAATTATATCAAATGATATTTCAAATGATCTAAGCAATGTCTTTCCTCTCTTATAACAACTTATAAAATAACATACTACGGCATGATACAGTGAATAGATTACTAAAGACACTCCAGTCATTGATAGCTTGAAAATTTTACTGAGATTTGTGATATTTTAATTTCATTTAAAGGAACAATAGAACAAATAAACACCTTGGCAGATGTTTGTTGTCAAAGCAACTGAGCTCTGTTTTGGCTGAGCCTTGCAGTCCTTGCAAGACAGCCTAGAAGATGCCATCTCTTGCAGGGCAGCAGATAAAATCAGGTGTTGAGCACAGAGGGAGAAAAATTTACTCTAAACATTTCTATCAGTCTCAGCAAAACTTTGTTTCATAAAGGCTAAAATAAAGTCTTCCTTTGCAAACAAAAATGTTAGTAACTGTACATGACAAATGCTTGTCTTCCTCAAGACCTTACGTCATTTTTTGTGCAGGCTTTGCAGAAACTGTAAACTGAATTATAGAACAATTTTCCATGTCTTTGATACAATAACTATAAAGGAATACTCAAGGAGAGCACAGAGCTGCAACGGAGGTGTTAACATAGACACTGCCTAATTGACAAATGGTATAGGTGATCTGGATGAAAAGGGGAAAAAGGATAAACCCTTGCATCTGCTTATTCCTCCCTACCACAGTGATAGGGAGGATGGTTTTGTTTCGGTTTTTCATTCTTTTCTCCTGAGGTAAGCAGATGTCTGTCAAAGACAATAATCAGAGAAGAAGACAGAAAACTGCTTGGAACTGAGTACTAGGAATCCAATAATACTACCAAAAGCAGTACAAATTAAAAAATATTTTCACTCTACCTCTAGTCTCTTCTCCTGGGAAGGCACATTAACAGACACAGAAAGTAAAACTACTAAAAAGGAAAAAAAGAAGGAAGGCAGCATACACTTCTAGATCCTTCCTGATTTTAAAACAGTTGTAATTGCTTTCATTTCAGTGTAGGCCTAAATTTACAGTATCCCCTGTTCAGATTCCTGAAATTACTATTTTATGAAGATGTTTATAATTTGTGCGTTTTTCTGTATGCCAAATGTAAAATGTGGTGTTCAAGCCTGTAAGTATTTATGTATCTGAGTAATTTTATGTGCATGGATAACCTTGTTGACTGAAAATAGTAGGTGGGGATTTCAGTTAAACTCCTCATACTAGGAAAGCTATTCACTTGTCCAAATATTTAGGGATTCATCCTTCCAGCTATCCGAAAAATGCATTAAACCAAGTAAATATCTGGCTAGAAAAGAAAGATGTTCCTTAAAAAAAACCCCCAAAACCCCCACAGTTTATGTGCAATACATGAGAAAGAAAAAGAAAAAATCCCAGTGCTTTTCTCATACTATATTTAACAGTGTCTGAGCATTTTATCTTTTGAGATTTTAATTACGTAGTCTTTTTTTCCTTGCAGAATTGGAAATAAATGCCAATATTTCATATTTATGATATCAAGTGATCATCAAACACAATCTGCATTTCACAGGTCCCTGAAGCTCTTATGTTATATAAATAGTCTAAAATTGAATTCCACTGAAAGTAGCTGACATTATATACCATCCTGTTCTAGATTTGTTCCAGATTGTCATCATTTGGTAAACTTATGGTATATACCAAAACATTTCCTCTGAAACAGTGTTAAGAAGGACAAACATCCACCCACAGAGAGATTAATGAAAACCTGCATGTATATAGTATTTCTGAAGAAGATAGAATGAATTTAAATATGAAAGCATTCTGAAATCCAAATGTTGAAAAGAACTATACTCTGCAGGGATTGGTCAAGGAAGAGAGGGTAGAGGCAGGGTTTTTTTCCCTCCAGATTGGCTCTATATACTGCTAATATTGCAATGAGTTTATAGCCCACTAAAAATGACAGAATGACTGCTTTCAAATGTCTTAGCTTTATGGACACATGCAACCTCCTACTTCAAACATCAAGTCAAATATCAATATGTTTGGATTCAGCAAAAAGAAGTGTACTGTCAGGGAAATGTCTGACAGTAGTAGAAATTGTTTTATCTTGAATCTGGCAATCAGATTTCATCTTTTCTTTCCCACTATCTAGGGCAAGGTAGAAGGCAAAGAGCAAACACATTCAGGGTGTTCCTGTAAAAGAGGAGAAAAATGTGTTAAGTATGAGAGATGTAATGGACAAGAGAAAGAATAGAAGCAGGAGAGAAAGAGAAAAGGACCTTATGTTCTTCCTGAGACTGACAACGACACAGAGATGCTACAGGAGGCACGTGGGCATCAAAGAGCACCACGGAGGTGTTTGTTGTTCTGCCAGATTAGAAATAGAAATAACTCACTGGTCTGAGCCCGAGGGACTCTTACATAAGACTTCAGTCTAAAAGTTGTCTCCTGTAAGATTTAAGAGCAAAAGGAGAAAGTGAGTAATACAGAAATGTTGTGTTGGGTCAGTTTTCTTCCATTCCCATATTTTTATTACATTTATTAATATTCCATTTTAAAAATTCATTTTAAAATACAAAACTTAAAAGCTTTTTTTGCGCTGCTAACTGTTCATTGCACTCAGGAGATGATGAGGAGGGGATCACAACAGGCTGTGACTGTGCCACGTGTACTTGCACAAAAATCCTCTCCATGTGGTGACAGTAGCATCAGCCAGCCGGCAGAGCCTAGATCAGCTCCTGGCCTTCATTCTTCTGTCCCAGAACCAGGGAAGAGATCCTTTCAGAAGGGGGAGTTTCTGCTGTTAGGACTGTAATTAGTAAGCAGAACTTCTGTATTTAAAGCCATCTACTGAAATAATTCCTCAAAACCTTGCCATTTGCTTAGAGGGAGGACAAAATAAAATCTCAATTAACTTCCTCCTCTCTCTCCTCCAGGTGATGTAAAAGCACTCCTCCTCACTAGTTGTGTCTTTTGAATGTTTTTGGCATAATGATTGGCTAATTAGATATATTTTCATGTTTTAAGTTTCATTTGAACACATTTAAGGTGCTTCTGTGTTCATGATGTGTTCACATGCATTGATGGGGAGCAGGTGGTTCACATAGGTCCCTGCCAGCTCAGTGGCTATGAATATTTCAATCCTTGGATTTATTTGGCTTATTAGATCTGATTCTGCCTGCCTGTTTCAGGTCTAACATACTGCTGTGTTGTCAGATCTTAATATTCTTGTTTGTTTACAAATGTGAAAATAAACTCTATTATTTGGCCATTTTTCAGCTTTCATTACCATTTAGGATAGCCTTATTTTTTCTTTATAAAAGTCCTTCATTCTTTTCTATCATTCTCATGGATATTTTATGTAATCAAATGCAATAGTTATAAAAGAATTTTCCAACACAGTAAGATTACATTTTTGGGTGAAACCAAGCTACAGCAGTTTGGGGAAAGCAATCTCTGTCTATCTTTATAGAGAAGAGTTAGGGGCACCACTTTTTTTTGAGTACTGCTCTGGGACCTCAGAAGGGATTGCTGTTATTCACAGCACTGGTGCTGCAACTGCAGGGGTCTCCATTACTTATAACGCCATCACTGCAATCCTTTTCTACAACATGCTAAGTAATAAACTTCCCTTTTCTTAGTTGTTTAGGGGTTGAAATCAGGAATATTTTTAATTTATGTTGTAGCTAAGTGATCTGGCCTCCACCTCAGAAGCTCACCAAAGACATAGCAAGCAAAATACTGTCAGATATTTCCATCCCTTATCTCAGTGGAAGTTTTCTTTGTCCTTCAGGTAACTCTCTAACCTTGAATCCAGAGCAGTTCTGAGATTTATTTAGAAGTTCAGAGCAGTCATGTAATCAAGGTGTCTTGTTACCACTGCTGAAATGGAGCACTTGAGATCTGGGCTCCTGAGGGCAGCTACAGAGATATTAGCTCATACTGTTCAGGGGGGGTGTCTATTTTTCCCTGCCTTTACTTCTACACTGCAATTTTCTGTTCTTGGTTTCTCAAGCTAATTCTTCTTGGTGTGCAATTCAACTGCGAGAACACGTGTTGTGTCTCAAACAGTTCTGCAACTCTGTTTAAGCTGCAGTTAGGACACTATTCTCCTAATTAAAGCTTATAACCACTTCAATCAAATGGTGGTTTAGAGATCTTAATTTTCCATATTTCATTCACTGATCAAAATGCAGTTTGTAAATATATTTATAAACATGTGCAAAACATTTTCTTAGAGGCTGTGCCTTTTCAGACTTCAGCACTGGGGCCCAATTTATTTATGCATTCTGAAATAGAGGACAGTCCATGTTTAAGACTTGATTTAAAAAACTGTTCTGTAGGATTAAGCCTTTTAAAGTTTTATTGGTGCCTATGTTATATATTAATTGTGTGGTATGCCCCCAGGTATTTTCACAAAGGGCATTTTAGAAAGGTAAATTCAGCTGATGGATGAATTTCTCTGCAGAGGTTTATTAACATTTTTGTCAATTTATCCCATTAAATACAGCAACATCCCTAGGTGGTGATGAACTGCAATAGCAGCACAGGCTTCACACAATGATAGCAATCCGATTCAAATAATTTTCTCAGTAGTATCCTCATAGCACAAGTGAAACACTGGTCTTTACAAGTATGGCTAGGTAAGTAAAAAAAAACATAGATAAAAAAACAAATATGCATTTATGAATATTCATTTAAAGCAAACCTACATCATTATTGTCTCAAACTTCAGCAACAGTCTAGGACATGGAATTAAGAGGAACTAACAGTATTAAGAGCAATATTTCCCCCAGTAAAGCAAGCATGCCAGAGCTTTGTGTAAGTGTATATATAAGCTGACAAATGAGGCGTACATATCAGAAACTTGACACTGAAATCTCACTTTCTCTAAAAGAAGGAATAAGACATACAACTTACCCACACTCCAATGTCCACAAATGCCAGTGAAATGGTTCCTATTGATTTCAGCAGTGAGTGCACCAGGAGCAATAGCCTATCAAAAAAAGCTTGAAATCCAAATTTTAGTTACTAAATATTTACAACAGTGTGCTTATGAATAAGTTACATTTCTTCACAGGGATTATTCAGCAAACAGCTTCAAATACTGAATTAACTTGAGAAATTGCAATTTCTCTATTTTCAGGAATAGCTCAAAAAATGGCAAAAATCACTGAATAAATTATTTATTGGAAACTATTCCCTCCTGTGACAGTGACTCCCTATCTCTCACAACACAAGGTATTTACTTTTACTGCATTACTGTTTTTCTTTCCCATTACAAAAAAATAAGTCCTTGTAAGAGTTTAAGAAACAGGGGGGTTGGACTAGATTATCTCCCGAGGTCCCTTACAACCCTTGCGATTCTGTGATTCTGTGATTTGGAATGTTACATTAAAGGATATGTATTAAACTTGTATAAAACCTTTTTTAAATTTAAGTAGAGGAAAATATAGTAAAATAAGTATAATGGAAAGAAATTAAGTTAAGAAAAGGACTTAAAGTACTCTGTAAAAGCAAGCTGGTTGTAATATTAAATGTTATCCCAAAAGAAATAATAAAAGTTTCAATGATCAGGTCAGTCATAGGCAAAGAATGGAAAATATACCTGAAAACAGACTGTAGGGGAAAAAAATTTTGCCCATGGCATGGAACAGAGAAGTAAACTGAATAAAGCTTCTCTCCACATTGCCACCAGTAATATGTGAATTACTTCTACTTATCTACCTCTATACAGTGAAAAATAATATTTTTTTTTTGGTACTTAATATCCTAACAGGGCTCTAACTGCTATATATCTCCTAACAGGTCTGTATCTGCTCTATGTATCATCATCCTTTCCAACAAACTGTGAGCTAAGTTAGTCTTTCAGAAACTGTTTCATGTTTGTTTGTTTGCTTTAAATAATGATGGATAAAACAGAAGGAGGTATGGCTAGTGATGAATACTATAAAACGCAGAAATGAGAAAGGCTGCTGAGTACTGAAGCATCTTCACTACTCACTGCTACCTTTGAATATATGAATCCATCTCTGCTTAGAAATATTTATGTGGCAAAGAGTGTGATATTTCCTTGCTTTGGTGTTTTTTCTAAAGCTGCCATAGAACAGAGAAAAAGTCCACTTTCAGTTTCTAAGCATAACAAGATGTGGTCCATTTTTTTTTCTTCTTTTCCTGAGAATAATATGAGTCATCAAAGTATGCACTGTTTTTTTTTCCTTCAGAACAGAATAATTTCATCCCAGGCTGAATCTTAGCCATAGATTTCTAGTACACTGTGTTCTTAAATAAACCAGTGCTCATTTGTATGTACCTGTATTTTTCCTTGTTACTGAATAAATATTAGTTACTGAAAAGTAATTGCTAGGGTTTTTCATTGTCAGTTCAGAACTATCACCAATAGAGAACAACCAAATTCATGTGGCTGGCATTTAAAAGAGTATTTTTCTTTAAATGACTCTTAAAAGTTTAGAAGTTCATAATTTTATGAACTTTCATCAAAATACCTTGTTTTGTGTTTTAACATAAATCCTAGAATTATCTCACATAAAATCCACTGAACAAGCTATCAAGGACCCAAAGGCATGATAAATTTAGAACATTTTCAAATATTTGGAGTTTAAAAAAAATTTCATTCTTGGCTTTAGATAAAGTATCATTTTTTTGCCTGCCCACTTAGGACTCTTTTTTACAGCTTAGACATGCAGCAAATACTAATTCCCTTGGATACCATTGAAATAACAGTTATGTGCACTGCGTTAGTTATTACTTTCTATTGCCCTGTAAGGTCCTGGATTTCCAACTCAGTTCAGATACCTAGGCCTACTCACTCATATAGTACAATAAACATTCTCATTTGGGGAATCAGAGCGCAATAAACCCTCTTATTTTGGAAATTAGTTGAGCATTGAATGGAAGTTCACAAGAAAATAAATTCTAACTCTTTCTTTTTTTTTTTTTTAATTTAGGCCCAGATCCAGAGACCAAGACAATCAGTGTAAACAGGCTCTGGATAAATTCCTGTAAGTTTCTGACCTGAAAGACTCTTAATTAGCTCGTTGGACAGTAAACACAAGTCTTGATGTAATTTTTAGCCATGAGGATGCTAAATATTCATGAGGTAAATAACATTATACATTTAATACAGATATTAAAAGAGCACTTTTTAATACGCTGATTTTATTTTTTTACAGTGAGAAAGACTAGAGTCAATAAATTACCTCTGCATGAAGAAAACCTTGCTCCTATAGAAAGCCAAGGGATTTACAGTATGGTTGATTAAAATGACATATTTTAACACAATATATTTTAATCAATGGAAATTTTTTTATTATATTTTTTATTCTTTTCCTCATTTCCACATGCTTATTTTAAGAGGTGGTATAAATCAAATATTTTACTTGTATAAGTTTCATTGATGAACTGCTCATAAAGTTCTCTGGATAATCATGAAAGAGAATGTAGTTCTTACAGCAGGTATTGAAGAAGAAATTATTCATAAGACAGTTTCTTTATTGAAATATTTCCCACTACTTAATGTTTTGTACAAATCCAGTCAAGTTGCCTTGATACATCTCCTGCTTATTTTGGAACAAGAAGTGTCTCTTCACAGACACGGATCAAACACTAAAAACAAAATAATTGATATTTCAGTGTAGAATGTAAGGACAGCAAGTCCTAAAACCAAAATAGATTAGATGTTCAGGAAAACATTTAAGTTCAGAGGACCACAGTGCAAACCCTTCAGGCACCTCTTTCTTCTTCAGGCAACTGACTTCCTAACACATGGACTTGAAGAAAAATCTATCTATGACAGGTGAGATAAAAACTCTGAGCAAAAGAATTTTAAAGGGTGGGCGGGGGAGGGGGGAGGAAATTAACATTGTGTCTGTTAACATCAGCATCAATCCAAAAAAATTATTGGAGGTTGTCATAAGATAAAATTGATTTTGGCTTGCCTAAAACCAATTGTTGGTCTTGTTTTTCTTTCTCTATAAAGGCTTTCCTATGACTCTTACACTGACTACTTACTCATAGCCATATATTAAAATGTAACTTTCAAGAAAATTATTTTATCTCCCTTGTATTCCACCTGGGTGACACAAGAATCTGTTTCTAAATATTTTTTTCTTTCCCTTTCCAGATTACAGGTCTTAGAAACACTGCATTTCAGAGACACCATGAACCACTTCACCTCATCTGAAGATGGATATTTAAATAGGTCACATGAATCACCCAGAAACTGCTATTTCTCTCCATCAGGCCATATGATAAATAGCATTTGATGCTAACTCATATGGCATTAGAGAATCTAGACTTCCAAATGCATCCTTCCAGTTCCCTTCACTTTCTGTTCCACATGGGGGAGAGATAAGAACAAAAAGAATATTTATCACAAACAGGTAATAACTAATAGAGTTAAGAAAATACCTTATGTAGAAAATATGTTGGAAAATGTTGGAAATTTTCACAGTTAGAAAACAGCAGACTACAGAAAAGTTTCAAAGAATTAATAATGTTGTAGGAGCTGGAAGTGATAAGGAGGGATGGTTTTCTTGGACAAACCATACTTTCTACATTTGCCTGATCTGTTAATGCCAGCAGAGTCATGTATCTGCTTCAAGCACAGGAATGCATCCTGAAAATACACCTCTGGTGAAGATATAGAAGCTGGAGCAAAAATTCTTGTAACGGTAGGTCAGCCAAATGAGGATATTGATGTCAATGAAAAATGAAGCATTTTCGTCTCATGCACCCAATAGAAAATTTCACCAAAATTAATATCTTCCTACAGAATAGGACCTTTAGAATGTAGGATAAAAATACATTTATTTTTCCCCTTCAGTGTAGTTGAGGCAAGAGATTTTGCTTTAATTTACAAGTTGTGATGTAGAATGAAGCATAAAGACTGACACAGACCATGGTACTCCTCTTCCTCTCTACCTCAGTGGAATTAAAGTCATTAATTTCTTTAGGTGGATAGTACAAAGGTAACTTGGAATCAAGAATACTATGTTTTTTCCTGTGTAATCTCTAAGTACGGAGCTTAATTGTCAGCACTGTTTGAAAGTTCTTTCAAGATACAGTAGCCTACAGTAATACAGGTTTTAATATAGTCAATTCTGTGATATAGTTAGATTTGCATAAAGGATGCATTTTGTGGCTTTCCACAGCAATGGACTGCTATTGTAAATATTAGGCACTAATAATTGCTGGATGTCCAGAAATAATGCTGTTTGTCCCACAACATAAAGCATTGCTGCTCATGCAGTTACACGCACAGTGGCTCCAAGAAAAGCCATGTGCATGACTCAGCTCAAAACCTGTGATTTCAACCCTAATCCCAGTATCACTTACTCTCTTCAAACGCTTACACCAAGGTATGGTGCACAATCTACTCTCTCACATAAGGTCGGAATTGTGTCAGCATGTTGTGGAACGCTTGCGTTGGTTTGTGTTGGTGTATTTTGTTCAAAGAATGTTCTAACCCCTCTGGCCACCAATGGAAACAAGCGTGAATTTTACAGAAACAAGCCAGAAGGCAAAAAGTAGATAATGGACTTCCAACTTCATGAGTTTTGGTGTCTAACAAGCACCACGAGAAAGGTGATAAACCACCAACCTAGGAGTAGGAGAGGACAGGGAAAAGTGAGGGAAAAGAGGCATGAAAAAGCTCAGGGGCAGAGAATGGGAGCTACTAAATCGCATTAACTGTGTATCACACAGACAGCTTAAAGAATTATTTCATGTGGGAGCATTCTTTGGTTATTCAAGGTTTCTTTTGATGCAGACTCTCTCTGCACCTCACCCGAGGAAAACTGACTTTTGTCCAATGCCACATATCGACTCACTCTCATTCCCCTGCTACTTCAGGGGAAATAAAAAGGAAAGATAAATAAGTAAAAAACTTGAAGTTTTTCTTTAGTTTTAAATTAGGTTTTAGCAGGTATCTGAAAATAAGCAGTGGGGTAACTACACTGGGTAGACAAAAGATAGTGAATGTTCTTTGCTGACAGTCAAGGTCATAGTGATTCAGTCAGTATCAGCAGGTTTTAATCTAGTTCCATTAATGGCCACCTGCTCCCAAAATACCCTGGCCACTTGTTTCTGCCCTCTCGTTGCCAATTGGCCCAAGCGTCACGTAGCAGTGCAAACAGACTATCAGATTAGAAAGATCAATATGGTTGAAAAGTTACCCAGAAAATTACTTTTAGCTGGATCAGTTCCCTGATACTGTTTACCTCTTGGCTGCATACACATTTGCATTAGTCACATTTGCATAGGGTGAAAAGAACCAGAATATCTAAAATCTTTTGTTATATTTCCTCAAAAAGCCTATTTCTAGCTGTCTGGACTTACATGTGCAGTGAACCTCTTCTCACTCTGCACAGTGTGTAGTTACTCTGCATGGCTGCTCAGGACTATAAAAGCCCCTAATCAATACTCTTTCAGCATGCTGTTGCAAACTCTGACCAAGTGTGTGAGGGCCAGAAGTTGCCAAGAGGGCAAGATGGAGGCTGTAAGGTAACTTGCCATTCTGTAGTTACGGGAAGTAGCTTCAGTGTTTATGGAGCTGATCATCAACAAACCACAATGGAAATAACCTAGGCAAACAATTATAAAAATAAGTTGCTTTTTGAGATACTGCAGACCTCATATCAAAGCTCATTTTGAATTTCTTCAGTAGCTGTTTGATGTTTGGGTGGGAGGGGGATTGTGTTAGAAATTGTGTGTATTGAATGAAGAATCAGTTAAAACTCTGAGTTTATACCATTTGCAGTCTGAATTAGTTGGGAAAAAATAAATCCCTCTTGCATAATCTCTTTGATCTATGCAAACAGAACACAGAATTGGAATAAAAGACAACTAAATCATAATTTTCCAGTCTTCTAGTCATAATATTTTATATTCATGTTGGAATAATTTTGAAAACAAATTGGGTTTTTTGTATCCTAATCAGAATAAAAACTTTAAAATATACAAATTTTAACAGCAGTAGAGTCTATTAGGTACAGTTAGCTGCTTCTTTTTTCCTGAACAAATAGATTTCTACTTACTCAGAGAATAAATTTCAACAAATGTTCCATAAAATTGCAGTTCATGGAAGTATCATAAGTGCTTCCCTGAACAAGATGAGCATTGATATGCAACAGATTCATGACTACTAACTGATCACTCAACTTGACCTTTAATTGCAAAATTGGATTGGACTTCTGCCATATTATAAACGGTCTTCTGTTAAATATCCAGATATCTCCATTAGTTTCTATAGTTTTTCACCAGCTGGAAAACATTGGAAATGGTTATAGCAGCACAAGTTCTTGTACCACAAAACTAAATCAAGCCAATGATGGCATGACAGTTCTGCAAGTTCTTAGCAGAAGTTTTGATAAATACTTTTGCAACACATATCATATGTATACAGGGGTGTGTATGTAGCAAGCTTTTAGTTAAGGACTTTCATTTGGTCTTACATAAAGAAGTCCAGAAGAAAATTTGAAATTGAACAACATGTTCCAGTGTATCAAACAGTTTGAAACACTTTCCTTATGCTGTTACTGTAGACTCCTGTCATAATTCCACTGGTATTAGAGCACCTACTTATATATTTTGTGAAGACAGAAAGGCCACTGGATTAGATTGTTAAAATATAAAACTTTTCTTCATATTCCATCCACAAATCTTCTTACACTCAGAAGAAAAAAGTGAGGCACTAACATAAAGCTACCAGAAAATTGGCACACTGTATTGGGTCAAGCTGCATAGTGCTGTGCTTTCTATTGGCATGTAGAAAGGGGTTGATAACACACCAATGTTTTGGCTACTGCTGAGCAGTGCTCGAACAGCATCAAGGCCATGTCTCCAATATTTCCCCTCCACACCAGTGGGCTGGAACGGAGCAAGATCTTGGAAGGGGACATAGCCAAGACACCTGACCCAAACCAACCAAAGGGATATTCCACACCATATGACATTAGCTAAGATATAAAAACTAAGGGAAAAGGAAGAGGCGGGGGGGGCACTCATCTTTTGTGATGTTTTGTCTTCGGAGGAACAGCTATGTGTACTGAAGCCCTACTTCCTGGGAAGTGGCTGGACATTGCTTGCTAATGGGAAGTAGAGAATAAAATCTTGGTTTTCCTTTTGCTACCACACATGGCCTTTGCTTTTGCTTTTCTTTATTAAACTGCCTTTATCTTGACCCACAAGTTGTTTTTTCCATCTCATTCTCTCCCTGCCTGTCCTACTGAAGAGGGGAGTGATAAAGCAGCTTGGTGGCACCTGGCATCCAGCCAAGGTCAAACCACCACACACACCAAGACAGGGTGTTTGGTATGGGTATACATATGTAGTAAATACTTACTAAATGGAAAGGTGACTTGTGATGTACAGCATGAAGAATTCTGTGAAAATCATGGTCCTAGGCAGTGATCCCCAGGGTGGCAGTTGAATCCAATTAAGGTTATTGTTTGGGATACAATTACTCTGATCTTCATCACTGTAATTGGGAATTTTGAAATTTAAATGGAATATGATTCCAATTACAGATGGTTTTGACTCCTATAAAATCACTGAGTTGAAACGACCTTCTCTGCTACAGTTAAGCATCCATCCATCAAAAAAAACAGAGTTGTATTTGTTAACTAATTTCCAAATAATGAGGTCAGTACAGTTTAAAAAATATAAAAATAAATGAGTACAAAGTAGACAGGTCCCATGCTTTTGACCTTACTAAATCTGTGGAATTTTAGTTCGCTGAGTTCCTAGTACCTTCTCAAATGAAAAAAGCTAATTCTCATGTCAGCAGGATATTCCCAAATTCTTTCCTTCTAACAGAAGCTCCAAATATATTAATTCAGTTTCACCTGGGAAGGAAAAAAAAAGAAAAAGATTGTTCATTTCTGGTGCAGCAGCATCAAAATCTGACCTTTGAAATTCCTTGCAGAATTCTGCCAAAGAGCTGCAAAAGATACAAGAAATTGGCCTCAGCATGGTACCGCTCACGTTTCACAAACACTTCAGAAAACTGGATACAGTTTTCTCATGGGTGTATCTTGAGCTCATTACAGACAGCAAACTGTGAGGACTGCTCACAAAGCAAAATGAGTAAATTAATTATATGACAAGTGCTAATATCTTACTTAAAATGAGTAATCCCCAACTAGCAATTAAAAGTTTTCCTCAGTGTTGGAGACTGTTTACATCTTAAAGGACAAAAAAAGCAGCAAAAACTTAATGTGAGGGTAAACTCATGATTTTTTTTCCCTTTAAAATATTTTATAAAATTAAAACTATTCCACGTTCTTCAAGCAGAGAGCTTCAGTGCTGAAAATCATATCCTCACATGAATAAGAAGTTTCCATGGGAGTTTTTTATTCCCATGAAAAAACAATTCTGTTATTGTGACAAAAATGTAATTCCTAGTGATATATTTCAATATATTGCTTAATCTATAATTCCTAGTGATATATTTCAATATATTGCTTAATCTAGAGAAATGTAACTCAATTGTAAATTTAGGAGTAACGTGGGGGAAAAAAATTTAAAACCATATAGTATTCTTCATCTTATTCAGAGAATAAAATCAATCTTAATTCAATCTTAGAGAATGACTAAATGATAAGATAGCATCAAAATGGAAACTTTCCTTTGTCTTTATGTTTCACATAAATATTTTGCCCATCAACAAAGTCTGAGGTCTCTTTTACTGGATATTTCACCTTAATAGACACTTTAACATCCAGAAAAGACACCAGTTGCAATTTGAAACAAACTAAAAATTTCTATGGCCTGCTCAATATTACTCTTCCATTTACAAGAGCTGTCAGAGCCAACTCTTGACATTCCCATTAGCATACGCAAAGTGAAATGTTGCTGCCCTAAGAAGGGAGAGTGGGATTGAGTTGTTCCTGCTCAGGAGATGAAGTAGTGAAAATACAGATGAGTGAAAATACAGATGTCAGAGAGAAAACTACACTATCTGCCTTTTTGCTTGTGTTGATGTTCTTACAGGTCACTTCCCCCCTTGACTTACAGTCACCATTGCTACACTGCAACATCTCCCTCGGAAGCATCAGCAAACTTGGCTTTTTTAGGACCCAGATGGCAGGTCTCTAGCTGAAGATAAAAGGCTGCTGAGATCTGCAAGAATCTAGCAAAATTTAGATAGCTATGCAATGCATTAAAGAAATGGGCATGTGCCAAAATTTTAAATTAAAAAAATCCAGATATTCTTTGCAATAGGCTGACCCAAAACAAAATTTTTATTTTTGTGACTATATTTTAATACTAATTTTCAAAATCCTGTGATTATATAAATATCATAAAGGTCTTTGTTGCATCATTTGTTAAAAACAAGTGAAGAAACTTCACAGAGATTAAGAATCTGTTTCTGAATGCAGTGACAACCATTTCTCTAAACTATTGTTATTTTCTTAGGTATAGTACATATGAACATTTAAGCTTCTGCTCAAAAAAATATGTCTTCAGCAATCTGGAAATTATTATTTTATTTCAGTTGGACAGATGCCTATTTTTAAGTACTGTGGTTTATGAGGGTTTTATATTTTTAATATTCTTTTCACTTAAATTTCTGTGTACGGCCATTTACTCATTTTATTTTAGCATGAGAACTAAGCATTGCTATACAAAAATCAGATTGCAGAACCATCTACTACAGTATAATCCCTCTGAAATGTTATATCTAACTGATTCAATTATATATATTCTATGAAGAGGTATTTACTGTTTAATTCCTTAACTTTTCATTTCATAGGATAATTTCTTATGTTGAGCTTGGATGACAAATCCTCGATAAACTGCCTGTTATTTTTTACAGTTATAATACGGTTCTTCTCAACTGTATGTAAGAAATATACTGGTCATCTTTTCATCTTTGTATTTTAAAATTAAATAATCCAAATAATTAAAAAAAGCCTTTTTTCTTGTAAAAAGACTTGATTTTTTTTATGCTCCTTGTCTTTCTTATTGCCTGTCCCTAAATTGTCTAATTTGTCAGTATCCTTTTCAAAGCATGATAACCCATACTGCAAGCAGTATTTCAAATAAGTCTGCATCACTGATTTACATAAAGGCCTTTATAGAGTATTTATTCCCATCAGAAAGCAAACACAAAATCAGTGTAAACACAATTAAAATAAACTTATTTTCCAAATCAATCTCATAGATTTTTTTGCAGCATTAGCACAGCTCTCTGGCTGAGAACTTCCACTTCTGTTGTAATTCTATAATTATATGAAAAAGGCATTATCTCTCAGTACACGAAAAGTAGAGCAGCAATCTCTCTCTTATTAAACAACATTGTATGTCAAGTGGTGTGTAATACTCAGCTGATGCACTGTACAAATCTTAAATATACAGTTTAAATCCAGCTTTGGTTAGAAAGTGTAGTCACTGTCTCTGCTAAAATATTAAGTGCACAGATAGATAATTTTTTTTTGACATTTTGGGATTATAACTAAACACTCAGTTAAACTACCTTATTTCCATATACTTCTCTACTGAAAAAAAAATATTTTCTAACATATTTATGGAATCAAATAACAAAAAAGCACATAATTCAAAGATCACATAGGGACTTCAGTGGTGATTTCTCACATAGCATCAACTGGATATCAAATATGCACTTTTTTGGTCAGAAGGTTTTGACTGTAATTAAATTTGCCCTCTTTCTCACTTGATACATCCAACAGTGTTTTCACAAGAAAATCTTTCACTTTATCTCTCCATTTGAAGACACAGTATTACTAAGTTCACAGCATCCCACCTTCCAGACAACATTAGCATATCTTATTAGAGTAGTCTAATCTGTTAAAACTGCCAAACCTGTGAATAAACCTCCCTGTGATATCTGAGGGTGTTAAAATATACTTCATTTTTAAACTGGTAGATTTGGTTTAATTTTACGTCAGTTAAAGACAGCAGAGGAAAAGAACTGTCCTCTTTTCTCATTACATAAGAATTGTTAGTGCTTATGGATTCCATATATATATCTATATCAGCTCCAGCACTGTTGAAGAAACTGCCTGAGAGAGTTCTCATCAGTCTTGCAGACCATCCAAGGGTTCCCAGAAAGTGGTAGTGCACCGTCTTTCTTCCTGTCAAGTCTGTAATGTACATCTGATGAGGGACTGAAACAGAAAAAATCTCTTCTTGCATTACACTACATCTCTGCTTTCCTTTTTTTTTTGTGTGTGTGTATGTGTATATATATGTATGCATGCATATATAAGTGTATATGTATGTATGCTTTGACAGAAGAGTTCTGACAAAGGCATGTGTGAGATAGTTTTGCAGTGCTAACTCCATGTTTCTCTTATTTGGAGCCTGTAATATATAAAACTTATTAATATACATATTGCATGTAATACATTACCACACATATTAGTGGTATATATGTTATTAATAGTATACAGATTTATATAGTTCATATTGGATGTACCTTTATATTATTCATAGCAAACAAATCTGACACAGGCTACATTCTTCATCTCAGATTGCTCGGAGCCAATTACTGTGTAACATAGTTTGTGCACAACTACTTCTAGTTCCAGCAGAAGATACCACTAAAGAGGGTAACGGAGGGAGCGTCAGGCAGTTGCTATGCTTCTCCAGCACTTGGTTTATTTGTCATCCAGACAATCAATGCCTGCAGTTATGGCAGTTTCATTTTAAAGGTTTTTGTCTGCAACATTCCTTTTGCTAATTTGTTATAACTCTTTAATGTTCATCAACTATTTAATGTTCATCAGTAGTTATTTAAGTAAAGATATGACCGTGAAATTTGGAGGCAGGGGCAGTGGACTGTGACAAAGCTCTGAGCTGGCCACATGTGAATCTCATAACTGTTGCTAATGCAACTTTGACCCTTACGTAATACATTTTGCTAAGTGTATTTGTCTGGGTTCCATGAAATACACACAAATACGGCTTCTAGCGTGGAGCTGATTCATGCCTGGACAGAGCAAACTAAAAACTACTTTTTAGGCATTTTCAGGGGTATGAAAAAAGGTAAAACTCTCAGAGTTAAGGTAAATTAAATTAATTTGTGAAGAAATTTATTTTTATGTTATAAATGTTCTTAGATTACAAACCCCTAAAATTGGTATATCTCACTCTATGCTATCAATCTATAAATAAAAGCAATAAACTGCAATGACACCCAATCAGTTCTCAAGACTTCTGTAATAAAAATCAGGTAAGGCACTTCATTAGTAAGGAGGCCTCTGAAGACAAACAATTCTGGGAAGACTAAAGGAATTGTTCTTTTTTTCTTATGTAAGTGATGTAATTTCTTTGTCTTTAAGAAGTAAGCGGGCAAGGTACAGGGGTGCAAAAATGTTAGGTTTTATATCCTCTGGTTTGTGGTAAGACAGTAACATAGTAATTTCAAGGAAAGTCTTTGTCTTCACAGCAAGATGACTGTAACATAACATAGTCTTCATTGCTGGAGAATCTAGTTATACTTTGTTTTATTATTAAAGATGTCATGTAAACACATAGGCAAGTTCAGGTCCAGGAACCGTAGACAGAGACAACAGTATGTTTTGTAAGAAGACATGAGTCCAGGTGATTATTAATATAATTTTATGGTTTGTTTTATTTGTTTAACTGTGTGAATTCAGTTTAGATATTTGACTATATTTCCATATCATGGTGGTAACTCTTACTGTTCCTCTTCCTTTAGGAGCCTTATGATTAGAAAAAGTCTATGTTTTTTCTAAAATAACAAAATTCTTCAGCTGAACATACTAGGCAGGTATAATGTCTCTGGTCATAACTTCAAAACCTATGAGCTCTGGGCATCTCAGATGATTTAGTTATACCAGTGCACGACATACATTTAAATATAATTTTTAATGACTTGTTGATATATTTTATTTTTAGTTATTAGCTAGTTGCTTTCTCCATGCACTCCACACTACAATCATTTTGTATTTGTCAAGCTTCCCACCCTTGGAAAGACACTGGAATTTCTAGCAAGATAACTGAAGAAACTTTACTGTATTTCTTTTTCTATCATTATTGAGATAGAAAAAAAGCAATTTTCCAATTAAAACATATCTTTTCAGAGTAATGTTGAGGCTAGTGAGTCAGTCATAAGAATTTTAGACAATATAAGAGAGCTGTAACCTTGAAAAACAGCCAAAGAATAATTTTGAACTATAAATATTCTGCAAAATAAAGATATCAGTTAATGATGCCAGTTAAAAATAAATAAAATGCTGTTATGTTGCTGCTAGAACATCTGTTGAATGACACATCTTGTTAGTGGGATCAGTGGGTTGTCACTTCCTAGGCATTGTTCCAGCATTCTTGGGGAACATCTACCTCTACTATCACAGATTTTATGCTTAACTTTTGTTTCTCTGAATCATCCCATCTTTCTGAGAGTTTGTGAATTCTCAAGTACAGGGAAACATATAGGAACATTCTTTTGTTTCTCATATAAATTAGCAGAAGTACTCAATAGTCCCATTCTTCCTATTCCTTGTGATCTGGACAATTCAGAATGTGTATTTCTGGTTTCTCCAAAACATGGGTGTATATTGCAGATATACCATAAAAGGGAATACATATGAGAATGTCCACATTTTGTATAAAACATTCAGAATAAATTGTTATTCCTGAAAAAAAAAAAAAATCTATCTGCATAATAATTAAATGGTTAGCTATTTCAAATGGCAGATATATGTGAAATCCAACTAGCAAAATGAGAGTTAAATTATACTGGAGATTTTTCGGTAATGTAGCAGTACTGATTAAACTTTTTTTAGCTATTTATTATTCTGTGTTTATTAAATTTTTATAAAATTTAATTTCAAAAATTAAAGTTAAGTTTTACTAAAAAGAAACCAAGCCTATGACCATTTGTGAAAACAATTTGAAATATGGAACTATGAAATCAACAAATAAATTCACAGAATAGCTCAGAGTTCATCTGTGCGATGAAACTATTAATTCTTGTATAACAAAAACAGGAAAGAAAATAGGACCTAGTCCTATGCAGAGAAACAGAAGTTGAAAATATCATCAGTTTTTTAAGTAACCAACCAAAGTATTAGAAGCTATGTCATAATTATTTCCTGAAACTTCAGATCAGTGGGCTCAAGAACTCAATTATTTTCTCACTGTAAGATGAATTAGAGGATACAGGCCCAGGACATTTTTGTCTTAATCTAATGTACTGATAAATGCAATAATCGAAATTACCTACTAATTTAATTTATTAATGTGCATGTTGAACAGAGTTATTAGATAGCAAAAAACCTTCAGTATCTGATTCACAATTATCCAAACACAAAGACTGTAGAGAATGATTCATTTGTCTTCAGATAGGTAGTATTTTTCCCTTTCTCTTCTAAAGGGCATGTCTCCACCTCATTGACTTCTGTGATTTAACCAAGATTAAATGATCTGCCTAAGACTATAAAAAAGATTTCTGGAGGACAGCCCAGGTCTTGCAACTCCACTGTTCCTGTTCTTATCAGAAACCAGTCTTCTGCTCCTTATCTAGGTTTAGCCCAATCTCCTCAAGAACTTACCTGGCTTGGCAAAGTCTGTGGATTGAAGACTCACTTGGTAATGCTTTCATTCAAACCACACTCAATTTCAGCTGCCTGTTCAGCTGAACCCTTTCTCATGATACAGAACTTCAACAAGAAAATCCGTTAGATTTATCTTTTAATTATTAATCTACCAGCCAGCAAACAACATGTTCCTTCTGTAGGCTCTCATTTCATACATTAATTCTAGTGAGGTGATTGCTTCTGTGTCTTGAAGTCCATCTACTATTCTTGATCCTGAATTCTTCTTGACAGCAGAACCAACTATCTGTGTGTTTGTAATCTGAGTGAAATGACAGTAGGGCAATATAACTGAACTATGGTAAAACACTGGTTCAAAGACTGGAAAAAGGCTAACAAACAAAAAGCAAAAGCTTTCTGACAAATAGACAAAGCAATAATTAACTGTCTCTCTCCAGCTAGATATAATTAGCAAGAGCAGAGCTAATGATTATAAGTCATGCTGGTGATCTTTTATTTCAGCATTTAAAAACACACACAAAAGCTCCTCAGCGACAGTATGTTTAAAGCTCTCAATAGCTGCATGGCAGCAACACTACATTTTTGAATAATACATCAAAGCAAGGGTTGTCATTTACAGACATTATTGTGTCTCTGAGTGGAGGAGTTATAGCTCTGTTTTCTTATTAATTTAAGATTTCAATAGCCATCTTAGATAGCAAGGAATGGGAGAGAAGGGAACTGTGAAAGGAAAGAGTCTCATGTAAAGAATTGTTAGGGTACAAAATACAAAACATGACTAAAGTACTGCTGTGGAATCTGCAGATAGAAAGAAAGATTCTCATTACCTGCTGAAAGCATGACTTATGTCTTTCCTGTCTGGATAACAAATGCAACATGAAGGGAATGCAAGTTCATCAGCTGTTTTCATGTTTTGATTTCATGGAGTGGGGAGTATATAATATAGCATCAACTAAACAAAGAAAATAAAAGGCCATCCACGGAAACCTGAGTCATGGGTTATAAAAGGAAAATGTGTCTCCACAAATAATTCCAAAAATAAATTAAAGAAATAATTACAGGAAAATATTCATTAACTTTGAGCAGCTTTTTCAAATATGAAACACACTAGCAAGATCATAGCATCTTTCTCTCCACTTTGTTTTCAAGCTGACATTGAAAACCAAGAAATACTTAATATCTATGAAAAAAACCTAATATTTTTATTCCATTGGAGTTAAATACTCTTAAATGAGTTTTTATTAATGACACTGGGCACAGATTCTCCCAACAGATGAAATTTTCAAAGGTAGTAATCATTTAAGAACACAAGACTGTCTCATTTTCAAAAACACTCTTGTGATTAAGAGACTTAAAAATGTATCCTTCATCACTAATAAAGAAGATAAAATTAAAAAAAATTAAAGTGTTTGGATATTTTTCAAATTTTATTTTAAAGAATTTCTTAAGGAGGATATTATTCTTTCCTGAAACCACGGTATTTTTCTTCCTTTCATAAGACCGAGGGATACCAAAGAAACCAAGAACAGGAACAGGTTGGATCTTCCTCAAAAGGCATAGCTGGGCTCTGGAGGAGATCTTCTGGTTTCTTCTCTTGAGAGGAGAGCATGAGAAAGCAAGACACTCCTAAGACAATTGCAGGCAGGAGAGGGATGAGGAAACCTCAGAGAAGCAGAAGACATGAATCACATGGGAAATTCCAGGGAAGAGCAGATTTCAGATGGGCTGGTGCAGAAAGCAAGGTGAGACAATCACAGAATCACAGAATGGCAAGGGTTGGAAGGGACCTCTGGAGAGACAAAAGCGTCACAAGACTTTTAAATATCCTGCAAGGTACTGATGGGTCCTTCTCTTTGAGACATGGCAGTCTGTGATGCCCGACTAATATATATTCCATTGTCATCTATTACCATTGTTTCAAATTTCTCTGAAGACAAGTGGGGTGGGGGTGGGGTGGGGTGAGACAGACAGACAGAGGGAGAGGGAGATGAAGGAGACAGGGTAGGAATGTAAAGGTTTGTGACTCCATGACTCAATATAATCTTACACACAAAAAAAATTAATAGAAAATAGTTCAAGGATAGAAATATATTCATGGAAGAAATAATGTTTTAAGGCTGCTTAATCACAATGGTTTTAAAACAAGTGAAGTGAAGATGTGAATACATCTGCAGAAACTCTTAGGAAACTCCTTCGTCACAGCTTTTAAGCTCTAACTCCACTGTAACTGTCAGATTGTACATACGTACAATTTAAATTTCATCTCAGAACAACACACCAATGGTAAAAAATAATTTTAATTTATATACATTAATCTCAACAGAATAATGACATTTTCATTGAGCTTAGTATGCTACAAAAGCTCAGAGATAAATAATGTATAAGTTTTATGAAGGTTGCTGATTTTTCAGATATGAAAGAGTTAGTTGAAAAACAGATTGTGGGCAATTATGGGCATTTTATGATGTATGCATTATTAGATGTAGCTCAGGCAGGAGACCTGAGGTCGCCTGTGTGGTGCAATTTGACTGGTGTGAAAGCTAATTTAGGGCAGTGTTCTGAAATCGTGGTTTCAATTTTAAAGCTCAACAGGGACACAGGGTGTTATTGGTTACTGTCCTGCCTACATGACATGAAGACAACTGTACATAATTAAAATATTTCCAGGAAGCATCAGAAGACCACTGAGTGCACTGTGGATCTCTTCAACCTTGTAGACCTTCAAAATATAAATCCTGTAGAAAACAGTTTGGTTTTTAACAATGGAATATATCCAAAAGGAAAAGAGAAAAAAGAGAAGCCACTCTTGTAGTTGTGTCTTTGAATCTTATTTTAGAGCTTGAAAATAAATTTGATAAAATTACCACTTTATGATTGAAATTTGTAGAGTGCAAGGAGTGCAAAGCTTGAATATTTTTTCATGGTAAGATTTCCTGATCTTACAATGTTCACAAGAATGGTCATTTCAGGTTCTAGTATATCTCCATCAATCCTACAGTTACCTGTCTTTCTCTGAGTTTTATACATAAAAGTTCTTCAGCACACAGTATCTAATGCATGTGTATTCACTCATTGCAAGGTGAAATTTGTACAGCTGTATGTAAGAAAAGCTTTTAAATAATGAAGAACTTATGACTGAACACAGCAAACAGACTATAATTTCAAATACATTTTACATGTGTTAAACTTTCCATATGCTTCTAAGTATTTGTGCTAAAACGAACAGATTGCATTTGTGTGGGAAAGAGGAAGAGATATTTCCTGGCAAAGTTCATTAAGAAGTTGTAAGGGACTAAAAACTTGTCTCAACATTGGTGGCAGGCAAGTTTAACTACCGAAGTCTAATCACCACGACAACTGAGCGGGACAGTTTAATCACCAAGGCAGACACGTCCACTCCTGGGCCCAGGGTCGACTGACAATGGGGAGGGGGCCCGGACCCTCTGGGATTTTCGAGCACCATCTAGTGACAGTACTGTGCATGCACCCCACTGCCAAGTGGGAGGCCTGGGTATGCAAAACACTATGCAAGACTATGCAAGAGGAAAACCCTGTAAAAAGGGGAAACCAGCGGAGACCAAGAGGAGCATCCGGGAACTTCTACCCTCCACCAGATTCAAAGATACATTAGGCGCATCGGACCACTGGGGCCACACGGACCGTGCTGACCACTCGGGCCGCACGGACAGTACATAGACCCGTGGTGGTAGCTATCGCAACACTCCCGAGCCGTTTGTTTCTCCCCCTCTCTTTGCCTTTCTCACTTTTCCTCTTTCTCTGCTTTTCTCTCTCGCATTTGTTGTTGGCCAAATAAAGTGACTTGACTCCGTTTTGAGTCTTAATTCTGTTCCCAAGAATGTGAAAGGAACCTAGTCACAACAAAACATTGGAGTTAATCAGAAGTTAAGCCCAGCTGCCCCCAACCTCCCAGAATTATCTGAGGTCGGTTGGAAAGCAAGGAGGCTTAACCTCTGACAAATTGTTCAACCCAACAGTGGATCGTGACAGAAGTCTAAATAAAAATTATGTCTTGTAGATTGTTTTAATAACTGTCTATTTAAACACTGGAATAAAGTGTAAGCTTTTTTTTGAGAGGCAGAAGATTCTCTTTCACTGTACTGCAAGTTAGCTGCTTTCCTGGAATACAAGGATGTGGTCCAGTGACATTCTTAATTTATGGCTTTAGCCCTTTAATTTATTGAAATATGAGGAATTTAGAAAGTTATTCTAAAGTGAGGTGACAAATCACAATACTTCTACATGAAAATCAAGCATATAAACACAGAAAGGCAGAACTTTGGAAAATGCTGTATCTATACATGGCACTAAAGGGAAAAATCTTAGCAGCAGGCACAGTAATTGCTGGAGGATGAAGACAATACTGTTAAACAGAAAATCAATGGCAACATTTGTACATAAAGTGACTTATATTACATCCTGTCATTGAACCTTAAACCTAATTGACACTCAATAAGTCTGTCCTTTCCAGTTCTCCTTTCTAGTTTATTTCTGTGTTAAAAAATGACAAGTCCTAGATAATACGATATCTGATACTGCAAAAAGCTTTGACTGCATAGGTCTATTTTCTTGTGTTCCAAAGGGCTCTATGCCCATTTAAAAGAAAGGGTTATATCCTGAGTAGGTTAATATGAAATAAAATTTTGGTGAAGGCAAGGCAGACAGTGGACTTCAGGAGTTAAGACAAACTCAGTAAAGACTGAAGTTAACCCATTCATAATCACTGAAAGCAGTTTTAAAATAGCCTGTTCCTGTAGCAGCCCTGAGTCAGGTACCAAATCTGCCTATATGTTACATGGAACGAGTTGGGTGTCTGATGGTAAAATTCATGACCACAAGTACACAAAGCAGTTCAGGAATAATAGTCCAGGTCAGGAGGAATTAACGAAGCAAGTCTTCAGGCAATGCATGTCCATGCAGACCAGCAGCAGGTCACAATCCAGTGTAGAATTCCTCATAAGGACTAAGGACATAGCCCTCTAAAAATGAAGTATCAGGCCATTCTTCTCAAATTTAACAAGGAAAGAGAAGATCTAGACTAAGTTATATCTGTAGCTGGGAGAGATTCAAGTCTACAGGAATAGACTCATTAGTAGTTTTAATTTATTTGGGCAAACAGTCAGAGAAACTCCTAGTTCACACATTCTGAATATAATAATAACTAAAATCCTGTTATCTAGGAAATGTCCTAAATAGATAGATCCTCAATGGAACATAGGCATGAGACAATTCTGAGCGTTTGCTTACTGGTGAACATGTACACAGACAGAAAATTTAAACAGATTTTTTTGAGAAATGTTTGTTCTTACCCTCCAGAAGGAAAGCTAAAATGGTTAAAACATAGTCAAGATAGTCCTTGACTGGACGAAATTGAAATACCTGGTTTCAATGTAAGGAAGCTCACCTAGTTTATTTTATTCTGCCACCTGTATCCTGGACCATCAGATATAAAAATTCCCTCAGTGATGTTCATTTCCCCTCAGCCTTGCTCATCTCTTATAGCTGCAAAGTGGAAAACCTTGTTTCCTAGCCATACCAGAAACGAGGAGTTCCTACTTTCTTGAAGGGAAGCTTTCCTCCAGTAGAGTTCCCATACCTCTTTAACATTAATCAGTTATTAGTCTACAGTAGAAAGACGTTATGGGACCTAGCCATCATGTTTCCATGCTTCTGAAAGGAAAAAAATTAAAATAAGGTAAGAGAGGAAAATAAACTAAACTAACCAGCATTGTTGACTAATCTACCACGGACATAAAAAAATTCTTATATTGCTGAACTTTATATATATTCTTACTCTTACAAGAGGACAGCACAATGAGCTGTCCACACGGGTGCATAATAAGCAGGGATATCGAACCTTACCAGTCAATATGCAGGGGACACTGAATTAATCCTATATCTGGCATTCCCCAAAACCTAAAAATTAAGTCTTTTTTCTCAAACTTATGATACAGGTAAATACCTGTAATGAATGAGAAAAAAAATAACGGACACAATTTTTAATAGGACCTGAAGTTGGCTCAAGCAAAGTTTCCCCATTCTTGTTAAGAGTGCTCATAGACAATACATATAACAGTATTTCAGAATTACTGTATTTCAATGCCCTAAGCACATCAGCCAAGAAGGAATTGCTAAAGTTATCTGGGAAGTAATGCAAACTTCTGAATTCTAACTTTACATTTAGGAAAGAGAAAATCAGAATAACTGGAAGGGAAAGGTCTGTTTTTTCACACTGCATGATGGAAAATATATTTTTGAACATTTGAGTTTCCGTCTTAATTTAACACTACATACAAGTTTCCTGAATTAAGTACCCTACCTCTACAATATTGATTCTGTCTGATGCAGAGAGCTTCAGGGCAAGTTTAGACTTCCACAACAATAATTATGTTTGTATGTATCTCAAAGGATCTTGGTAGCCATTTACCTTATCTAAGAAATAGGAGTATATATGTGATTCTAAACTGTGCTAAAATTGCATAATTGCAGGAAAGTAATTCTCAATTAACCCTATCAGTCTGTGTAACTATTAAAGCCTTTATTGTGGTTTAACCTGGCAGGCAGCTAAAGACCACACAGCCGTTCACTCACTCAATCTCAGTGGGATGGGGGAGAGAATGAGAAAAAAAGGTAAAACTCATGGGCTGAGATAAAGACAATTTAATATGACAGAAAAAAATGGGAAAATAATAATAATGATAAAAGGATATACAAAAGAAGCGATGCACAATAGCAATTGCTCACCACCCACTGATCGATGCCCAGACAGCTCCCGAGCAGTGGACCCCTGGCCAGGTTTACCTGTAGTTTATACACTGATAATGATGCTGTATGGTATGGAATATCCCTTTGGTCAGTTGGGGTCAGCTGTCCTAGCTGTGTCCCCTCCCAACTTCTTGTGCACCCCCAGCCTACTCGCTGGTGGGTTAGGGTAAGAAGCAGAAAAGGCCTTGACTCTGTGTAAGCACTGCTCAGCAGTAACTAAAACTCCAGTGTGTTATCAACATTATTCTCATCCTAAATCCAAAATACAGCACTATACCAGCTGTTAGAAAGAAAATTAACTCTATCCCAGCTGAAACCAGGATAACCTTATGCTTGCATTTTGTATGTATCAGATACATTCGTTTAGGCCTAACATTAAAGCAGATATAATAAAGGATTTACTGAATTCAAGGACCAAAATCTATATTCAGGTTAATTGATATTGATTTGTAACTAACACCACATTCAACAACATTGATATCACAAGGGGTCATAGCATAAATTAGTAAAATTATTCTGTCAGATCTAATGGTAACAGAAAATATAGCATTCAATTTGCCTAGAGAACATTTTCTACAATGCATAAAGCTATTGCTAGAGCCATTTTACAGTCCAGTCTTTTAGTAATCACATGATTTTAGATAAGAAAATGTATCAGTGTGAGTTGCTAGAGGAATTTTCAATCTGGATCAAAAATAAGAACTGAAACATGGTTTGATTAAAGTGTACAAACACATACAGAAAGATAAAACTGTGGGTCCTAACATCAGATCTAGCAGTCTAGCCTGATTAAGGAACTTGATACATTTAAGCCACTAATAAGGTGCTAATTTTGGACAGTGAGTAAGATAACCACCATTATGAAGTATATGTGAGGTTCTACTGATAATTTCAAACTACTTGCCTTCCTGGAAAGTGGACTTTAACCAAACACAAGGATCAGTCCTAGCAGCCTGTGATAGGTATGTCAACTCTATTTTAAGCGTTTGTGCCTATTATTTGTTCTTGTGTAGCATGGTTTTGCTTCAAAAACATGAACAAAACCATCTGGCTTAGAAACACTTTCTGGGCAAATAAGACCTGAAGTTTATGTCAAATGGCATTAAAAAAATTGTTAATACTTACATGTCTGTGTGTCCACAATACTAGCTTTATTTTCACGGAACCACAGAATCAGAGAACGGCAGGAGTTGGAAGGTGTCGTGGTTTCAGCTGGTACAGAGTTAATTTTCTTCCTAGTAGCTGGCATAGTGCTGTGTTTTGGATTTAGTACTAGAAGAATGTTGATAACACTCTGATGTTTTAGTTGTTACTCTGTAGTGCTTAGACTGGCCAAGGACTTCTCAGCTTCCCGTGCTCTGCCAGGTGCACAAGAAGCTGGGAGGGGACACAGACAGGACAGCTGACCCAAACTGACCAAAGGGATATTCCAGACCATATGACGTCATGCTCAGCATATAAAGCTGGGGGAAGAAGAAGGAAGGGGAGGACGTTTGGAGTTATGGCGTTTGTCTTCCCAAGACACCGCTACACGTGATGGAACCCTGCTTTCCTGGAGATGGCTGAACACCTGCCTGCTCATGGGAAGCAGGGAATGAATTCCTTGTGTTGCTTTGCTTGCACGTGCAGCTTTTGCTTTCCCTGTTAAATTGTCTTTATCTCAACCCACGAGTTTTCTCACTTTTACCCTTCTGATTCTCTCCCCCATCCCACTGTGGGGGGAGTGAGCACGTGGCTGTGTGGTGCTGAGTTGCCAGCCAGGGTTAAACCACTACACAAAGGACCTCGGGAGATCATCTAGTCCAATCCCACTGCTAAAGCAGGTTCACTTAGAGCAGGTTGCATAGGACATGATCCAGGCAGGTTTTGAATATCTCCAGAGAAGGAGACTCCACAACCCCTCTGGGCAGCCTGTTCCAGTGCTCTGTCACCCTCAGAGTGAAGAAATTTTTCCTCATATGCAACTGAAACCTTTTATAGAATCATAGAATCACTTTGGTTGGAAAAGACCTTTAAGATCATCGAGTCCAACCGTTAACCTAACCCTACCATCCCACCACTAAACCATGTCCCTAAGCACCTCATCTATCCTTCTTTTAAATACCTCCAGGGATGAGGACTCGACCACCTCCCTGGGCAGCCCATTCCAGAGCCTGACAACCCTCTCGGTGAAGAAGTTTTTCCTAATGTCTAGCCTAAACCTGCCACGGCGCAGCTTCAAACCATTGCCCCTCGTCCTATCATCCGTTACCAGGGAGAAGAGGCCGACCCCCACCTCACTACAGCCTCCTTTCAGGCAGTTGCAGAGGGCAATCAGGTCTCCCCTCAGCCTCCTCTTCTCCAGACTAAACAATCCCAGTTCCCTCAGCCGCTCCTTATAAGACTTGTGCTCTAGACCCCTCACCAGCTTGGTTGCTCTCTTCTGGACATGTTCCAGCAATGCAACATCTTTCTTGTAGTGAGAGGCCCAAAACTGAACACAGTATTCGAGGTGCGGTCTCACCAGCCCCGAGTACAGGGGCACAATCACTTCCCTACTCCTGCTGGCCACACTATTCCTGATACAAGCCAGGATGCCATTGGCCTTCTTGGCCACCTGGGCACACTGCTGGCTCATATTCAGCCGGCTGTCAACCAGTACCCCCAGGTCTTTTTCCACCAGGCATCTTTCCAGCCACTCTTCCCCAAGCCTGTAACATGGCCTGGGGTTGTTGTGACCCAAGTGCAGGACCCGGCACTTGGCCTTATTGAACCTCATACAGTTGGCCTTGGCCCGTCGATCCAGCCTGTCCAGGTCCCTCTGCAGAGCCCTCCTCCCCTCGAGCAGATGCTTCAGTTATTCTTCAGTTTGTGCCCATTACCCCTTGTCCTGTCGCTGGGCATCACTGCGAAGAGTCTGGTTCCATCCTCGTGACATGCACCCTTAAGATATTTGTATGTGTTGATGAGGTTCCCTCTCAGTCTTTTCTTCTTCAGGCCCAGCTCTCTCAGCCTTTCCTCATAGGGGAGATGCTCTAGTCCCCTAATCATCTTTGTTGCCCTCCTCTGGACTTTCTCCAGGAGTCCCTCATCCTTCTTGACCTGGGGAGACCAGAACTGGACACAGTACTCCAGGTGGGGTCTCACCAGGGCAGAGTAGAGGGGGAGGATAACCTCCCTCGACCTGCTGGCCACACTCCTCTTAATGCACCCCAGGATACCATTGGCCTTCTTGGCAACAAAGGCACACTGCTGGTTCCTGGTCAGCTTGTCATCCACCAGGACTCCCAGGGCTCTCTCAGCAGAGCTGCCTTTGAGCAGATCAGCCCCCATCATGTTCTGGTGCATGGGGTTAAACCTCCCCAGGTGCAGCACCCGACACTTGCCCTTGTTGAACTGGAAAGTTATGACTTAAAAATTTCCAGAGTGATGTGATGACTTGTCATGGTTTAACCCCAATCAGGAACTAAGCACCACCCAGCCACTCACTCCCTCTGCCACGGTGGGATGCGCAAGAGAATTGGAAGAGTAAAAGTGATAAAACTCCTGGGTTGAGATAAAGATGGTTTAACAGGTAAAGCAAAAGCTGCACACTCAAGCAAAGCAAAACAAGGAATTCATTCCCTGCTTCCCATGGGAAGGCAGGTGTTCAGCCATCTCCAGGAAAGCAGGGCTCCATCACATGTAGCGGTGTCTTGGGAAGACAAACACCATCACTCCCAATGTCCCCTCATTCTTCTTCCCCCAGCTTTATATGCTGAGCATGACGTCATATGGTCTGGAATATCCCTTTGGTCGGTTTGGGTCAGCTGTCCTGTCTGTGTCCCCTCCCAGCTCCTTGTGCACCCCCAGCCTACTTGCTGGTGGGGTGGTGTGAGAAGCAGAAAAGGCCTTGACCCTGTATAAGCTCTGCTCAGCAGTAATGAAAACATCCCTGTGTTATCAACACTGTTTTCAGCACAAATCCAAAACATAGCCCCATACTAGCCACTATGAAGAAAATTATCTCAGTCCCCGGCAAAACTAGCACATGACTAGAGAAAACTCAGGAATCCACATTTCTGCCTTTTTCTTGGAATCAACTCTCTAGGAATTCACCAAAGTATAGGAACTCACAGCACTGCCTATCAAGATAGTAAAGGAGAGCAGAAAGCAATGACAGGTATCCAGTATCACCAGAGTTATCATCTCTTTTTCACTGCAGAAATGGCATACTCAGCTTGCACCAAGTGCAGATGCCCTTAGACTGAGTGAGAACATCCATCCTTGAGATAAACTACTGGAATACCTCAGGAAGGGTCAGTTTAGTTCATGAACTTAGAAGTGGAAACAAGAGACTACCAATGGGTATTCAAGACTGTAATTTCTGCCCTTTGTTCTTCAAAGCATCGGTGCATCAGTGAAAGAGTGCTTAAGTTAGACATAGAGGAAATGCTTCCCCAACAGACAAGTGAGAACCTAGCTAGATGCTCCAAACCTGTAAAAAGTTGAGTACAGTAAAATACTTAGAATCACAGAATCATAGAATAGTTTGGCTTGGAAGTGACCTTTAAAGGTCATCTAGTCCAACCTCCCCCTGCAATGAGCAGGGACATCTTCAACTAGATCAGGTTGCTCAGAGCCCTGTCCAACCTGACCTTGAATGCTTCCAGGGATGGGGCATCTACCACCTCTCTGAGCAACCTGTTCCAGTGTTTTACCACCCTCATTGTAAAAAATGTCTTCCTTATATATAGTCTGAATGTACCCTCTTTTAGTTTAAAACCATTACCCCTTGTCCTATTGCAACAGGCCTTACTAAAAAGTTTGTCCCCATTTTTCTTATAAGCCCCTTTTAAGTGTTGAAAGGCTACAAAAAGGTCTCCTCAGAGCCTTCTCTTCTCCACGCTGAACATATCCAACTCTGTCTTTCTTCATAGGAGAGGTGTTCCATCCCTCTGATCATTTTTGTGGACATCCTCTGGACCAGCATCAGCAGGTCTATATCTTTCTTGTGCTGAGGACTCTAGAGCTGGATGAAGTACACCAAGTGAGGTCTCACCAGAACAGAGAGACAAAATCACGTCCCTCAACCTGCTGGCCATGCTACTTTTGATGTAGCCCAGGATACATTTGGCTTTCCGGGCTGCGAGCACACATTGCTGGCTCATGTCCAGCTTTTCATCCACCAGTACCCCCAAGTCTTCTTGGCAGGGATGCTCTTAATTCATTCATCATCCAGCCTCTATTGATACTGGGGGTTTCCCTGACCCACATGCAGGACCTTGCACTCGGCCTTGTTGAACCTCATGAGTCCCACTTCTTGAGCTTGTCCAGGTCCCTCTGAATGGCATTCTGTCCCTCATGCATGTTAACCACATCACCCAGCTTGGTGTTGTCTGCAAATTTGCTGAGGGTGCACTCAATCCCACTGTCTATCTTATTGATGAAGATATTAAACACTACTGGTCCCAGAATAGACCCCTGAGGGACACCCCTTGCCATTGGTGTCCATCTGGACATCAAGCCATTGACCACTACCCTCTGGATGTGACCATCCAACCAGATCCTCATTCACCGAGTACTCCATCCATCAAATCCATCTCTCTCCAATTTAGAAGGATGTTATGGAGGTCTCTGACAAAGGCCTTACAGAAGAACAGATAGATGACTTGTTGGTGAGGTATATGATAACTCATTCTTTTCACAGCATAACAATCTTTTAAGGTGTCACAGGAGCTATTGTTTCAAGAAGCATCTATTAGTGTATAAATGTTTATACACCTGTCAGAGGACATTGTGTTGGTGTGAACATTCCCTCATTCAGATTCTAATGCTCCCACCAAATGTTGGATTGTGTCTGAGGAAGAGCTTCCCCAAAAGGAGTCTAGTTTGTGTGCACTGAATCCACTTTGAGACCAAAGCAGTGTGTGCAAAGTGGAGACCATCAGGGGTTTTGATTCAAAAGCACACTGCCGCGCAAAACCAAAAACCACAGCCTATATGGTTTAGAATGTGAAGAATGAAATGGACACCCTACTACATCTCTATTTAATTTATCCATCAGGCAGTTGTCTTGATCAGAATAAATAAGGAAGGCAGGCAAGGAAATTGGAGTAGTATAGAAGAAAAAAGAGAATTTAGGAAGCTGACATCTGGAACACACAAAAATTTAAGTCCATTTTAGGAGTAATAAACTGTTAATTCTGTCACAGAAGTTCACTGTTACTGCTGTTCATGTCAGTCTAAGAGGAGAATGGACCATTTTAAATTGTAGCCTGGGGTACCATTCACCTTGTAGTGAATATGTATTCAACCATCCTCTAGTAACCTGAGTAGCTTACTATTAGGATAATCTAGTTTACCACCATTGGACTTTGATATTGGTTTTGGTTGTCAGTAAATAGTTACATGTACAAAAGAAAATCCCAAGTATTCCCTTCTCTTATCAGGGAATATAAGGAAAAATTTACATTTCATTTTTAATATGGTCCAAATGGAGCTTGTTTTAGATAAAGGGCTATAATAGTTTAAGTATTCGCTAGCTGCCCTTTAGGTGTATTCACTGCATTTCTTAAACAGAAGAATTTAATTACACTGAAGCACGAGATAAATTAAAAAGCAAGTTAAGCGCAAGAAGAAACAGATTTCAAATCAAATATATTGCATAACTGTTGATTTAATTTTTTTCAAATATTTATTTTCAAATACACAACAGTCAAAACAAATAATTTCTTCAAATCGTGAAGAAAGAAAGGACCAAGAGGCATATGGAAATACATACTGAGAGTGATTGATATTTTATTTTGTAAGTTTTTGCTGTTCAGACACAATGATCATAATACTGTTTTAATACCAACCAGATCACACCTAAGAGAAAAATCTCTGAGATAGATTATCTATTTACAGTAAATAAAACTATATATTAATCATAAATAATTTGCACCAGGTTACAATAGGACTGAATCTGACCAAAGAATGTTCTTCCTACAGCTCTCAAAGGGAATAATTAGTTCGAAGTCTGCTCTGCATCAGGATATGTCAGATTTATTTTAGCATTAAGTAAGAAAAAATATTCATGAGTGAAATTTCTTCTCTAGTAATAATGGAGACAGATGGATTTCTTGTGCACTTGAGTAGCTCCAGAATTATGTTTCCATATAAAATATATTCCATTCCTGCGAAAAGTACCAAATTTAAAGCTCCAGATATGCGCATACACTATTGAGAGTGGCCAGTGTGATCCACATTCCTGAGATGCCTGTGAGACTGATGGACAAAGTTAGAATTTTTTAGCCAGCATAAATCTGATAATATTATACTTTATATTCAGGCTATTTCTAGTGTACAGTTAATTTATCTTGACTTCCAGATAGATTGCCTAACCAGCAGATGTTCAGGTAGCAAAATACTCACACTTCCTAACCATCAAATAAATTGTCTAGAAGTAGACAATTAAACAATCAAAAAGGGGAGAAGAAACCATGGGGAAAGGAAGGAGAACCTAAGACTATCAGCAGCAACTCAAAAGATTGGATAGCTCCAGAAACAAAATGATCATTTGAAATGATCAGTCTATGTTAAAAGTATGGTATTTCCAATTAATTTAGGTTTAAGATAAAGGAGAAATTATGTGTTTCATTCCTCGTCCCTTGCAAAACATTTTGTCTTGATTACAAAGAAAAGAGGGTACGTCAGGTTGCTTTGGCAGTACAAAACCAAAATGGACTCTTAAGAACAGCAGTCTCTAACTGGATCTCATGTTGCTGGAACACTTTTAGGCCAAAACTTTTCCAAGTCCTGGTAAATGGAGGGAATATGGTAGCAGCAAGAGCATGGACTGTTCCTTTCTTTTTCAGTGAAGCAGAGGGGACAGAAGGCAACATCACAGGTGCCCTGCTTGACCTCTTGTCTACTAACAGAGAAAGACTGGTGGGAGAGGTGGTGATCAGAAGTTATCTTGGCCTTAGACACCATGAAATAGTAGAGTTTTCAATTCTTGGTGAGGTAAGGAAGGGGGTCAGCAAAACCACCACCATGGACTTCCGGAAGGCAGACTTCAGCTTGTTCAGAACGCTGTTTGGGAGAGTCCCTTGGGAGACAGTCCTGAAGGGCAAAAGGGTCCAGGAAGGCTGGGCATTCTTCAGGAAGGAAGTCCTAAAGGCGCAGGAGCAGGCTGTCCCCATGTGCCGTAAGACAAATCGGCAAGGAAGACGACCGGCCTGGCTGAACAGAGGTCTTTTACTGAGAAAAAAAAAACAGGAGAGTTTACCAGCTTTGGAAGAAGGGGCAGGCAACCCAAGAAGAGTACAGGGATCTTGTCAGGTCATGCAGAGAGGAAATTAGAAAGGCAAAAACCCAGCTAGAACTCAACCTAGCCACTGTTGTAAGAGATAATTAAAAAAGCATTTACAAATACATTAACAGCAAAAAGAGAGACAGGGAGAACCTCCATCCTCTACTGGATGTGAGGGGGAACATTGCCACCAAGGATGAGGAAAAGGCTGAGATACTTAACGCCTTCTTTGCCTCAGTCTTTAATAGCCCAACAAGTTATCCCCAGGGTACTCAGCCCCCCGAGCTGGAATACAGGGATGGAAAGTGGAATAAACCCCCCCATAATCCAGGAGGAAGCAGTTTTCAAACTACTATGCCACCTGGACATCCACAAGTCTATGGGGCTGGATGGGATCCTCCCGAGAGTGCTGAAGGAGCTGGCAGAGGAGCTTGCCAAGCCACTCTCCATCATTTATCAGCAGTTGTGGTTAACAGGGGAGGTCCCACATGACTGGAGGATGGCAAATGTGATGCCTATCTACAAGAAGGGCCAGAAGGAAGATCTGGGGAACTACAGACCTGTCAGCCTGACCTTGGTACCAGGGAAGGTTATGGAGCGGTTCATCCTGAGTACACTTACCAGGCATATGCAGGACAATCAAGGAATCAGACCCAGCCAGCATGGGTTCGGTAAAGGCAGGTCCTGCCTGACCAACCTGATCTCCTTCTATGACCAGGTGACCCACCTTGTGGATGAGGGAAAGGCTGTGGGTGTTGTCTACCTGGACTTCAGCAAGGCCCTTGACACTGTCTCCCACAACATTCTCCTAGAGAAGCTGGCAGCTCATGGCTTAGATGGGCATACTCTTTGCTGGGGAAAAAAATGGCTGGATGGCTGAGCCCAGAGAGGTTCAGTCAATGGAGCTAAATCTAGTTGGCTCAGTTCTAGGGCCGGTCTTGTTTAATATCTTTATCAATGACCTGGACAAGGGGATTGAGTGTACCCTCACTAAGTCTGCAGATGACACCAAACTGGGTGGGAGTGTCAATCTGCTTGAGGGGAGGAGGGCTTTGCAGAGGGACCTGGATAGGCTGGATCGATGGGCCGAGGCCAACCGTATGAGGTTCAACAAGGCCAAGTTCCAGGTCCTGCACTTCAGTCTCAACAACCTCATGCCATGTTACAGGCTTCAGGAAGAATGGCTGGAAACCTGCATGGCAGAAAAGGTCTTGAGGGTACTGGTTGACAGCCAGCTGAATATGAGCCAGCAGTGTGCCCAGGTGGCCAAGAAGGCCAATGGCATCCTGGCTTGTATCAGGAACAGTGTGGCCAGCAGGAGTAGAGAAGTGATTGTGCCCCTGTACTCAGTGCTGGTGAGGCCGCACCTTGAATACTGTGTTCAGTTTTGGGACCCTCACTACAGGAAGAACACTGAGGCACTGGAGCTTGTCCAGAGAAAGGCAATGGAGCTGGTGAGGGGTCTGGAACCGAAGTCTCATGAGGAGTGGCTGAGGGAGCTGGGTTTGTTTGATCTGGAGAAGAGGAAGCTGAGGGAAGATCTTATCGCCCTCTACAACTATCTGAAAGGAGGCTGTAGTGAGATGGGTCAGCCTCTTCTCCCTGGTAATGGGCAATAGGATGAGGGAAAATGGTCTGAAGTTGCACCAGGGCAGGTTTAGGTTAGATATTAGGAAAAATTTCTTCACCAAAAGGGTTGTCAAGCATTGGAATGGGCTGCCCCAGGTAAGTGGTTGAGTCCCCCATCCTGCAGGTACTTAAATGACAGGCAGATGAGGTGCTTAGGGACATGGTTTAGTGGTGGGATGGTGTAAGGGACTAGAAACTTGTCTGTAAGGCACTAGAAACTTGTCTCAACATTGGTGGCAGGCAAGCTTAACTACCAAAGCTTAATCACCACAGCAACTGAGTGGGGCAGTTTAATCACCAGTTTCAGCCCACCAGAATGGCCTAATCACCACGGCAATTGAGTGGGACATTTTCAGCCCATTAAGTCCCACCCCACAGGACTGTGTGTCCTGTTATCTTGGAGTACACGTCCTCTGCGCATGCACCCGGGCCCGGAGTCGACTGACAATGGGGAGGGGGCTCGGACCCCCTAGAACTTTCCAGCAGACTCTAGTGACGGTACTGGGCATGCGCCCCACTGCCGAATGGAAGGCATGGGTATGCAAAACAGTCATTGACTATGCAATAGACAACCCTATGAAAGAGGAACCAGCAGAGACCATGGAGGATCCAGGAACATCTACCCTTCACCAGATTCGAAGATACATCAGGCCGCACCAGCCGCACGGACCGCGTGGATCGCTCAGGCGGCATGGACAGCACATAGACCCGTGGTGGTAGCTATTGCAACACTCCTGTGCCGTTTGTTTCCCCCCTCTCTTTCCCTTTCTTACTTTTCCTCTTTTTCTCTGCTTTTCTCCCGCGCATTTGTTGTTGGCCAAATAAAGTGACTTGGCACTTGACTCCATTTTGAGTCTTAATTCTGTTCCCGAGAATGTAAAAGGAACCTAGTCACGATAAAACATTGGAGTTGATCAGAAGTTGAGCCCAGCCGCCCCCAACCTCCCAGAATTATCTGAGGTCGGTTGGAAAGCAAGGGGGTTTAACCTCTGTTCAACCCAATAGTGGATCGTGACAGATGGCAGGGTTAGGTTAACAGTTGGACTTGATGATCTTAAAGGTTTTTTCCAACCTAAACAATTCTATGATTCTATGATCCCTCAAATGTTCCTTGACTGACAATGTGGTACCTGAAGGACTGAAATACCTATCTCATAATCTGTTTGAAGTTTCCTGTGCTGTTTGTATTGCTTATTGAAAGAACTGGGCAGCAAAAAAACTGGATCCCGTGTCTTTATTTTCCACAACCATGAAAGCCAACCTCCTCTGTTCTACTGCCAATGTGTCTGACACAGGAGGACATCAGCTGTCTGTCTTTGAGGCTTGGGTATGCCCACAAAACAGGAAATGTGGAAAGCAGACAGGCATAGATTGCTTCAGATAGAAGAGTAAAATGATTCCAAAAGTTATTTTACTGGTGTAGAGGAAGACTAAAACACGTAGAGGCACATGTGACTGGGTATAATAACAACAAAGGCACCCAGACTAGAAGCATTTTGGTGTTGCCAGCAATAGGATGTAGCATTTTACAAAGATTTTCAGGCTCAGGATATTTACCAGGGGTTATGATGAAAAAGTAGACATGATATTACGAAGTAGGTAAAGATAGCAGACAATCTGCTGTACAAATAGCAGTAGGATTTCCTCAGCCTGCTGTAAAATTTCAAATAAATTAACTTTCCAAGCTTTAAGAAAGCTTTAGATTTTTCTGAAGCTGAAGGAAAACTTGTTTGCAAAGGGCAACCTGAAAAGTCAATTGGGGATTTTAAAGGATATGGAAGAGTTGTTACTCCACTTGATCTGTGAGTACTTACAGCTTAAAATTAGCTACAGAATTCTGTAAAACTAACCATCGTCATTGGATAACACAAGGTCATCATAAGGACAAAGCATATAAAATAAAAGAACGACAGTGTCCTCCCATGTGAGACACACACAAAGAATGCAGAAGACGTGAGCCAGTATACTGCCACTGTCAAAATAGCTGGGGCAATAAAAGACTTCTGAAACAATTTCTACAGTACTGAATATGTGTTCTTAGAAAAGGATGGAAAATTCTATGTATATGTGCAATCTTAGCTTTGAGAAGCATTGCCTCTTAATCTACCATTAATGCACAGTTACTGTTTAAAACCAAAATGCTGCACTTTCTTCATCTGGTTTATACCCTAAAGTGCCCCAACAAAGTAAAATAAACAATTATAAAAATTAGTTGTAAAATTGTTCTTGATAAATAGTTAACAGGGCAGGAGAGTTTCCTTTTGTACCAGAAATTTAGGTTTTGATAAGAAAAAATAGTTCTGAGTACTTAAAAACTTCAAATATTGTGAAAACAGAAAAATTCCATTAAGAAAAACTATTTTTAGCCAACAAGAAACAACTCTTCTGATGGTTTTGTACCATTTGTAACTTGATCCAAATATAGTACATTGTTTTAACAAAACACCTATTATTTGTACATGCAAAGAAAACAAAATGATACCAGTGATAATTGGATTTTTTAACTGTAGAAGTTGTAAGAATTCCATGTGCAAATGAAATCCTCTCTGTACTCAAATAAGATAAACTATGCCCTGCGTTAATGGGACTTGTTTTGTGCTCTTGCCTGCCAAACACCTGCTGGTCCAGCAAGAATGCTGACTGGTTAAATTGATTAAACACCCATGGGGGGAGACTCTGTTGTTTTTTTAACTCACTGAAATGCAACAACTCACTTGGTGAGTGACAAATTGTTTTTGAAATAGATCGTGTGTTTAAGAAGCAGTTATGTGGTGCCCTAGGAAAAAATGACACTCGGGAAAATTTCACGTTTAAATGTCACTTTCTTTTCACTTTTAACTTTCTCTACTAAAGTGAGGAAAACTGCAAATTTTTAGACTTTCATATACTGATTATAACAAGAACAAGATATCAATATTTTCTACTGTAATGTATAATAGTGTTTCACAGGTTTATCATTTTACTTTCTGTGCAATTATATGTGCCATCAAGATAATGAAATTCCCGTGACAGGGAGTAGAATTTTTATAGTTATATCATCTTCTTAATCCATCAATTATACATAAACAACTAATTTTACATGAAAAATCTCAGTAGTCATGAGAGAAGTGACACTAATTCATTAAAGCCATGAATTAGTTTGCAAGTTTAGAAAAAAAGTGTGAATATATGTGTAACAAATTATGCAACAAAACAGTCATAGATCCACATGGAAAAATGTAGAAAAACAACTTAAAGAAGTTGTATTGATGGGAATTATTAATGAAAAATAGATGTAGAAATTACTTAGTGCGCTGGATACCAAAGTATAGTTTTAGTATTTACATTACATACATAAGTACTAATTGTTAATAGTAAATTCAACGTTGAATTTTAAAAGTATGATTTGCAAAGGATAGATACGCTTTCTATACTAAAATGGAAGGGCAAGTGTTCTGCACCACACAGCCCTCAGTCCTGGTTTACCAATTATCCAGATTGAGAACCTGCCATAGCACACTATTTTCCCCTTTCTTCCCATGCAAATAAGCTTCCTTTTTATTGAAACAGAAACTCCCTTCCTGTGGCAAAAAGTCCAATGTTAGGGACGGTTCACATTTCAGTTTCATTATGATGGAAGTTAAAGAATAACAAAAGTTGAAAAGTGCTCGTAAATACCACAGTTAAGACACAAACACTGCATCTTTAAATGTCTCAGTAAAGCAATATTTTTGCATGTCTGACTTGTTCCAAGAAACTATTAATCTCTTTTAGGGGAAATTTCTGAAATGTCTTACAAAAATTTAAAAACAAAAACCTGTACTTCTTTTCTGATCTTACTAATATCTTCGCTAGTAGAACTAACAGAGAAAATATGCTTAATTTGATTGCAGTCTGCTCCATAGGCTCTTATTGCTAGTACTTGCATGCCTTATTCCATAAATATAATTTGTATGGTAACCGAGACAAAATAAAACTTCAAGGAAAGGGATTTTCCTTGATGAAATATTTCCTTTTCTACATGAGCATCTTCAGACAGTTCTTGAAACATATTTTTAACAAAAGCAGAGGAAAACTCTAAGTGTTATACTTTTTGAAAGGTGTCTCTTCCTTTCACACCAAAGCGTTAAATCAGTGTAATTGTTCTTCAACAATTATTTTTTTTAATTTTTGGTGTGGTCAAAGAGTTCAGGAAGTACTTTATTTTTGTGAGTACTTAAGAAACATAAAGGTCTACAAGGTCTGAGGATACCATATATTAAATAGACAAAAGGATCCATGTGCTGTCAGAGCTCTCCTGAAGTGTCCTTTGGTAGAATTTGTTGTGTTGGTATTTATCTTATGAAAAATTCAATAGATTCTCAAATTAATAAGCTGGAAATAAAAAATATTTCTAACCTTGTTAGGTAGAGGGGGGTATATTATGCCATTGGCTACCTTGTTCAGTCAAAGCCGATGTCCAGTCCAGAAATAATAAAGTTCAGTAGCACTATTCTCTTTGTCTAAGTACTGTGGCCATTTTGACTACAGAATTAATCCTTATCCTCTTAAATAATTTCTTGATTTTTTTCTCTCTAAAGCCACTCCTTCTGTCATGAAGTCATTGACTGGTCTGCATTTTAGAGAGCATTATACATACCCCTGGAAGAGCTTTTACGGGATTCTGTGGAAGGCTTACTTGACAAATCACTATTTGATAGAAGGTCATTGGCAGCAAAGTGCAGACTGATAGATATTTAGATATAGCAAGGCATTGAAATATTAAAGGAACGTGTGCAACCCATGATTTGAAGCTGACATTTAAAATGAAGTTCACTAATGCCTTTTCCTTTCCATGTGCAATTTCAACCTGTGACTGAGTTCAGTGTTTATTAAAGCTATCACTCAGTTAAATGGGAGATAACAAAGACAGCAAGAAGAAAGAGGGGGAAAATGTAGAGCTGGAGGATCTCTAGAGAACTTAAAGCAATTTAGCAAAACTGCTGATTTCTAAATTCTTTAAAAGTTAAGGCTAGCTTTTTGACAAAATTATTTAAAACACTTGAGAAAAAAAAAATCTCTTCTGTGTATAAGCTCTGTGAAACCTAGGAAGGTTAGACCAAAACAAGTGTAAGAAATTTAAAGGTGCAGAATTATTTGTCTGCTTTCTCAGTGAAATGTGAATATTTAAAATAACATCTCATTATCTACAGTTTTCATTGTGAATCAGTAAGGTTACAGCCATGAAAAACATGTAAGCATATCTATCTACCTACCTATCTATCTATCTATCTATCTGTATATACACACAGTGCACTTATACAAACATACACAGGCACACAGGTTTTCTACTTCACAGTTGGGACTGAGTTGGACAGAGTGGCAGCATCGCATTGTGTGCTTTCAGGACCTGACAGTGATGTGGTCAGATTTTAATAAAAAATTGTAGTTAGAACCTACTTTACTAATAAAGATGGTTTATGTTTAGTAATTGGAACAGAAATGCTCAGACCAGGAAAAGGAAGGAGGAAAAGGAAAAGAGGAAGACTAAGATGAGCACTGGTACAAGATTGCAGAGAAAATACAGTGGAATGAAGTTTTATATTGTTCCCTGAATGGAAAGCCTGGTAGTGATCAGCCATCATATTCTGAGAAAGGGACTGGACTGTAACTCGGAAAAGTATGATGATGTGGCAAGAAAGTGCAAACTGCTTCCCCATAGTGCAGCACTTTCTCACGTAGAAAACACCAGTAGAAAACTGTTATCAAAATGCCCATAGAAGCTTGTTGCTCTTACAGTTTTTAACAAACTGAGACTCACTAGAGTCAATTCAGAGATGGCAGTCTCTAGCTCTGCAACTGCCCTGCGACTGCACCCTCTGATGGATATGAAGAGAGGAAGGGAACCCCAGCCACCTCCATCCACATTTGTTGTGAGCAAGCTTTAGAGACACCAAGCAAATTTATGGCCAAGCAAGAACAAAGGAAAGAGAAACACAGCCCAGACGACACCAGTGAAAAAGGTCTAAAAATACTTGCCTGTCTATCAGAGCCAGCAGAACAGCATGGATCCCATCCCATGTGGGTTTTTTGCCCCTTTGCTGTTTGCCTGAAGGTGATGTGTCATTCAAAGGTACTTCAAATGAGCTATGCAGCAATGAGTTGAGATCAGGAGAGGATCCAGCTATGTGATAATAGTAACATCTGACTTGAGGTGGAATGAGTTCACATTCCTGACTGAAGTCCCCGCCACAGAGGAAGTACTGAAACATATACACTGAAAGTGCTGCAGTAAGGCCTTGGAACATGGTTTGCATGCTGCAGTATCATATTATCATTCATAACTCAGTAAGGACTGTGAAGTTTCTTTACCCCAGAACTATGTGATACAAGGGTTATATGTTGTGAGGAGTAGCTCAAAGGGCCTGAAGCACATGGACCCCCTGAGAGCAGAATACTTACAACTCATTGATTCACCATACACCTTTAATAGCCATTTTTTGAAGTGATTATTTATTCTAGAATGTGCAAACAAGACTGCAGGTACTTTCTGTTTGGCAATGAAGAAAAGCAAGTAAGGTTGGAGAGATGTCTCCAAGATATGTTGTCAACCCTATCTAGAAACTCAACCCAGCTAGAGCTGTTAAAAGGAAACTAAAAGGAAACAATCAGCACAATGTGGTCAAGATCCATGAAGTCCAGATTTGGTAAATAAAGAATTAATATTTCAGAATCATAGAGTCATAGAATCATCTCGGTTGGAAAAGACCTTTAAGATCATCGAGTCCAACCGTTAACCTAGCACTGCCATCCTACCACTAAACCATGTCCCTAAGCACCTCATCTATCCTTCTTTTAAATACCTCCAGGGATGAGGACTCGACCACCTCCCTGGGCAGCCCATTCCAGAGCCTGACAACCCTCTCGGTGAAGAAGTTTTTCCTAATGTCTAGCCTAAACCTGCCCTGGCGCAGCTTCAAACCTTTACCCCTCATCCTATCGTCTGTTACCAGGGAGAAGAGGCCGACCCCCACCTCACTACAGCCTCCTTTCAGGCAGTTGCAGAGGGCAATCAGGTCTCCCCTCAGCCTCCTCTTCTCCAGACTAAACAATCCCAGTTCCCTCAGCCGCTCCTTATAAGACTTGTGCTCTAGACCCCTCACCAGCTTGGTTGCTCTCCTCTGGACATGTTCCAGCAATGCAACATCTTTCTTGTAGTGAGAGGCCCAAAACTGAACACAGTATTCGAGGTGCGGTCTCACCAGCCCCGAGTACAGGGGCACAATCACTTCCCTACTCCTGCTGGCCACACTATTCCTGATACAAGCCAGGATGCCATTGGCCTTCTTGGCCACCTGGGCACACTGCTGGCTCATATTCAGCCGGCTGTCAACCAGTACCCCCAGGTCTTTTTCCACCAGGCATCTTTCCAGCCACTCTTCCTGAAGCCTGTAACGTGGCATGGGGTTGTTGTGACCCAAGTGCAGGACCCGGCACTTGGCCTTATTATTATGACATACAGAAATGGTAAGACCAGGTCAGACCAAAGGTGTGTGTCTGTTCATATTTTCTCCCTTCTGTGTTTCTTCTTTTACTTTTCCTAGACAAGAGTAAAATCCACAGCTGCAATGTTTCACAATAGAGGTTGTTCAGGCAATGAGTCTGGGCCATTTATGATTAACAGCATATTTTCTATTAGGAAAAGGTGTAGAGAGGTGCTGCATGTTGATGTAATTAACATAAACTAGCTTTCCAGCATGATACCCCTCTTACCTCTCTGGCAAAGGATAGGTATAGTCTACTATTTAGAACAGGTTTCTTTTTCCAGAATACAGACATAAGATACACAGTGTTATCTTCTAATTCTAATTCTAATTCTAATCCTAATCCTAATCCTAATTCTAAGACTGTGCTGTGAACTTTAACATTATGTATCCATTATGTAGGAGACAGTAGACACGGGTAAGTTGAAAAACGTGTCCTGGAATAACTTGCTTTGGCAAGTTTGGACTCAGTTGTGTGACCACATCACCTGACTAGGAGCCTGTATTACTGTAGTTCTGTGCAGTCTGCCCACATGCGAAAATAACATCTCTTTCAAAGAACCATGAATTTTTAGGGAATTTATGTTGTTGAACACTGAGAAGCTTCTCTTTTTTTGGTGTGGCAAAATAGCTAGTAAACAGATCCATTACCCTGTCCTGTGTTCTTAAAATGGAATTGAATATATATACCATCAGGTACAAATTTATGCAGAGAAAGAAGCCGAAGCAAAACCAGCTAGCATGTTACATACTTCCATAGGACATTGCATGATCACATATACGTGTTTTCACACCCACTTTTTTGTTCATATGGTGGCCCCTAACTAAACAGAAAGTGAGAAAGGTGCCAGCACCGATGGAATTAGAATTGATATTAAGAAAACACAGTGAAGACTGTCTCAATATATAAGTATTAAATGTTGTTATTACTCTTTTAGGACTGAAATATGTTATATCTTCCCAACAATCTGTGTCAAAATTTGCAGACTTGATAGCACTGATTTACAAGCTATCTCACATATGTAAGCTACATAAATTATCTATGTATTCTTATGAATAAACAAGACCATACAGTCATATAACAAGATCCTTGGGATTACCACAATATTGTCTTTTCCCATAATACCCATATTTCATTTTCATATTTGTGGCACTGCAATAATTAAGATTTACTACCTAAACATTCATATCAAGTGTATCTGTGGTGATAAGATCAGTCTTGAAGGTAGATAATTTTCAAGAGGGAAAGAGAGAAATGTTATACAAAAATTACTCCAAGCCACGAAGTATATACATCCTGGACTACAAATCTAGCATTTGATTGAATAAAGCAAGTTTAGTATGAGTCCAAACTAAAATAAGTCCTAGATACTTCAGGAGAGGGGCCTGGGGGGAGAGTGCAGCAGATACAATTATTATATATATATATATATATATATATATATATATACACACATGTACCTATCAATATATACACACATATATATACATACACAGAGCAAGAGGGACATAAAACTGAAAGGTTGGAAAAGACATAGACAAATACTATGGAAGACTTCCATCATCTCCACAGTTATGGCAACCAATTTTCTCATCATGCACAAAAAAAGTGCAGCTACACATCTTGCCTTCTACAGTCATTCTGAAGAGGGCATAATAAGGGATGTACAAACTTGGAATGTATGATATACCAAGCATGGCATACCATGCCATGATATTTGGACAGGGCAGCTCTCCTTGTGCTATCAATTCACTAAGGATTTAAAGAAGCAGTTAAAGAATGAGTTTTCAATGAAATATGCATTAACTGCACTTGTTGAGCTATTTGATAATTATAAAAATGTAATTTATCTTGATGAAGTCAAGCTTGTTCACATAGATATTCCAGTCATGTATTTCTTCATGCACTTTTTGAGAAAAGCTCATAAATCTTGATCTGCAACACTTTGTAATAAAAAACTAAACAAAAAAAGGTTTGCACCAAGTAAATTTTAAGATGTTTCTGAAATTCACAAAGATTTGTCTTCAATTCTTCAGTTATAAAGCCTTACAGACTAGGATATTACCTGGTGATGAGTATGGATTTTACTACTGGAAGTAGAAAATACTAGAATATATAACAACTTCATTATGGTGATTCCAATGACTGCTGGATACTATTCTGGCACTGTTGTAAGATTAAACACAGATTTTCTTTTTTATCTAGCCTTGAATAGTGGCTTCCCAAGATCTAGAAGTGTCACAACATTTTGCATGTGCCTCGTTGTATCACCTCTTTTCTCCATTTCCAAAGGTATCATACAACTGGACTGTGTTAAATAACTAAGAAAAATTTCTTACCATATCAAAACTCTTGTTGTTTTACTTGCTTGGTGAGCCACTGCTGTGCCTATTACATACTAGATGCCTATTACAAACATTTCAGGCAATAAATATATTTATCTCCTCTGCAGTATTGCAAAAGGAAATATGTAAAAAGTGGGATTTCTGAGCTTCTGAAGGGCAAGTTATTCTGAAACTCCCAAAGAATCATGGATTTCGGGTGACTTCATTCTATTTCAGAAAAGGTGAAATAAGGATGTAGTTACTATTGTTATTTCACTGAAACTTTTTGTCTATTTCCCACCTTTGTCAAACTGACCTAATGGCAATGCAATATAATTACATAAGCAATAGCTAACTGGAACCAACTTCTATATGACTATTTCTGATTTATACACTATTTTAGTTACATAGAGTCTGTGAAAGAATCAACATTTTTCCATCTGAGTCTCATGCTCCTTTTGACATGATTGTAATCATGCCGTATCATATCACTGGAGCCTCTTGAAACTAGTGCAACTACAAAGTCAGGTAAATTTGGAAGTTCATTTTCCTTCCTGGCTGCTATTGCAAGATGTAAAGCAGAATAAAAATGACATGGGGGGGTGAGGGGGTGGGAAGTGAATTTTGAGTGACATGAAGCATCCATAGACTATTGTAACTTGCATTTCTTTTACAGCATATGCTTTTGGCCATTCCTAAAGAAATGTGTAAATCAGCTGATTTTTGCAACTGACCTTGTTAACAATTATGTTCTTCCTGTTTCTAAGCCTAACTGTCTTTAAAAATAGTAAAACCTGAAAGTCCTTTGGGTATTGGAGAGATCCCCTATTTACAGAGCTTTACAGGGGGGGGTTTTAAAGCTCTGGTGTGACACATAAAATCAAGATTCCATATTCAGAAATGCCACAGGTTTCCTTTCTGACATTGAATAAGGCATCTTTTTTACACAGGTAAATATTTCAGCTACCTATAAATAAAATGAGAAAAATAATTTTCCATTTACTCTTGTTTTTTATTTCTTTACAGATTTATTTATTGGCTATTACTTGGGATCTCTATACTCATCAGTGATAAACCATGTAAGCAATGTAAAACATTTGGGGTTTTTTTCCCAAATATGTCCTTTTCTCAAGCTGGCTTCCACTCACTTGATTGATATTACTAAGATAAGCAGTTATCTGATTGGGAACCTTGACCTCCTCTGTATGAACACTCTCTGTGCTGTACTTGTAAAAAAAAAGCTCATGTAATACTTCACTTGGGGAAATGCAATTATTTTTGTTTGACAGTGACTATTTTCAGTTCTTTTTTGAGCAGAGATTTATGGTGACAGCTATGTAGTCCATTTTCTTCTAAAGTTCGATAACCAGTACCAACACCCATTTAAAAAAAAATAATTTAAATATCTCTTCTTATGTTTTTCTTGCCATTCAACAACATGTTCAGTTTGAGTTCTACAAGCTTCATCCGCCAGCCAGCATGCACAGTAATGCATCACATACCTGTGCTGTTTATTAATGAACACAGATTCCTTTTTTCTTGTATTTAGACCTATCAATGCTACCTTTCTGCTAGACCACAGCTTGTAAATGGTTTCTGTTGCAAAAAAACAAGGTATGACCAAAAGTTTTAATTTTTCCAAGTACTTATTGAAATTTGGCCAGTTCTTTGCCATCTCCCAAGGTACTGAAATCTATACTCTAATTATTTTTCATATTATAACTCCAACCCCAATAGGAACAAGAAATATTGGATTTTTTTTTAACCTTCTCCCGGGGGTAGCAATTAATTCCCTTCTTCTTAAGAGGAAAGAACCTTGACTGTGACCCTCAAAACTGCGTTCTGACCTTCAGAAATAAGTCCAAAAGCACAGTAAGTTGAGACAGCAGGTTTCTCTTGAGCAACAGCAGCAGCTGTGGGAGCTCTGACAGTTCTGAAGAACTGGTTCTTTTCTAGGTTGCCATGGTGAGGCTTCTCATTTATAAGCCATTAATGTTATGCTTTTCTTCCTCAAAGTCAAAATTAATTGTTTAGCGAATGCCTTCCACAGGAGGTGGCTTAATGAAATAAATGAGTTTACAAATCCTGCAAAATAAATTAACAATTCACCCTTTCAAAATCTCTTCTTTTAAATTCCTTCTTTTAAAATTCCTTGTTAAAATTCTGCACAAGTGGTTGGTTGTCCATACATTGTTATTTTAGCTAAAATACTCATTTTTAAAGCCTCCTCAATGCCATCTCATTTCTCATTGTAAAACATGCATCTTGCAGCCTGTCTTGCAAAAACCATATAATTAATATATGTTGGCCAAAGAAGTTCTTCTGGTGATGAATAGATCACTTACTGAAGTTGCACTCTCTACTTTAATTTCAAAGCAACACCTTTTCATCATAAAACATATTTGCTATGCAAAACTAGATTTTACATCCCACTTTTCTCAGTTCTATTCTTTATACATCCTTTCTGCTGTTCTTCCATTTCTGCCTGTAGTAATCACTTCCATTCCCTGAAGGCTCCTCTGTCGCCTTCAGTACACTGACTGCCTCACTAATAAATTTCAAACATACACCACCTTTGTTTCAAAAACTGAAAATAAAGAACTTCAAACCTTTCTACTTACTTTCTTGAATCAAAAGAAAATTAGGGTTTTTTTTTAAACAATGTTATTAATAAATATAAATAATAAATTAAAATATATATTAATAAATATCACAAAGGCAAACCCATCTTAAAGGCTGTATTAAAATGGGCCAAAAAAGCCTATCACAGGGGCAAGTACCATTAATACCATAGGAATACTTTCTTTCATATTTTGGGGCTAGTAAGAATTATGAATTATTCTAGAAGGAGAATTCAGTGCACTTTGTTTTCAGCTCCTGAAGCCAAAATGTCTTGACACTTTGATTTATACTTGATTGCCAAGTCAGATATGCACTACTACAACTTGACTTCAAATGATGCAGGAAGGATTGTTCCCCAGGTATTAAATCTCCAGAAACTGAACATTTAGCTTTTCAGGAACATTTAGTTGTTAAAAACACTGGCACAGCATAGGATTAAGTAAGTGGTGACTTATGGTTCTGAAGGTTAATCAGTGTGATCCGTAATATGAGAGAGTATTAAATCAGAACATTTTTCCTGATGTCATCATCTGAAGGTTTCATCTTGAATGGTACAGCTGAAGAAAGAGAGCAAAAGCAATGGAATGGAGTGTGTCATGTGGAAAAGAGGCATTAAAAAAAAACAAAAAACGCACAAAACCAAGTGTACATAAAAGCAAAAGGAAAGAAAGAAAGAAAAATATAATCAGCAAGTTGGCCTGGCATGAAGTAGCAATATAAGAAAAAGTAATAGGGAATAGCCATACAACCATCTGAGGAATCAGAGATAGGACACAGCTGCTGCAAATGGGCAAAGCCTTCAGCCTTCAAAAGAGTATTATTCTGAACATAGAGCATGCAAGTTGTCTGCACAATGACGAAACATATGGAATACAACACAGCTGCTGCTGTTGGGAAACAAGAAGGCAGTTACCTGAAAGACACACAGGAGGCAAACAAGGATAAGCTTGTGAATAAATGCTGTCTTTTCATTATTTAATTTTACATATTTAACATACTAAAACCCACAAGTCTCCAAAGAAAACTAATTCATATGCTAAAAATATGTTTTTAGGACCTGAAATGCTGAAAGTAGAATAGACAATCCTTGCAGAATATAAATATGAAATTACAGTCCCTATCTAAATCACACTGAAATGAACTTCTGTTTTAAGCATTTTCCTCTGGCAGAATTCACCAGTTAGTATGATAATGTTTTATGCCTTCCACAACACAAAACCTCAAGGAAACACCCCTAAATTCTGTGGTAATATTTTCTTACTTTGTCTTCAACTCTTCCATGTCTCTCTCTAGTATCTGCATTATTGTGACTTATGGTTGAAAATAAACGTTACTGTACAGTTCTTCTTGTGGATTGCTTTGTCTGGAGTTCAGCAGTTACAACAGAGACTCCAACCAGATAATTCAGAATCTTCTTATCTCTTTTCAAGAGTGCTTGAGAAGGGGAGCACTAGTGCAGTCATCAGTCCACCTTCTCATACCCTCTGCTGCTATTCTTTTCAGATGCAGTCTTTTATTTTCCTGAACTTCCTGGCTATGACTTGGAACCTTGCCTTCTCTCATGTTTGTTTCCATAAATACTGAAGTCATCTGCGAAGTACCCCAAGAAAATCCCTTCCTTGAAAAAAAACGCAGAGCAATGGGCAGGTTCAGGCAAATTCCATGAAAATGAGGGCGGGTAGGGGCTTACACTCATGAACCTGAACACCCTAGGGCTCTATGATAGAACACCCATGGAACAGAAGGGCTCTCACCAGGTACTGACTTCTTGTAGATGTGATGGCAAAAGCATTTTCTAATGACAGATTTTGAAGAGGAAGAAGCAGTAGCTTTGTGAACATCTACTGGGACCTCTTCCAAGGCATGAGCGATGGACTTGACGAATGCATCCAAGTATTTGTTTAAAAATTTTGTCAGTGGACAATGAAGATTGACAGCACAGATTTTATTCTCTCTGAATGAACCACTTCTCATGATGGGAATAAATAAGGTGGAGTGAGTGTTTCTTCCAGCAATTTTTTTTCATTCTTTGATGAAAAATACCAAATTCCCTGACAATGCCATCAATATCTATGAATGAAATAGTCTGAGCCAGTTTATGTCTCACAGGCTCTTTGCACATTACTGAGCTTCTAATACACATTTTTAATCTAACTGTTACATTAATAAGGGTTAGAAATGTTTTATTGCCCCAGATGAGAGCTCTGGTTATCAAGTGTAATGGGGCAACAAGTATGTAATTTGTAAACCAATTTGATGACTGCAAAATGTACATTAAATTGTGATTATATTATTTAAAAAGCATCAATGTTTTTAAACAAAATCCACTAGCATTTTTGTATTCATTAAACATTTTCATTACTCACACAGAGTTTTTATACTTTCTGCATTAAAGCCTAGTGCCAAATCACTAGAGTATTAACATAAAATGGAGTTTACTCTTTGACAATGATACCAAGCATGTCATCCTAGGCTGAGTCATGTTATTCCATTCATGTCCATTACATTTTATTATGTTTCTTGATTTTATACATTAATGTTTACTGTGAGCTTTCTAAACAAACACAGAAATAAGGGCAACTGGAAACAGTAGTAAATGAATATTTCAAAATATTACTGCCTTAATTTTTATGTAAAATTAGAAAGTCTCATGCAAGCTGGGAGTAATGTCTCCTTCTGCATGTCTCTTGAAAAATTAAAGTGTTTTGTTTTTTCCATTATGACATGGATTTGGGTCCTGAAACAACCAATGCTATTAATTCAATAGAGGCTTGCAGTGTTTCAATGTCTTGGGCAATCAGAGCGGAACAGTTTGTTGTGTCTGTCTCCCTTAAATACCAATGGATATATCCAGGAACATCCTGAAGTCATGCAAGTGCATTCATGTGTCCATGCTAATTCTTGAAAACCAGACCATGGTAGTTTTTTCATTATTAATAATGGAATTGATTACTTGAAACCCAGACAGTCATCATTATTGTATAAATCCTTTAAAGTTGAGAGGGTTTAAAAATAATTTTATCTTCCGTAAATATTGCATAATGCACTGCCGTAGTTCATATTTTGTTTTGCATCCATACAAAAAGAATACATAAACACTTCAAAAAATAAATGACAATAATGTTATTATTATGAAATTTCTCCATAATGATGGTTTTTTTGTGGTTTTAAAACCAAAATCAGAACTAAAAAAATGTTCTCCAAGGATGATTTTCCTCCTTAGGGTAGACTAGGAAAGCAGGGATCCTACCCTTGTTGCATGGTTACAACATGAATAAAGACTATGCTGCAGGGAATAGGTAGCAGCTGTCATTCTGATACATTAGTCTGTAATAGCAGCGCAAGGCCATGACTGCAATTCTCTTTGAATGTCTAGCTAAGCACTCTCCTTCATGTATTATTAATGTTCATGGGAAGTTAAGGTCTATGCTTAGCACTCGTGCCTTTCTTTCCTGCAACGTGTGATATATAGCATGGTAGCATTCATATGAATACCAAAGAAGATATTTAAGTTCTCCTAATTTTTATTTTTGTAATATAATAATTTTTGTTCAAGAATCATATTTCATGAATGAATTAAAGTCAGGGACTGCAGACCTCTTTTTACAAAATCCCTCGTTAAAAATATTTACATGAAGAACTGAAATTAAGTTGTAGCTTACACGTTGAACACATTAAATATCAGTCTTGTTATTTTTCTTTATTTTTTTCTTTCAAGACTTTTGATTTGGCATCTCAGGTAATCTTGGTATCATGTCTCAATCTGGGAACTGAGAAACATATGAATTATTGCTTTTAAAAATTAAAGTTATTATGGCAATATCTACCTTGCTGAACAAATACCACCCGCACTGTAAATTATACACCTTTTATGTGTTTCAAAAGTCACATGAAATGTGATATGACACATATTGAACTGGAAAATGTTGGTTTGGCATGATTTTGTACTGTGTTCACTTTTGGTATATAATTTGTGACAAGTATTGGCTACCAATGCATAAAACAAAACTTTTTTTCACATGTCATAATGTTAAAATGCCAAAAAAGATATAAGCAGAAATAGAATGCACCTTTTTTAAATCAGTGAATATATTCAAAGTACATCCAGGATTACAGATCTGTGTTTAATACATAAAAGTACAAAATATATAAATAAATAAAATTATTTTGAGACATTTTGAAGATTGTGCAATATATTCATACTTTTAAAAGCCAGGAAAGTTATATAACATAACAAAACTCAGAAACAAAAATAACAACTGAGAAAAAAAATCTACATTTCCTTGAAACATTTCTATCCACTTCTATTTCATGCCAGAACTAGTTTCCCAAGTGATTGGTTTTAATATATGGCATATGGATGCTATATCAAAATTATACTATATGTTCACTATCCATAAAAGCCTTTTTTAAAGTTTGAAACCATCTTACTCATAAAAATGTTTCAGTCAGACTTTATCAATCAATCAAGTTTTTACCCAAAACTTTAGGCCAAGTTATAAATTGTCCATATTCTTTTCTCTTTATATTAGCTTGTCTAATAAACCTCTTCTAAGTAAATTTACTTGAGTGGGTCATTACAAAAGTTTTGCCTGGACAACTGAATGAAAAATATTTGTAACAGCTAAATGTCTTGTTCTTGTAGCCCAGTTATAGCCAAAATGCCTCTTCTGTTTAACTGGGACTTCACTATACCCTTTGTATTCTTATTTGTCTTCTTAGCTGAAAATGAGCATAATAAAATTTACTTTAAAAAAGCTATAGGGCACATTGTTTGGGCAAAGATTTTTATTTTTTTTTTTTTTGCATTTCAGCATAGAAATATGCATATAAGGAAAAAATTCTTTACAATGAGGGTGGTAAAACACTGGAACAGGTTGCCCAGAGAGGTAGTGGAGGCCCCATCCCTGGAAACATTCAAGGCCAGGTTGGATGGGGCTCTGAGCAGCCTGATCTAGTTAGCAGTGTCCCTGCTGACTGCAGAGGGGTTGGACTCGATGACCTCTAGTGGTCCCTTCCAACCCAAAACATTCTATGATTCTATGATTCTATAAAAGAATAAATATTTTGAAAAACAAGATTCACATTTTTTCATAAGCAACTGAGATTTTACAAAACTTGCCCTTCTTATAGCTGTGCCTGTTTCTCTTAAAGTAAAATGGGGATATTATTTTATGCATCTGTTCCATAATACCAGTGTTTAAGGCCAACCGATGTGGTGGCAAATACTGCAAAAAGTGCTTGAAAATATTAATAATTTTACAATCCTCTGGACAATTTTATTATGTTGAAGTAGAAGGACCTTTCCTAACTAATTTGCTGAGCTATATTCCCTCCTAGCTCTGAATGCAGCAAGATTGGTATCAAAGCCTATAAAATACTGTAATAATGGGTACAATAAGATTTCAAAATTAAAGCTGCATGGGTTACCTTAATTCTGGTACATAGAAGTATTTGACATATGATTTCTGACAATTATATTTTATGTATATATTTTGGTAGAAAATGTCTTACTGTGTTTTAAATACTAAGGTTTTCATAGCTGGCTTCATCAAAAGTGAGCATGGTGAAAAAGATGGAGTTCTGTTACAAACACTATATACAGAAAAATTAAAGCATGTCCAAGTATCTTCCTTTACTTATGAAGATTTCACATGCACTAAGCCATTTATCAGTAATATGTGGCTTACTGCCAGAAAGTAAATAATGCATAGGGCTAACAGGTAGATGCTATAAAACAATGATTCCTAAAGGCCTTTCTTAAAATGATCCTGTGAAACACATATAGTCTGCTGGAAAAAAAGAGCTCAATTTCCAATACCAGTATTAGCACTGAGAATGCAACTCTTATCCACATTCCACACCAGTGGAAGTATTCGTTATATAATGTGTTGTAACAGTCTTTGGTGCAGACAGAAAGCCATAGCTACTTGAATAGCCTAGTTACTGTGACACTAAGTTATCATTAAGTTTGATCTCGTCTAACCTTCGCTATTAAAGACTCAAATGTAAGCCCAGGAAGAAATACAATATTAAGAAAAAAAATAATTAATTGCTGAGGCATGCAATTGGGAAAATTTTCTTATTTAACTTCACTCAGTAATATTTCTTTAGTCATGGATCAAATGAAGTTTTGACATGATGACATGTGAACTTTTAGTCTTTTCAAGAAAATGGTTGTTGTTCAGTGTTATGAAGTTTTCATTTGATTCTGATCACTACGTTTCACTGATTATGTTTGTTTTGATAGGGATAAATACAGTGATATACAAAGAGATCCTGAAAAAATAACTAAGCCAAAGATAACCCATATGCAGTAAAAATTTAAATCAAGATTTCATGTCTTCATAGAACCATGTTCCAGTTCAACTGTGAATTACTATATTTGAAAGACTTGCTGTTTTCAGTGTCCCAATAGAAACCCAGTCTAGATGATCACTATAGTTATTTTGCCCTGTAAAAGTCATGAATCACTGAAAGTTGACAGGACATTTTTGCTATCTCTCAACCAAAAAAGTTCACATGACTTATTTGATCAAATTACTTATATTTCACATTAATGACTCAAATTGAGTCCTAATGTCTCAAAGAACTTAGAACAAAAATTACCAGAGGGATGGGCACACCTCTCCTATGAAGGAAGGTAGAGAGAGTTGGATATGTTCAGCCTGGAGAAGAGAAGGCTCTGGGGAGACCTTATTGTAGCCTTTCAACACTTAAAAGGGGTCTTATAAGAAAAATGGGGACAAATTTTTTAGTAGGGCCTGTTGTGATAGGACAAGGGGTAATGGTTTTAAACTAAAAGAGGGTAGATTCAGACTACATATAAGGAAGACATTTTTTACAATGAGGGTGGTAAAACACTGGAACAGGTTGCTCAGAGAGGTGGTAGATGCCCCATCCCTGGAAACATTCAAGGTCAGGTTGGATGGGGCTCTGAGCAACCTGATCTAGTTGAAGATGACCTTGTTCACTGCAGGGTAGAGGTTGGACTAGATGAACTTTAAAAGTCCCTTCCAACCCAAACAGTTCTGTGATTCTGTAAGAGCACCCATCTATTTTTTTTAGTAATTTTAATATTATGTGCAGATGTTTTTAATTAGTAGAACTTGAACTTCTTGCTGCCATGAATTTGAGTTCCAAAGGGTACATATTTGGAAGACCCTTTATCGTTTCCTCAACATGTAGCCTGACTGCTCCTGAAGATTTGTTTCAGAATTATGTCAAATCCCTTTGATTTGAGTGTGGACTATTTGGACTGCTAATGGCTGTAGGAGTTAAATTTGTTTTGCAACAGCTGTTTTGAGTTTTGGGGGTTAGATTTGTTTAGGAGCTTTGTTGTTGTTTTTAGTTTGGGAGGTATTTATGTATTTATTTATGATGGGACCTGATGAGATGCATCCCAGAGTCCTGAGGGAATTGGCCGATATAGTCGCCAAGCCACTCTCCATGATATTTGAAAAGTCATGGCAGTCAGGTGAAGTCCCTGGTGACTGGAAGAAGGGCAACGTTGTGCCCATTTTCAAAAAGGGTGGAAAGGAAGACCCTGGGAACTACCGACCTGTCAGCCTCACCTCTGTGCCTGGGAAGATCATGGAACAGATCCTCCTAGAAGCTATGCTAAAGCACATGGAGGCCAGGGAGATAATTCGAGATAGCTAGCATGGCTTCACCAAGGGCAAGTCCTGCCTGACAAACCTAGTAGCTTTCTATGACGGTGTGACGGCAATGGTGGATAAAGGAAAACCAATGGATGTCATCTATCTGGACTTCTGCAAGGCCTTTGACATGGTCCCCCACAGTATCCTTCTCTCTAAATTGGAGAGCTATGGATTTGATGGGTGGACTGTTCGTTGGATAAGGAACTGGCTGGATGGTCGCATCCAGAGGGTAGTGGTCAATGGCTCAATGTCCGGATGGAGACCGGTGACGAGTGGTGTCCCTCAGGGGTCCGTACTAGGACCGGTGCTGTTCAACATCTTCATCAATGACTTAGACAGCGAGATCGAGTGCACCCTCAGCAAGTTTGCAGATGACACCAAGCTGAGTGGTGCGGTTGACACACCAGAGTGACGGGATGTCATCCAGAGGGACCTGGACAGACTGGAGAGGTGGGCCTGTGTGAACCTCATGAGGTTCAACAAGGCCAAGTGCAAGGTCCTGCACCTAGGTCAGGGTAACCCCCAGTATCAATACAGGCTGGGGGGGAGAAAGGATCGAGAGCAGCCTTGCCGAGAGGGACTTGGGGGTGCTGGTGGATGAAAAGCTGGACATGAGCCGGCAATGTGCGCTGGCAGCCCAGAAGGCCAACCGTACTCTGGGCTGCATCAGGAGAAGCGTGGCCAGCAGGTCGAGGGAGGTGATTCTGCCCCTCTACTCAGCTCTGGTGAGACCTCACCTGGAGTACTGCGTCCAGCTCTGGAGCCCTCAGCACAAGAAGGACATGGAACTGTTGGAGCGGGTCCAGAGGAGGGCTACAAAAATGATCCGAGGGCTGGAGCACCTCTCCTATGAGGACAGGCTGAGAGAGTTGGGGTTGTTCAGTCTAGAGAAAAGAAGGCTGCGGGGAGACCTGATTACAGCCTTTCAATACCTAAAGGGGGCCTATAGGAAAGAGGGGAAAAATCTTTTTAGTAGGGCCAGCTGTGTTAGGACAAGGGGTAATGTTTTTAAACTAAATCAGGGTAGGTTTAGGCTAGATATAAGGAAAAAATTCTTTACAATCAGGGTGGTAAACCACTGGAACAGGTTGCCCAGAGAGGTAGTGGAGGCCCCATCCCTGGAAACATTCAAGGCCAGGTTGGATGGGGCTCTGAGCAGCCTGATCTAGTTAGTGGTGTCCCTGCTCACTGCAGGGGGGTTGGACTAGATGACCTCTAGTGGTCCCTTCCAACCCAAAACATTCTATGATTCTATGATTCTATGTATGGCTTGTATCCCAGCTATAAGACCTTTTTAAAAAATAACTAGGACTAGGAAAACCTATTGCAAAATAGTATACTTTAGATTTTTTTTAGAAACAGGGCTTACTACCAGATCACTTGTGTATGTTAACAAAAATAACACTGAGGATCTTTTATCTTTAATATTAATGTGAAGAATAAAGTTAAAGTACTCTTCATTTAGCTATGACTGCATGAAGTAAAATGTTCTGACAATACCAACTAAATTCTTGGGGGTTTTAATTCTAAAAAGATATAACTGTTTCTCTGCAGTACAGAGACAACACAGATGTTCCTGTATCCATATATTCATATATAATGTAAGTGATCTAAAATAATTTTTGAAAGATGGTAGCCTTTATCCTTTGAAAACTGTCAAGCTTCTCATTTAGGCTGTTGTCATGTTATGCAGTCTAGAAGCATAAAATGTCATTGGCATGAAATACCCAAAACTAATATTTGACCACCCAGACCCCTCACATTTAACAAGCTTTATTTTTTTTCTTTTTCCTAACAATGTGCTTTGCACACCCTTGGTATGAATTACTAGGGGCTGGAAGGGGAAAAAACAGTTTCAGACATTAGTGATTCTTTAATAATTTTAACAGTCTACCATGGAACTATGCTGACAGCTTTTATTTTAATTATCAGAAATACATTTAGCTGAACATTGCTAAAGCTCATTCAGATAAAACCCACATGGGACTATGCCACCTAATATTACTGGCAATGATTTAAATTGAAACCAGGGGCAGAAAGCTGGTTTCAACATGAACAGTACTCAGAAATTCAGCTCATTGCTTCTTAATCCATTGAATACAATTCAGACAATTTAACTGGAAGATGGTATTAAATTATCCACTGTATGCCAAAACAGATAAAAACTAAACTTAATCTTTTTAAAAGCAAAAGGTGGAATCTAAGGACTATGTTTAAATTAATGGGAGTAGAGCTGCCTCTATCCATGAGATAATAAATTTTTTTCTGGAATTGCTCTGCACTGATTTGCACTGAGCATGGGATCTTGGGCAAATTATCAAAGCTAGTGAACAAGGGCCTTTCTACTTTGAAGGTCCACTACAGCAGAAAGTTGAGGGAGAGGAGAGAAGAAAAGAATGTAGAGATTAGCTGTCAGGTAAATTAAAACAGTTATTTACAGAAACAAATCAGGACTTCTGCTTCCAGGGTCATTAAATGTTAGTTTAATGTGGAAATATGCCTGCAGATAGTGTATGAGTTATAAAAAGAGATAAAATACATTGAATGCACCATTTTTCTAGAGCATTTCAGGCCAATTTTTATGATTCATCAAACACTGGTCGCAACATATCACCCAGAGTCTTCCCAATATAATATACCCAAGAGCAGCACAATAAAAAAGAAGTATTTTCCTGCTGTATAGATCAGAATTCAGACACATCTTTTGAAACAGGTCTTAACTAGATTAACTAGTCAGCCTGAGGGCACACCTAAAATTCATCCTGACTGCATCTGTACAACCTGCTCTACAGCATGTACTAAACTTGAGAACTTATACAATCAGAATGTTTAAGGATCTTGCATTAATTTTCGAAAGCTGAAAATGAGTAAAGCCATTATTGTTTTTATTATAAATGTGCTGTGCATCTACTGTGAGAATCAGGTCTATACAAACAAATTCCTGAACGCCACAAAAGATAGGTGCTAGGAAATGCATTCTTATTGTGATAGTAAGGTGATGAGTCTGTGACTCTACATCAAAGGAAAAGCCTCTGCATGAGAAATATAGACTTAAATTCTCATGGCTCAATATTAACCTTTCTCCATAAAAGCATAAAAAATTTAAACTTATGTTTGCAATATTCCCCTTTTTAAGGACAAGGAGATTAATCTGATAAAAAGGTTCAACATTCAGGTTAATCATTGTGAAATTCTTAGTGGTATATCAAATTAAGCTTTTCACTTAGGTCCAGATCAGCCTTTACATCTGTGCAATGGTTGCTTTATGTTGAAATATTTAATTTACAGAGACACAATATTAATGTTACAGGCCAGATTCTATTCTTGGTTTCATATTGAATGAGTGGTCTTATGGTATATTTATGTATATTTATAGTAAATTAGACAAGAATTTGGTTTTGTAATAAATGTTCTTTAAAACTATATTCTGGTGTCTCTAAAGCCATTTTACTTGAGGTTTAGCTCATAAAAATATATCACAAAAAATCACAGTTATCTCATAAAAATATATCACAAAGATAACTTGTTCAAATTCTGTCATGAGGCTGAGGTACAGAGGAATTGTGTCAGCTTATCCTATTCTGTGTTTCTTATACATTTTTCCAGGTACTTATATGTGATTTCTGTTAGGTGTGCTTATCTTTTGGTTCTCTATTACTCATTTTTTACTATATCACTATCACTGATGTCCTTTATTTTTTTTAATTTTCTCTGTTTTGAAGGTGATTCAGCTTTATGGGTTCTCTTCTGTTATTTTTTTCTTTCAGCTGTCCTTCTTTTCATGATTGTTTTGGTAGAACTCTGCCATACTTTGATTTTGGTTTTGTTAGTTCTAGTCACCAAACCACATTTTATGTCTCCAAATTTTTATCATTGTCTCAGCTCTTATTTTCCAGGGATGTCTGGGCAGTCTTTGCAGTCTGTCTGCATTTCAGTCTGCCTGCTGCTCTCCTGTGCTGGTTCTCAAATCTTGTTGGCTCACACTTCTCTGAATAAGAGGTGAAAATATGCTTGATCAAGTGAGCCTCCAAGATTGCTGAAGGGAAACACACCTTCTTCAGCTGAAAAGGAGGTTAAGTGTCACATAAGGCTGTTGCACTACAATACGCAGGATTTTGTAAGTCCAGAACAAACTATGGGAGCAATTTTCTACATCTGTCTAGTCAGTCTGAGGACTTCCAAAGCCATTAGTGCACTAACCCTGTCCAGCTTTTGCCTCCTGTTATGAAAGAGATGACCTTGGCCTTAGAACTATGACATATTAAAAGTAAAAATAGTGGTTCATTTTCACGTTTGGACCTTTAGGGCTTCCTTTTCTCTGCATGAATATCTTACAAAGTAACACCACAGATTTTTATATAATTAAATTATTTGAGCTCTTTTAAGAAACACTAAAATCAAATCAGTTGACAATTCTCTCTTCTACTTACTCCTTCATTATCAAGTCATCTTCCTCCTCATTCATACCATCAGAAACTTAATATTTCCAATATAGTTCATATCTTTTCACCACTCAATTCTGCCTCGCCTTCCTAAAAAAGTTTTAATTGATTTCTTTATTTCATCTAATGCCAGAATGGGAATGTAAAAGCCCGTTTGCCTTTTACAGGACTCCAGGGAATAATAAAAATTCTTTGTTGGTTAATCTGGCTGCATTGTTTCTAAAATAGTAGTTCAATGGCCCATAAATTTCTGAGAGCCTTTTCAAGGGACTGTTCTAGATATATCTGAATTTAAAAAAACAAGCCTGTTATCAGACCTTTAAGTTGTTAAATTGTTGCCATATGCTCCACTGTTAATATAACAGGGCCTACAAACCACAAAAGTCTGCATACCTAAATATACACAAAATTGTAATAGTGCCTGAAATAATAGTTTTCTCTCTTAAAAAGGGGACCCACAATCCTGAATCAGGCCAAAGAAGAAGGAAACTGAGTCACGATAAAAAACAAATGTGAAAAAAAAAAAATGTGAAAAAAAAAAAATGTTATTTAGTCATTTCTATTGACACATTGGGTGTGATATGGATGCACAAGCTTTAACATACCCCCTCATGGATAAAGAAGTAAATTAATTAACCAGATTATGTTTACTAAGGAAAAAAAAAAAAAAGAATAACCATTCAAGAAAATAACACACAAGTAGGAAGAAGTGGAGGAATACGGGTTACCTGAGTTCAAATAAGACTAGGAAAAAACAGCTTTAAAAAGTTTATTAGATTGTTTAGAGACCTTAATAAAAACATACTAACATGTTCCAGCTTGATTTAATTTGGCATTCCACAAAAAAAGAAAAAGGAGAGACATCAGGCTAACTTACTGGGCTAAAACTGAAGTACATTAGGAAAGCCGAAGGTAAGTTAGCCAGGAACTTTTGAGCAAAGCAGCTTTTCACCCGGAAACGCTGAATCGGCAGAATTTGGCTGGTTTTGTCGCTGCTGTTTCTCTTGACAAACAAGAAAAGCTTGGATAGGCTGATGCCAGTTTTTCCTGCCGGCTTACGAAGTGCCCGGCCTCCCAAGGTCTGTCGGTCTGACCTTGGCCCTGCATGTACGCTGCCTTGGGCATGGGGACCTGGTGCTTTCAGAAACTACTGCTCTGGAAAGAGCTGCCAGATGGACAGCTTAGGGTCACGGGCATGAGGGTTTCCAGATTTCTGGAACAGCTGGTGCCCTGCACTAACTGACATCCGCAGTTATAGAAAAACATCCAAGCAGACACGGGAAAACAGAAATAATTGCATAGTTTCTTTGCTATAATCTGGTATTTTCTGTAAAATCCACTTTAAAAAGTTACAATTTCAGTCCGACAGGAAGAATTTTTGACATTTTGAAAATGTGGCAAGCCCAAGTCCCAGTGGGAGATTAGGAAATGGCTTTTCCAGTTCTATACCAGCAGCAGCAGCCACACTCAGCTCTCTCTATAGTCCGTCTTTGTTGTCTACCCAAGGTACTGTTGCAGCCTTTTCCAGATGGACATCTCTAATACAGAGAGCTATTTTCTTAAATTTCATGCAGATATTATAAATGTGGAAAAAATGCCAGTAGAGTCAAACTAATAGAAATAACCCAAACATATGATTTCTAAGGTGATGGTGCTCCCTTCGATAGGAATTCATGAAGTGTTTTAAATTCTGTTACGGGTAAAACGTTAAAGCATTAAATCTGAATTTCTTCCAACCATTAAGCAATCATACATGTATTAGCTATTTGGGAAAACCGTACACAGAGCAGGTTGTAATTTTACTTTACAGCTCTCAAGAAACCTTGCACTCTGACTTTGATTTATAACCTTTCACCTGCAAAGGATTAAAAATCAAAAACTGAAAAAAGTTTCCAACCTCTTTAATTTCTATTATATTTCCAAAGCAATAGAGTTAATTAGGACCTCTTTATATTAACCAGAACCTGTTTGGTCATAACACAGTCCTCACTCACAACAGTGAGATTGTATAATACACTTGTAAAAAATGGGGTTTTTTTTATAATTTTCACTGGTGCCTGCTTTTGTACATGTTTGGAGACAAAGGGAGAGCTACAAGCATATAAAAAGAAAAAAAAGACATGCGCAGGCAACATTGGTAAGTATATCCATTTAATTCAACAGAGAAGGGGTTTTAAGTTCTCATGGGCTTCAGGAGCATAAAACCTATTCACGACTTCTGGAATCATAGCAAGTGAACTTGCTTTATGTCTGCAGCATGCCAAAATGTCTGAAAGACAAGGTCCATAATGAAAAGCTTCCTGCATCTCTGTGGAAATACCTTGGCTCCCCAAATTTTTTATACGTTGGGTTCTCCCTTTCTAAAAAATCTGTAGAACATATAAAAGCATAACCTTCTTTTCTTTGACTGTGCATGACCATACACAAATCCCGTGGAATCCTCACATGTGTTTTGGGTCGTCCAGCACAGCTATCTGTCAGAAGATGCTAAGTCTCCAGTTTGGCCTGCATGCACATATCCAGCATGTAAGTATAATGTCAGCAGACTCAATGGACTTTAGATCCCATTTCAAATGAAAAAGCTTAAAGATAGCAGAAATTTTTTCATAACTGAAGCATTCAATACTTCAGAAATACCGTTAATGAAAAGATGAGAGTTTTGTTCATGTTCTGAAGGAGAAAAACTGCGGATAGTAGAAGTGTTTCAGTTTTCAATTAAAATTATTTGTCTGTACTTCACAGCATTAACAAAATTTGGAATTCTATTTGAAACTAAGCAAATATAACTTTCTGAGGAAAATATTGCTCCAGTAGAAAAATGAGAAACGTAGTTTGTCAATACACAAAAGAAAAAAGGTCTTCAAAGAGGACAGAAAATTATGCACTGCAACACATTTTTCTTTTAAATCAACACATAATCTTATAGTTATTTTAACAAGTGGAAGTACTTCTTCATTTTTCAAAATATCAAAATATATATGGTACTGCATGAAGTTGCATAACTGGCATAACATGTCTTTTTTTTCACATGCATATTGTCAAGGGAAGAACTTGAGTTCTTTTCCTCCAGTCCGAAGTACAATACCTTTTTTTTTTTTAATTTAAAAACCCTATAAATCTAAAAAAACCTCAATAAAACACAAAAATACGATTTCTTTGTCCAGTCAAATCCAGCTTTTTTGGTAGCTGCCTTTAAATTTAAAGTATCTCCACTTAGTTTGTTATGTTATGTTATATATTAAAAGCTGGTTTTCTACAAAGTTCTAAATACATTATTTTTAAAAATAGAAGTCTTTAAAAAATTTTAAATTTGGATTATGCTGCCCTATCTCTTACCACCTTACTGCAATAACATTCCACCAGAATGAAGAATTATGAAGACTTTGTTTGAAAATGTTAATTTGTTAAAACTAAGCTTTTTTTTTTTTAAGAAAATTCTCTAGTACTTTTAGAAAAGAAGACAAGGAAATTTCTCTATAGCAGGAAACAATATTCTTGAGAACACCGTTCCTTGACTGTGAGAGCAATTATTTGGAAAAACAAGAGTTAGGGGTTTGGGGTTTTTTGGGCTTTGGGGTTGTTTTTTTGGGGGGGACGATGACAGGTGTCCTGACTATTATGAGGGACATGGAGTACTCATGGTACTCATATCCATACTCATATCCTTGCGCTTTCTCCATCAGCGTCAAAGTACTATCAACCTCCACTATCTAGATTTCAGCATGTATCTGTCTTTTCAGTTCATTATTTCACACAGAATAGCTACTTAGTATATTTAATAAGTGAGTCCTCTATTTCTACAAATCATTCATCCCTTTTTTTTGTTTGTATGAGATTCTAGGTCCTAGTTACTAATTAGATCATGCCTTATTTCCCCATAAAATTTTGACATTGAAGCCATCAATACTTAGTCTTTCAAATCTTTCTTGACAAGAAAAATTATGTTCCATTGGTTAATGTAGCTTAAAATGTCCATGACAGAGAATCTGTGTGAGACTGAAAGATAAACTCTTCTTGCTTAGTAAATAACCCTTGGGACCACATTTTGTAATGATGTAAACAATTAGCTAATTGCATGAAGAGCTTTTATTCTCCTCTAGAAGAGAAATGAAAAGAAATCACTAGCTCTGGGAAAGGAGTTAAATTCTTTGTAAAATCACAAGATACAAAGCTGCTCAAGCCAATATAAAAGATCGTATCTGAAAAACAGCAGAGTGGCTTTGAAATATAGAAGTGGTGCATACCTAAGTATTAAACTGTCTAAGAGTCTGAACCAGATTCTAACCATGCTAAATGTTAATTGTGAGGTAGGAGTTTCAGGAAAACTGAAAATGGTGGAAGATGAAATATCAATAAGTGGAGTTTCCTCAATATCAACCCAAATATCTTTTGCTTTGCCTGCAATGATTTCTCTGGCATCTAATCAATTCTCTGTACTCCCCAGTATTAATCATTTTCATAGTCAACCCCTTTTTGGGCACCATAAGAAGTTAAGGAGTGTGATCTTTCAAATATAAATTGGAACTTGAAATAGAAAGAGAGACAAGAGCTTAAGTTTGGTTCAATAAAATGTCAGCCTAATTCTTTGAATAAAAAAAGAAATGAGAAAAAGTAAAGGAAACATGTATAAACATACAATAACCTAAAGCAAACTACAAACAATAGTGAGCTACATGAATGCATTGTGATCTATGACAGCCATAACATTAGTCTAGACAGTAGACAATAAACTACCAAATATTTTATTCTTTATAATCTAATAAGGGTTAGCCAGAAAATCTCCAAAGAAATGAAATTTCAGTAACAAAGGGGAAATATTTCTTTTTTTTTTTTTCATTTTCTTGGGTAGCTTCAATATAATCTACCCAGGAAGTCTTTCCTGGAAATTATCCAGATTCTGTTAGCTTCCACAAGCTTGGTAAGACATATTATGTTCTTAGTGTCAATCTTATGACATCTTTCCTTGAGAAATTTAGTCCATGACAGCATTATGTGGCTTATGAGGATATCGGGAAGTAAATGTAAAGGTATTATAGAGCATTACTAACTGTAAAGGGTGCTATAAAGGTGATTACTCTGAAGCTCAGGACAAGCTAAATTTCCAGCTATCTTTCTTACTTTCCTAGCCTTCTAATTTGAAAGGTATGTTTCAGTTACTCTTTGCAAAAGCAGATTTTGCAGCAGCCCCAGGAGAGAGAAAAAGTGCTAGAGCATTTATTACAGTCTGTCCAAGAAATAACAGGGTTAATAATGTTTGATAACCCTACGCAATGTAAAGAGTGAAAAGAACTGATGCATTTTTAAAGGGATTGTCAGTCCTATTTGAGGCAGGCGCAGTAGTCACCCAGAGAACTCTGTCAGTAAGCAGTGCCATTAATAATGATTCATGGATACGGATATTCACAACAGCTGTGTCCTCACCTTTAAGTACCTCATACAATATTTAAAAAGTACTGGGAGATATTGCAGCAGGGAAGCAACTAAATTGCTAGAAAGCAGTGCTGATTTAAATTGTTTAATGTTCCTCCTCAAAACTGGTGTATGATTTTTCACAGTGAATATCTCTTACTCTGTTTCTCTCCAATAAACCTGTGGCACACAAAATAAGCAACATGTTAATCACGTAGTCAGTGAAATCTTACAATGGTATGATGTGTTGGCATCAACACTAATATATATCATCAGCTTATGTATAAGCTGATGTCTAAGACCAACTGGGCAGTTAGATATTTCCTTGTCTCAAACATCTTGCCCAGGCAAGGGGGAACCAGAGAGGGGCAGGGCGAGCCCTGTGGAGGCACGGTGGTGGGCTTCCCCTCAGCTTCTTCCAGTGGGCAACAACTGAGCACGCACCAGTCAACAGGTATTCACGAAAGGAGCACGTGATCACCAAAGGCCCTTGCCACCCCACTGACATGCCCCAACCCAATTCAAGAACTCTCTAGAACACTTTCCTGTGCTGAAGTGAGACAGTTTCCATCCCAGGGGTGGTCTTGGACTAATGCGACTATAAAAGGATGAGCACACATGTTTTGCTTTCTTGGCCCATCACCTACGGATCCAGACTCTGCCTCAACACAACCACGCGGGATCCAAGGGTGGTGATTCCTCTCCTTTTTCTATCCTCCTCTCCTTTCTTTTTCTTTTTCTCACCCCTCTCTTTCTCTACTTTTCCACCATATATTCACGCATATAAGTTTTGGACAACTTGCGACGGGTTGTGCCAAAAATAGTTCCTTTGCCAAATTGCCTTTGTTCGCCCATTAAGTTTGACAGTTTGTTAAGTTTGCCAGTTAAGTTTACCCTTTGAGTCATTGTCATGATTCTACCAGCTGAGCAGAGATTGGCTTTTTGTCAGTACACATACCCTCAGGAGATCAAAAAGATTTGCCCATCTCAGAACCCACCACATGGGACAGGACAGCTGGCTGCTAGTTATTGTTCTTCTTCCATTAACATAGGAAGGAAACATATGGTGCCATTTCCCAGGAATATCTTGTATTTAAAACTTCAGAAGTACATTCTTAATATTCTTTTTTTACTCTGAGCTGTTGTAGTTCAAAAGCATGAATTCATTGTTGTAATGGAATAAGGGGTATGTCATCATCAGACTCCCAAAATATCTAACTGCAATCTAATTGCTCTTGAAAATAGGGGGACAAATGACTAGTGATATATTACTCTTGTATAGCTCTTCTCATCTTTAAACAATATAAAAAATGAGCTCTGAAATTACCTACTAGAACTGCCTAAATATTATCAGCATTGCTTAGATTACAATGTTCAAAAGAACATAGTGAATTTTTTGTAGGAGATAGTCACCATAAAGTGGCCCCATGCACAGTTCCAGGACCCTTCACATCCTAATTTCCTGAATGACAACACTTTGCCCCAGAGCTGACTCAGGAATGACCTGCAAGCAAGAGCAAACAGGGAAAACTTATGAGTCCCTAATTTTTTCAGCAATCCAGGACCATCTCCAAGCCAAGGACTGATTCATTTTGCCAGTACGTATCTCAGAAGGCATCCTGGCACACTGCAGCTGCTTCAGGTCATGATCCACAGACTCTACACCTTCACAAATTGTGTCCTTCTTCTGTCAGTCCTCAATATAGTAAAGCTGACAACTTTTTGCTTTGCTGGTTTTACATTAATGACATTAATGGTGGGCAGCAGCAACAGGGCATCTGCTATGAAGAAGGATTATTGCACCCTAGCATAGGCATCCTTCACCAGAGCCAATCCAGAGCCAAAAGCTGTGTCACTCTTGCAGTGAGGACTGGAGACTCTTATTTGTAGATCAGAATAATTACAGAAGTAACCCTGACAACAATCCAAACTCTAATGCTAGCTTCAGGCCTTTGAGAAACAGCCTGCACCAGTAGCTGGAGCACTGTTTCTGTCATTGCTGGCTAACACCAAGGCCAGGATTGCCAAGTGATTCCACTCTCCCTAGCATCTACTTGTGCAAGAGCTTGGGATGACAGTACCTAAGCAGATCATGCTGTTTAACAGTTGATGCCTCATATATGTACGTATTTGATGATGCCACTTGATAACCCTCTTGATAACTATTATTTGTGCCTACTTGAGTGCTCACCATCTTCTCACCTCATTCTTATCCTTTGCCATTTCTGTACATGCATAAACACTTCTTTCAGCCAGTGTGAAAACTCTGATAACAGAAAATACACAAACAGAAAAACACAATTAGAAGTGGCTTTTATTGAGATACAAAACAATTCTCTGGGGAAGTTGATTAGCTTACCTCTCATAGGCCCGTCTTCCCACACGGTGCTCTGTATATTGAATTCATGGAAAGCTCTAAACTAAGTGGTATAAAGAATGCTAGTCTTTAAGGCATCTATTTAATTTTGGTCAATAAAATATTTAAAACCTCATTGCAACCCGTATTTTATTTTCTTAATAAATTCAATTCTTTATAGAGCATCTATTGAGAGTCTAAAATGTAGATCTCAAATACTTGTAAAGATAAACAACAAATTATATTTCTGTTTCACTAAAATTCTACAGAATCCCTGGTATACAGCAAGTCTGCTCTGAAGATGGTCTATAGGAGGTCAAATAAAATCTACCTGAAAATGAGACATGGCAGTCTCCTATTTTAGGTACCAAGCCTTTTTCTGTGCAGCTCAGATTTCAGTTACTAGCATTTTCTGAGACAGAAAACCATAAAAGTAACCAAAAAAATGTTCAAATGCCAATTAAAATTGATAGCTTCCATTTCTCCTTGCTCAAATCTTACTCAATATCAGAGAACTACAGAAACACAGAATGGTTGAGATTGGAAGAAACCTCTGGTTCAGTTCAAGACCTCTGCTCGAGCAAGGTCAACTACAGCAGGTTGCTCAGGGTTGTGTCGTCGGGTTTTGAGTACCTCTAAGGGTGGAGACTCCACAACCTCTCTGAGAATCCTATTCAAGTATTTGGACACATATTTAAAACAAACAAACAAAAAAATGTTATTTCTTATATGTACCAATTGCCTCTTGTCCTGTCACCAGGCACCGACAATGAGACTTGCTCCTTCTTCTCTATTCCACACCATCAAGTATTTATACACATGGATGACATCTCCTGAGTCTTCTCTTCTGCAGGTTGAACACTTCCAGCTCTCAGTCTCTCCTTGTATGTTAGATGCTCCAAGCCTCTAAGCATTTTCTTGGCCCTTCACTGGGCTCACTCCCATATGTCCATGTCTGTCTCATATTAGAGGGCCCAGAACTGGATCCAGCACTGAAGTTATGTCTTTCCAGGGCTGAGTAGAGAGGAAGGAACACTTCTCTCAACCTGCTAGCAGCCCAGGATGCTGTTGATTTTCTTTGCAGCAATGACAAAAAATTGTGATTTTATAAAGGACAAAGTGGTTTCTAAAACATTTTCCTACCTCAAATGCAAACTGTCCTGATTTTACAGAAAGGACCTCACCACATATCTCCCTTTTCAAAAGGAGAAAAGCTGCTCCAGAGAGAGATTTCTCAACAAACAGATGTTCCAATGTCTTTTTTGTAAGCTTCCATTTCTTCACTCTGAACTGGAGTCAACTCAGTGCCTAGGAAAGGCCAGGAATTAAATAGGCCTGATTTGTACCTCAGGCCCTGTAAGTGTCTATATATAATTCCATTGACACGGCCACCTCTCAGTTGGCTTATTAATTTCAGAATAGAGCCACCCTCAGTTAATAGTATTATTAAATAAATAGTAGAGGATTCAAATTATGGTACTCATTTTCATTTGTGACATAAATGGAGATTCGAATTCTCACTTGCAGAAATGAAAGACATGCATTGGGTCACCAAAACTTTGAATATTTCTTCATAATTGATTTTTAATTGGTCTGATAACCTACAGGGTAACCAAAGGCAGAAATTTTTCCTTTGGCATGGGTTTTCTGTCTGGTTTTGAGGCAAAGATCAGTGAAATAAACTAGACCCTTTAATCACACTTCTTACAAGTTTGGCCTCAAAAGGGGACAACAGACAGTTGGCTAATTCAATGCCATGAGACAAAGAGTGAACACACGCCCTATACTGAAGATCAGCCAGCTGGCACAATCAGCTGCACCAGGCATGTTTCCAATTTATGAAGTGGAACATTTAATATATTCGTTCAAAACACTTACCCTCTTGCTAACCATGTGAAAATGAAACTAGCTATGGTCAATTTAGTCATGTACAGAACATAGAAGGATAATCAGCCACCTTATTTAGAACTATTCCTTTGTCCCCAAGAGTGTACACATCCCATCCCTATTGAATTATAAAGGGGAAAACACATTTTATGAAAACTTATTTGGAAGCTGGAAAATAAGCTACATACTTTATAAATTGGACCACCACAAAGTCAGGATAGAAAAACTATATAGAAGGCCTTCGCATGTGACTTCAGTGATGAAAATTCAGAAGAAAATGTTAATGCTTATTGCCAGCAAGTTTTAAATTTCCTCTGTTTTTCTGCTTCAAATATTTTTTGTCTTGAAGATGTATTGTTTAATGGTGCAGAAATTAGTTTAATTGAGGTAAACGGTCAAAAGCATAAAAAGTAGTTAGTCATCTAGGTCCTACTGAAATTCCCACTTCACTTTTGACAATTTACTTGAATAAAATGATTTCCCAGAGACATGTTTTGTTTTTTCCCTTGTGGATAGTCTGGCTTTAGAGTTCTTTTACCAGCATAAGGTGCAATAATACTCCTATTTCATATTAAATGAAATTCAGATAACCAGTTGAATTTACATAATTTTACAAACAATGTAATTTTATAAAATTAAAGGGAGGACTGAGAATCTAACATACTGGATAAAAAAAACAGTCCGAGGTCTACTAAGTTAAATATCAGGACAAAAATAACAGTTACACCAAATAGGCAGGAAAATGTATAATAATAGTAAGTTTATTTGTAACAGGGTAATACCTGCAAGTCACAACCTGCTCCTCATCAAGTGCTCCATTTAGGCAAAGTTGAAGGCTGAGTTGGGTTTGCATGGCAAGGTTTTGGTAACAGGGGGGCTACAGGGGTAGCTTCTGTAAGAAGCTTCTAGACTCTTCCCCCATGTTCAATAGAGCCAATAACAGCTGGCTCCAAGAGAGACCCACACCTGGCCAAGGCTGAACCCATCAGCAATAGTGGTAACACCCCTGGGATAACATATTTAAGAAAAGGGGAAAAAAAAAAAAAGAAAAAAAAAATACCAAAACTGAGCATTTGCAGCTGAAGAGAGGAGTGAGAATATGTGAGAGGAACAACCCTGCAGGCACCAAGCTCAGTGAAGAAGGAGGGGGCGGAGGTGCTCCAGGCACTGGAGCAGAGATTCCCCTGCAGCCCATGGTGAAGACCATGGTGAGGCAGGCTGTCCCCCTGCAGACCATGGAGGTCCACGGTGGAGCAGATATCCACCTCCAGCCTGTGGAGGACCCCACGCCAGAGCAAGAGGATGTGCCTGAAAGGAGGCTGTGAGCCCATGGGAAGCCCATGCTGGAGCAGGCTCCTGGCAGGACCTGTGGACCTGTGTAGAGAGGAGCCCACACTGGGGCAGGTTTGCTGACAGGACTTGTGACCCCGCAGGAGACCCAGGCTGGAGCCATCCGCTCCTGCACAACTGCACCCCATGGAAAGTATGGACCCACACTGGAGCAGCCCATGAGAAGGACTCATGCTAGAGAAGTTCATGGAGAACTGTCTCCCATGAGAGGCAATGCATGTGGGACTGGAGCAGGGGGAGTATGAGTCCTCCCCCTGAGGAGGAAGGAGCAGCAGAAACTGTGTGGTAAACTGACCTCAACCCCCATTCCCTGTCCCCCTGTGCTGCTCAGGGGGAGGAGGTAGAGAAAATCTGGAATAAAGTTAATTCCAGAAAGAAGGGACAGCTGGCAGGAAGGTGTTTTTAAGATTTGGGTTTATTTCTCATTACCCTACTCTGATCTGATTGTTAATAAATTAAACTAATTTCCCCAAGTCTAGTCTTGCCTGTGACAGTAATTGGTGAATGGTCTCTCCCTGTCCTTGTCTCAACCCACAGGTTTTTCATTCACCCTTTCCAGCTGAGGAGGGGTGTGATAAAGCAGCTTTGGTGGGCACCTGATGTCCAGCCAGGGTCAACCCACCACAAAGGCAAAGAGAAATTTGTAGGAGGCTATGACGTTCATCAAGTTTAGATTAATTCTCTTTTCTTCCTCTTATGATTCATGTTTACTTCCATTTGGGATGAGAAATTTGGAGTATTTAACTTCAGGGAAGAACTCTGAATTATGGGAGAATTTTGTGTAACCAAAATAAATACAATTAATTGCATTTTAATTAATCTTTTGGTTATGTTTTATGAATAATAAGGAAAGACTATTTTAACTGAGCACAATAGTACTTTACAAAGGCATTTGTTGAAGTGAACCTCTATCATCACAAATATAAATCACTATTATATATGTTACAATGAAATTACAGAACTAAAGTATTGATTGTGTTTAAATAAAACAGTGTTAGTTATCCTTGAAATTAATTACAAAATATGTGGAAACATTCTCTCTAACATACAGCTTTGCTCTGTATATTTTCTACATCAGCACAGGGAAATCTTCTCAGGTCATCGATGAACAGGTGCAGTGCAAACTACTCCCATTCAAAAAGAACTTACTGTTCTTCATCAAAGTTTTCATTTCCTCATTAGCTGAGACAGAATGAACACAATGAATAGAGATTTCATTATTTATTTCTTTATTATTTCTGGATAATAGCTAGAACCAAGTTGTTCCTTTAACTCCCTGTATCTTTATTGATGTTAAAGGGTTATGTGCGTTAAACAAAAGAAAATGTAGTTCTTACTTTTAATGTTAGGGTAATGGAGCCAAACCTTCTTTCAGAAACAGTAAAGAAATGTGTTTCTAAGACCTTGCCATTTAAATCTATTGTATATCCATGTTTTTCCATTTCACTAGCACTATCCATTAACCTGCCTGGGTTGATTCAAGATTTCTCTTTCTAGCTGAAAGAAGATAGAGACAAAATTTGATCTGACGTAAGCTTATTAAGCTATTTAGACAAAACCATTCTTTCTTCTTTCATCTGTGACCTCTGAGGTGTACCAGTTTCAGATTTTATTTTTTGGCTGCTTTTATTTCTACACCAAATACTTTATAAATGAAAAATAACAGACTTATAAGTCTTAGATATCATGACTATTCTAGACTCATAATTCAATAGACCAGATTCACTTGTTTAATTTTAAGCATAAACCAAAATTATATTAATATAAATAGCAAGCATTATGTGATTTAAATAATAATAACATTGATTTAATGAAATGGGATTTGACTTACTGATCAAACTTCTACTGAAGAATATGCTTTCAGCTGACTTGGAGACATGGATCATATACAGCACCTAGTACTGTTTGCAGCATCGAGTATTAAATCTTCAGCAGTAGTACTTGTCACCATAGGAATCTGATAGAAGGAGTTTAAATATGGAAAAAGGGGAAAAAAAAAAAAAAAAAAAACAGCATGAGGAACATCCACAACCTTATGCTCAAGTCGGGGACAGGGCATGGCTGGTCAGAGGAAGTCCTAAGGGAGTAGGAATACTGAGTGGGTCACTAGAGTTTTTCTCATCTTTAGGGCTGAGATCAGAAGGGGTGTCTGTTCTGCTCATTGGTGCAACCAAGTAGCTACTGTGTTTGCAGTTAAATGGGTTGTGGTCTTTCTTGGTTGGTAGTGGAACAGATAAAGGAAGGACCATGGCAGCAGAACAAAGTTGGTCAATGCAGACACAAGACAGGGCTGCAGAAAAGGTTTTTCTGTGGCTGCTTAGCGGATGAGGAGGTGGGGGAGTGAGAGGAAACATAACTTTCCATCAGAGTTTATTTCCTGGAAGAAATAAGGCTGAAACTGTGGTGTCCCTGTAGGGTACTAGCAGCAGGGAAGCTTTCAGCTCAGAGAGGGACCTCATAGAAAGATGCATTGATCTGTCCCATACGGTGTAAGTGTTCTGCATAAGGAAAGGAAGAAATGAGGGAAAGGGGATGAGCCTCTATACTACAGACAATGCAGACCTCAAGCAGGCCTCCAGCTGCCTTGGCTCAAGCTGCCTGAAGGACTACAAATTTGTTTACCAGGTTTTAAGAAGTTTCAGAATTCCAATACAAGCTGTTACAAGTCATACTGGAATCGATAAAAGAGTTTGAAATTATAACCTTTCTAAAAGTTAAGAATTAAGTATCTCCTGGTAGAGCAGCCAGCCTTTCAATGAATGAGTAAGCCCCAGTTTGCAAGTATTCCCACCATTTGGATGTTCAAAAAGATCAAGCCTATTCTGAGTGATATGATAATATTAAGCCATCATTGGCTCTCGGTGTGTGGCAGCTATCCATACCCATGGAACTACGACTTGGTTAAAAAATATTGTCTTTGTTGCTGGTTTATTAGGTTTCGCTGCATATACATACCACTGATTTAAACCTGCTAGATTTCAAGAGAAACATCAGCAGGATGAGTTCCATCTTTCATGAGAAAAGATGGATAACACAAGAACACTGATATTGGAAAAAAAAAGATCAAAAAAAGAATTGCTGATATAATTCCAGCAATTAGGCAATTGATGCATACAAAGAATGATAACATTGGATTACATAAGATAAATAGCATTAAATAATACAAATAACTTTGGTTATTTAGTCCATGACAGCCGCCACTATCTTAAAATCACATTATCACAATAAAAAAATCAGTTGTTAGACTTGAACTTGCAATACACTTCTGTGAGTCATTAAAATGGGTTTGCTCTTCTGGCATTCTTGTGCACCAAGAATTATGAAGGCAGTTATATGTGTCATTACAATGTATTTATTGCTTTTCAATCCAGATTACATATAGAATTAAATAATAAAAAATAATTACCAGACTAGTAGCATCTATTGTTCAGTAAGGTTTAAACAGTAAAGAAGTAATTATCTAAGGAAGAGTGAAGGAAATGATGGGGGAATAGGAAAAGAACACCAGTCCTTAAGTATGTTGTACAGATGGTTAAAAAATATGAATGTCAGGATATTTTTCAGTAAAGAAAAAACAGCAGATTGTACCAGACAGCAAATAGTATACCTAGCTTTTAACTAGAATTGTTAGCATCTGAAATCTAGAAAGGGGAAATATTTAAGTTAAATAATAAATATTAAAGACAATAAAAAAATCTTCATACAGTGGATGCTCTATCAACTGGAATTCTTACAAAATTAAGTATATCTTAATTATAAGAATTACTACTTAAAATTTTAAAGACTGAGGAATATAAGTACTGTAATTCAAATAATAAATTTGTCTTTGCCTAGAGACCATAATCAAAACAGAGTTGCTTCCTGTAACATATACATGATCTCAAACACAAGATACAATCTTGATAAAGGCATGCGCTATGACCCATGTTATATGTAGATGAAATAGGATATCATAATGGGATAATGGAATTAATATTAATGTGGAAAATAATGTGGGGGTTTTTCTCTAATGAAATATCTCTTTCTGACATTGTAAGTTTCCCCTGGAAAAATTGTCTCTGAAGTCTGGTGTAGTATTATTCCCACTTCTTAGAAGAGATCAAAAGAAGATGAAGAAAACAAATTATAATTCTGGTGTAAATCCTTCTGCATGAGTTCTACAAATGAGCCTGTCATGAATGGGTGTATATCAGTCAAAAACACCTCATACTGTTTTTCAGCATACCCCTAGCCATCACAGGCTACACCTCACCCTTCTATATCTGGTCACTATGGGGAAGAACCTCTCATGCAGGGTCAGATGGTGAAGATTAAGCTGCTTCAGGCAAGTGTCATCTGTTACAGAAGTAATTTCCCAATGTATTGCATTCGGAAGCATAATCTTTATGTCAATGTATAACTTCCCAGCCATGAAGTCAGCTTGAAGGGAGTCTGAGCACTGCCTTAGTTCGCAGCAAATGAGAATCATCTGCTCTGAATGCAGCCGTTGTGAGTGTAACTCAGGCCACAAGGATGCCTCCATTGAGTTTTTGACACCCACAGGATCTTCCTAGACTGTGCATTTGGCTGACAAATGCAGCATTGCACATCCTTTGTGAGGACATTTCTGGACTGTACAGTGCAGAAACATTGCATCAGAATTTGATCACCTTTTCCACTGTCTTGCCTGATACAATGACTGTCATTGTGCCTACATCCAAAGTGTTGTGGTTTAACCCGGCTGGCAACTAAGCACCACGCAGCTGCTCGCTCACTCCCCCCCTCCCTCAGTGGGATGGGGGAGAGAATCGGGAAGAAAATAAAAGGTTAGAGCCGAGGGCTGAGATAAAGACAGTTTAAAAGAGAAAATAATAATAATAGTAATAATGAGAATGATAACAGAATATACAGAATATACAAAACGAATGATGCACAACGCAATTGCTCACCACCCGCCAACCGATGCCCAGCCCATCCCGAGCAGTGATCACTCCCCAAGCCGCAATCAGTCCCCAAGCAGCGATCACTCTCCCCGCGACCGACCGACCAACTAACTCCCCCCGAGCATGACGTTATATGGTATGGAATAGCTCTTTGGTCAGTTTGGGTTAGCTGTCCAGGCTGTGCTCCCTCCCAGCTTGTTATGCACCTGGCCGAGCAGGAGAAGCTCAAAAAATCCTTGAGTAGTCTGAGCACTACTTGGCAACAACTAAAAACATCAGTGTGTTATCAACATTCTTGTAGTACTAAATACAAAACACAGCACTATGCTAGCTTCTATGAAGAAAATTAACACTATCCCAGCTGAAACCAGGAGACAAAGAAAACAGCATAACGTGAGAAAACATCTGTATCAATCTGGCTCCAAGCTATTTCCATCATATCCTTCACAAACATTGGAGCAGCACCCCACTGAGGCATCTGTCCTTACCCGGGCAACAGTCAAAAAATGGTCTCCTTCTCCCTGCAGTCAAAAAATGATCTCTTCACCTCTCTCTCTCCGCACAGATAACCTCTGTCTATGGCAACAAAGCCCATCACACAAGTTGTATACATGCTGATAGTCACATTCATCTACATGAGCCTAAGCACCCACAGGGCAAGACATGTTTTACTTTGCCCTGGAATTTGGTTGCTACTAATACTAGGTCCATCCCCCACAGTTAGATGTGATTCCTTACTTCATTCCATTGACTTCCCACACAGAGACCAGTCTCATGTATCTCTACAAAGACTGACCCTGCAGATGGTTACAGGTGTCTGAACTGGCACAGTGTGAAAGTATTTTTTGCCTTTATGTGCATGATCTCTGTGTCTGTTCCATGAGACTGTCAGAATGAGTGCTGATTTAGCTATGGCTATTCCAACTATTGCTCTACCTTCAGAAGTGTATGGGAAGGAAAACTTAATCAGGGAGACATCCTGGTCATTTACATTATCTAGAGACACAAAATCAGAAGCACAAGACCAGTACTAGAGTTGTACTGTTGTGTATACGTATCATCCTCAGATACACCTGAACCCCACAGCCACAGACTGTTGTACTTCTTGAAGAAAGCTAATTAACCATCATTTCTTTTAGCCACTGATCCTCAAGGACATCATGCAGAGGATCTCTGAAGAGAGTGGCCTACCAAACAGGCAGATAGAGTCCCCTGAAACAGAGTGGATGAGATTGCACTGAGCTCATGCCTCAAGATGTACTAATCATTGCAAAAAATCCCTGGTGATCTTGCACAAAAGGCGGGAGAAAGTAGAGGTGAACAAGAAGAGGAAGGACAGGAATAGAATGAATTTTGTGGAAAAAGTCACAGGAAAGGCACTTTCTTCCCTGCTGCCTTTTGAGTCTGCTCAGAGGGGATCGAGTATGCCAGGCACTACCCAAGGATGGAGGCAGCCATAGACAGGAGCATTTTCTGCTGTGCATCTGGTGTAGAGCTCTCCCTTCCTGTCTCTGAATCCTTTGCTCCTGAGATTCAGAGGAATTGAGGGGTTCCCAACTCATCCCGTATCTGGATTGTGACCAGATAGATCTTCCCTCTACAGTTTTCTAGCTATGCATTTATTTTGCCGAGACCAGAATAAGCTGACTATGGAGCAAGGATAACATGGGAGCACTATCAGAGAATATAGGATGAATTCACATGTGTGGCTTTTAAGAAGGAAAGAGAAGTCTGCTGCCTTGGGGACTCCATATGACTGGGACTGAGAGGATTGCCTGGAATGAATAAAAATGAGAGAGGTTGGGAAGATTTTGTGACTGCTACTTCACCTGAGTGAGACCAACGTGGGTCCAAAAAATTCCATTTTTGCCATTAGCATTTGTGAATTCTGAGAAAACGTGCAAGTTAAAGGGCTTGTCTGGACAGGATGGAAGGCACTCTTCCTGGAAGTGGCAGCATGACTTTTGCCTTGTAGTGGAAGAGAGTTGGAAGGATCTTAAGAATATTTTTTAATGTTGAGCTCAGTTGGGCGCTGGCCATGCCCTAGTGGTATCTTGAGCAGGTAGGAGCAGACAGGCACCCATCTCTGCAGGGAAGGTGGGCTGAGCATGCATGACCTGGCTGGCTGCTCCTATGAAGCTTGGAGTGATGACCCAAGGGCTTTCTAGTGGTGCTGCCAAAGTCCCTTACTGGAGGGAGCTGGGATTTGGAGGTGCCCTGAAATCAGTCTGCTTTTACACAACCTGAACCACTCTCTAAATTGATGCTGGAAATGTCCAGTATTTAGATGCCTTATGTCCATAGTGAGACTTATGCTCTATATGTGTTTCTCTCTGTTCAACCTTTAAGCCCCATACACATGCCCGGCAGAACCACTCTCAATCAGAAGACCCAATTTCTGGGCTGCTTGCCACAGCCAGGTATTGCACTCTGTCTGGCACCACCTACACAGTTGTGCCCAGAATGATGGCAGCATTGAAATGCATGCTGGCTACAACTGCCTCCCCTGCTGCACCTGCGGCTGCATGTACATGCTGACTCCATGGTACATGTTCCCTGTGTCTAACACTGCTCATGGTCACACAGCATGATTTCCCTTCCTCTCTCTCCAAGGATATGGATTTTTGACACTTCTAAGAGCTAGCTTCTGTATTTAGCTTGAGTGTTTTATGATATGCCAAAAAATCAGATAACAGAAACTAATAATAATTTTTAAAGATTTCACAACCAAGTTTTTTCCAGTGCTTCAATTTTCTATTGCTTAAGTATATAGCTTTAAAAATATGACTAGCAGAAGAAATATGTCTTGACAGATTAATCATAAACATGTTAGAAAAAAAAACATGCAGGGATGTTTCAGTCTCCTCGAAATGAGCTTACAGTCTGGACTAGACTTTCACTAAACACCTAGGTTTGACCTCAGTTGCATTGCTATAAGCCATCTTTCAATTACACTTTTTATAAAATCATGTGGCATTATTACTTCACTATCAATTACATAGCATGACATGTCAATATAACCATGATTTGTCAACAGAGAAGAAACTCGGAATCACTCATTTTAATGGAAGGCAGAATAGCTCACTTTTTTTCCTTGAAAAATTGATTTTATCCAAAATGGACTTCTGAAAATTGACCTTGAATTAGTTGGACATGAAATCAGTCTAAATGAAAAGCTTATTATTACATTGTGTTACTTCATAAATCAGCCTATCACTATTTTTTCCTTTTTCCTTGTGAGGCTTTCTTTTCTCCTTCTGCTTTTTTTTTTTTTTTTGCAAAGAGGAAGGAAGTGACAATTATTTTTTGAATTGCTGAGAGCTATTTTCATGTTACCTGAAGATTTCAGCAGTGGTGCCTACTTGTAAGGGCAGCACTCATCGTCTATTGGCAGAGAGTGTCAGCCAAGAAGACACTCATCATTAAAGAAGATATTCAGCCTTTTTAAGGTAAATCTTTTTTGGCTCTTTTCCTGGAACTGGTGGTGGTAGGGCGGGAGAGAAGCGAGCGAACGACCATCAGCACCACAGCTCTGCGGACAGCTCCTAGAATCGGCCCTCCTCCGCGCTGCCAGCCTGGGGAGAGCAGACCCGTGCATCGTTCCTCTTTTCCGACAAGTAATAGCGACAGTGTAAGGGAACAGCAGAAATTCAGAAGGACACTAGTGCACAAAACAAACCCAAAAAAACCAAACAAAAAAACCCCCCAAAAAACCACCAAACCTCAAAAAACCCCTGTCAAAACAAAATCAGGCTTCTCTCACACCTATTGATTTCCTCTGTCAAGTCAAAATGGGGTTGACATCTACTGCTTCAAATACCTTTACATCATTTTTGATAGCACAAGCAGACTATCTCTAGAATGATGTTGTTACAATCAATTAATTTTCTGTTTCTATCATGACAGAACAGTTCTATTGTTTGTATTCAGCAGCAAAAGTGCTGATATTTCTAATATACCTAAAATTTAGATATTTGAAATAAGATCTCCATTTATATTACTTTTTAAAGCTTTGTGAAAACTAAAAATGAATATTCCTCATGATAAGCCACTTAAAAACCCCAAATAAATAGTAATGTTCATAAAATAAATAAACATATTTTCATTGGTTCTTTTTGTGGCATAGTGCAAAGGCCATAGAAATCGAAGGAATGTGTTTTGCAATGACTTTAACTGATTTTAAAACAAGTTTCACTTACCTTAAAGAGTGGATCTTATACTCCCCTGAAGTCTACTGTTACATAAATTCACAATATTTAGTCCAGACATAACTGGGTGACAAGATAATGTGGGAATTTTGTGATGCAGTTATTGAAATGTATCTATGGATAGTAATGTGTTGTAACTCTACACCCACAGTAGAGTTCCATTTTTATGGCCCCACTAATGCTGAATGGGTTAATGTCTTGTTTGTGAGGAAATAAAACATTGGTTTGTGTAAAACAAGCCATTTGGAATTGGACTCTTACAACAATTTGAAAGGTACAACAAAACCTGGAATGTCTAGTCACTTTAAAAACAGGAGTAAAAGGCTTTGGAGAAAATAGGCTACTGAGATTGCAGGTGTTTTAGAAAGGTTTCACTATAGCTGAACATAAGATGTAGAGATACGATGGATTCCAGGAGTCATGCTGGGTCAGCTCTTACTGAAGTGTCCTCCATCTTAAATTTAAGAATAAGGAATAAGGAATAAAACATAAGGAATTTTATAAGCTTCTGTACTGATTTTGGCTGGGATAGAGCTAATTTTCTTCATAGTAGATTGTACGGGTTATATTTTGCACAGGGATCTTTTAGTTATTGTTGAGCAGTGCTTACATAGGGTCAAGGCCTTTTCTGTTTCTCATACTTCTCTGCCAGTGAGTAGGCTGCAGGGAATGTGCAAGAAGTTGCAAAGGGACACAGCTGGGACAGCTGACCCCAGCTGACCAAAGGGATATCTCATACCATATGACGTCATGCTCAGCAACAAAAATGGCAGGTGAGGGAAGTTGGCTGGGGCTGCCATTGTTCAGGGACTGAATACCAGCCAGCTGGTGATGAGCAATTGGGGATTTTTGCATCTCTCATTTTTTTCTTGGTTTTGTTTATTTTCCTTTTTATAATTGTGGGGTTTGGTATTGGTTTTGGTTATTATTATTGTTGTTTTTAAATTGCCTTTTTCTCAATCCATGAGTTTTCTCACTTTTACACTTCTGTTTTTCTTCCCCATCCCACTGGGTGGGAGAGTGAGCGATCAGCTGAGTGGTGCTTAGTTGCCTACTAAGATTGAACCATGACAGCTGCATTGCACTGACTAACAGATGATTGCTTTCATAGAAAAGATTATCACCGTTGCTATGCTTTCCTTGAACTGTAAAGGAAATTTCAGACAGTACAATCAAGGCTGAGTTTCTTCCAGAAATTTCTTATAAAAGTTAAGATAAATTTGGGTAAGCTATGCAGACAAGGAGGCATACTTCAGTCCAAAGGTTCAGGCCCTCAGGAGAAGTAGTTTTCTCATTAAAAGCCATAAAGATATAATACTGAAATCTAATATTAAAAATATTAAATTATTTCACAGGAATGGTATTTAATCAAAAAATGAAGCTTCCAGGCCCACACAGACTTTCTTGGCTTAGTTCTTTCGTCAACTGAGCTATCCTTAAGCCATCTACCTTTGACTAAAGTCATAATACTCAAGCTTTCCTGGAACAAAAGCTTCCAAAAAGCATTCATCATTCAGCGATATTTCTGTACAATACAATCATCTAAGATGAATTTTTAGTATAAAATTCTACTGCAATCCTGTCCTGGTTTCAGCTGGGATAGAATTAATTTTCTTCCTAGTAGCTGGCATAGTGCTGTGTTTTGGATTTAGTATGAGAAGAATGTTGATAACACCATGATGGTTTAGTTGTTGCTAAGTAGTGCCTAGACTAGTCAAGGACCCTTTTTTTTCAGTTTCCCCTGCTCCACCAGGTGCGTAAGAAGCTGGGAGGGAGCACAGCCAGGGCAGCTGACCCCAACTGACCAAAAGGCTATTTCATAAGATATGACATCGTGCGCATTGTATAAACTGGGAGGAGCAGGCCGGGGCAGAGCCATAGCTGCTTGGGGGCGGGCTGGGCATCAGTCAGTGGATGATGAGCAATTGCATTGTGCATCACTTCTTTTTTATATTCTGTATATTCTGTTACTATTATAACTCTACTGTTTTATTAAAATGTCTTTATCTCAACCCATGGGAGTTTCCTTTTTTTTTCCAATTCTCTCCCCCATTCCACTGAAGGGGGGGAGTGAGCAAGCAGCTGTGTGCTGTTCAGCGGCCTGCCAGGTTAAACTATAACAAATACGAAGCTCAGAAACAACATGATACTCCTGCATTCCCAGCTACATTCTCATTCCAAAGAAACCCTGATCAAGTCTATTTTTTTGTGTGTGACATTTTTTTTCCTGGTTTCAACATTTAGAAGTTCTTACTTTTCCAATTACTCTAAGCAAATCTGATAGAATGGTTTTGTAATTTTTCCCCCATGGAATTTTTGTGTCAAGCCATAAATTTAAGTGGAAAGCATTCAGTGACAAGAACTTTGGAATTTAAGTCACAGAACCATAGAATCATTAAGGTCGGAAAAAACTTTTAAGATCATCAAGTCCAACCGTTAACCCAACACCACCATGCCTACTAAACCATGTACCAAAGTACCACGTCTTAATGGTTTTTTAACACCTCCAGGGAGGGTGACAGCACCACCTCTCTCGGCAGCCTATTCCAATGCTTGACAACCCTTTCCGTGAAGAAATTTTTCCTAATATCTGATCAAAACTCCCCTGATGCAACTTGAGGCCATTTCCTCTCATCCTATCACTAGTTACCTGGGAGAAGAGACCAACACCCACCTTGCTACAGCCTCCTTTCAGGTAGTTGTAGAGAGAGATAATGTCTCCCTCAGCCTCCTCTTCTCCAAACTAAACAATCCCAGTTCCCTCAGCTGTTCCTCATAAGACTTGTGCTCCAGACCCTTCATGAGCTTTGTTGCCCTTCTCTGGACACACTGTAGCACTTCAATATCTTTCCTGTAGTAAGGGGCCCCAAACTGAACTCAATATTTGAGGTGCAGCCTCACCAGTGATGAGTACAGGGAGATGATCACTTCCTTAGTCCTGCTGGCCACACAATTCCTTATACAAGCCAGGATGCTGTTTCCCTTCTTGGCCACCTGGGCACACTGCTGTCTCATGTTTAGCGGACTGTTGACCAGCATCCCCAGGTCCTTTTCCACTGGGCAGCTTTCCAGTCACTCTTCCCCAAGCTTATAGCATTGCATGGGGTTGTTGTGACTGAAGTGCAGGACCTCACACTTGATGTTGTTAAATTGCATGCAGTTGACCTCAGCCCATTGATCCAGCCTGTCCAGATCCCTCTGCAGAGCCAATTTGTAAAGGCAAAATAAGGTTTAAATTCAGATTTGCCCTGTAATTATAATTGTGATGTAATTGGGCATCAGGGCAGGGCCTGTGTACATACCCAGTGCATTAAGTCATTATTTCCCTGATCCAGGGACTAACTCCCCAGATGGTCTCTGGATAGAGACTGAACAAATATAATGGACTGGCTTGAGATAAGGGACCCACCTGAGACAAGGTGGTTGACTTACTTACCTCCCAGCCTCCTTCACAATAAAATATTTGACTAATTGCTACAGGAACTCTCCAGTTTGGAATTTTGGTAAGGTCTAGAAACCTTCCCAGGCAGCTTCTGCTGTCCATAAACCAATTTGCATGCTTAAATATGCATATTAATATCCTGGGTGGAGATTTGGACTGTTCCAGGGAACCTCAGATGGTTCAGAATTATAGAACTGACCACACTGTATGTAATTGTAAGTACACACTGTTATTGCAGATGCAGAAATCATAAAATAAAATAGTCTTTTGTACATAGGTAAGACAATTAGGAGATATTTTGTATTTAGATTAAGACAATTGATAGTGAGGGATTCCAGGTGTTGCTGGAGTGGTTAGATAGAACCATGGGCAGATGAAGTAGAAGAACCAAGTAGAAAAGTGATTCAGGGAGTCAATCCTGATTCAGCTGAAGATGATGTTACAAGGAGCCTTGCAACAGAAATTTCTGTTACTATCCAGACAACAACAAACCATTCTTTTTGAGAGGTTTTATCCCCTGTGTGAGCACTGACTTATGCAAAGATTAAAAAAAAACTTAGTGAGGTTTTTAAAACTCTGTTTCTACACAACAATATAGAGTTTAATTAGGAAAATTGCATTTCTGTTACTTTGAAAAAAGTGATTGGAAAAAATATTGGGATAAAACTATGAATGATAATTGAAAAAAAGATGGAAAAACAAACAGCTCTTGAAGGGACTGTCCGATATTTAATTTTTTTTCTAGAAAGCAGTCTTTATGATTAAATGTATTTTCTGATCATAAAAAGCCTTCATAATTTATCTTTATTTTGTTCTGAAAACACCTTACTAATACAAATATAGAAAAGTTAAATCCTTTTATAATAGCTGATATGATTATAAATGTATGTTTTAGGAAATGTTATAACAACTTCCTTCATATTCCCCTATTAATACACAGGTGATTTCAGTTAATCAGTCAAAACATTGCTACATGCAGTATCCTAGTTGTAGGGCAAGTGAAAAGAGAGAGGGGTCTATCATTTTGTTGACCTTCTCAGCAGCTGGATAAGCTTTCATCAACTGTCTCATTAGTAACATCTGACTGATTGACTAGGTTAACCCAAATAGAGGAGCAAAAGCCAAACATCATTTGCATATTATATTAATGACATTCATAAACCACCATTTGGTGTTCCTATGGGAAGTATCATAACACAATCTGATTGTTTTTGTATTCATTAGTTGTTGCAAAGAAAACAGCCATGATTACCTCTAATATTTTAGGGATATAGTTTATTTATACTTTTCTATGAATGCAAATTATAACTGCCTAAGAAAAAAATAGGCCTCCGGATGATCTGTGAAGGCTAATAAATTAATTGATGAAGAAAGTGAATCCAAACAATATTCTACATCACCTAAAAATTTAGGTTGAAATACCCACGTTCCATAAATCTCCAAAGATCAAACAATATGTCTTAGCTGGGTCAAGGGCAATAAAACCAGGCAATTTGTTTTAAAATCAAAAGCTCATAAAAACACAGGGCCAGAGAGAGTTCAGGAAGCTCCCTCTGGTTATACAATCATTATATAACCAAATGCTAAAATGAAGATTATAAACTTTTTTAATATATTATTATTATTATAACATTGGGCATAATTTCACAGTTTGGGGACCAGAAGCTTGAGAGACTCAGTTTTGTCCCTGTTTCCTTTTCCTCTGTAAAGTAATCAGCTGTAGCAAAATCTGCCTTAGCATACTTCATTACCATTCATTTACTAGTTCAGGGGTGCTGCCCAGTGAGAGGAAAAAGGAAGGAAACAAAAAAAATCTTTTTTCTGCCCTATTTCTTTCTCAAAAGACAGTGTAAACAGGTCACAAGCATCTCATTTCCCTGCAAATCCTCCTTTAGCTGTTATCAGTGCTGCTACTGGGAAATGAAAAGGAATGTATGTTTTTTTTCTCTCTGTAAAGTCAACAGGCCTGGGCTAACTTCAGGATGCTCCCCAGTGCAAATTTAACAATATTCACCTTTTGTATACTACATTACCAGTTCAAGTCCTGCTGACTGTTTTACAGGAAAAAATAATTTCAAGGTTAGATTAACCTTCAAGAATATTTCAGTTCTACTTATGATCAGGAAAGTGATGCTTTACAGTATACCTAAAACCAAGCAGGAAGTACTAGAGCATAAAGAAATGAATGTAATTTCAGATTAAATTACTCAACTGTATGCAATCTAAAATTAAATTTTACACTAAAAGGTTTTTTAAGGTATTCAGACAGACATGTTACCATGGCCTGGAGGGCATGACCCGGCCTGAGTGTCCCTGTTCAATAATCCTAGGGCCTCCCCTACCCCCATATGTATGTATATGTCTAGGCATATTCCATGTAAAACCATTAAATGTAACTGCATCTGGAAGCTTAACAGTGATTGGAACTGAGTCATCTTTTCTCCTTATGGACCTTGCAAAACATATTATGGATCTCTTCCTTAAAGGAAAGTTATTTGCAAACACTATGATTACTACATTCCATAGATGCATTGCATTTATCACTAAACCATGCCTTGTCTCAGAAAAACCTCTGCGTATACATAGATACAAATTCTGTGCTTGTTAAAACTTCTTATCTGCCTTTATTAGCAGAATATATACTATACTGTGCTGAATTCAACTGCAGACTGTAACATAGAATGCTTGGGAGTCAATTCTAACATGATATTGTCCTCCACATCTATGCCGCCTTCCTACAGGAAAATGATGGGATATGAGGAGCAGGTATCTCTGTTTCATGTCTGTGACAGCACCTCCTATGCTTTTTTCTTTTTCTTTTTTTTTTTTTTGTTTGATGAAGCTTGGCACTTTGCTGAAATGTTTCACTGAAAGTTTAGGAAAGAACAGATATGCACATAACGAGAAAGTGAAGTTGGACCTAAACTAGGCACACAAAAAAATATATAAACTGGTGATCCAAGGTTAAGGAGCACATTAAAGTATTGAATGAGCAGATCCCAGATTAATATGTTGAATGAGACATAAAGGTAGTGATGGTTAATTGTTGTATATTTGGTACATGGTATTGTGCTGCCTTTTTCCAAATACTAATACATTTAAGGACGAGTAGACAAACCCTGCTTTCTATGTTTTTCCCCTGTATAATACATGGTCCTCAAGCTTTGCAGAAACTGTCATGGGAAACACAAGTACGTAAATACAAAGAAATTTGACTAAATCCCTGAGGACATGATCTCTTGCATTTACTCTTTATATAACTTTGAACTGGTTGTATGGCAGCTGAACTTGTGATTTGTAAGTGCTATACTAATGTTTGATAGCTACACTTTTACCAATCTATTGGTTTCTAATTAGCAGAGGAGCTGTCTTCCCAAATTTAAATTAAATGTTTACTGGAGACTTTTATGCTAAGGTTGCTTCAAATCTAAGAATTTATACTTAGTATTAAATATGTATATTGATATTTTACTGATTATAGCTGTATTTTTACATGTCAATTTAAGGACCTGGACTCAAGAGATTAAACTAGCAAAGTGAATTAGTGAAAACGGATACACATATTTCATTTACTATTCAGTCCTACTTGATTTCCAGTTAAGTTTTGTCTTTCTTGTATGTCCTTTAATCCTTAGAGGGATTTCTAATAATGGTGTCTGGATGTTGAACGCTATCTTATTCAAATGTGGATTATCTTTGAAATTGCTGTCCTCTTCTCAGTGATGAGGTCTTTATAGTTTGGCCTATGCTTCTAAACATGTGTCCCCTGCAAGGCAAAGCATAAAATATGTGCAATGCTATGCTTCTGTTGTATAATTAGTAACCATGGTATAGAATTTAGCATTTTCTACCATGTTGCTGTCAAAAGAATATTAGGAAAACACTATGAAAACTACTGAGGATTTTGCTACAGTTTCAAAAATGAGGGCCTATGCTGTATTCATAAAATGCATCTGCTTAGATAATTGCTATTTGTTAGTTTTTACACCACTGTCAGACACAAGGGACATCTGCAGTACATAATAGTATGTTTATGCATCTTTGGATGCTACATCAAGTGAAGTTTTGAAAACATGGTGTGCTGGATTTGGCTGAGATAGAGTTAATTTTTTTTATAGTAGCAAGTATGTTTTGGATTTGTGCTGAAAACAGTGTTGGTAGTACAGAGATGTTTTCATTACTGCTGAGCAGTGCTTACACAGAGTCAAGGTCTTTTCTGCTTCTCACACCACCCCACCAGCAAGGAGGCTGGGGGCACACAAGGAGCTGGGAGGGGACACAGCCAGGATGGCTGACACCAACTGACCAAAAGGATATTCCAGACCATATGACGTCCTGCTCAGCGTATATAGTTGGAGGAAGAAGAAGGAAGGGGGGACATTCAGAGTTATGGTGTTTTGTCCTCCCAAGAAACCATTACGCATGGCCTGCCAATGGGAAGTGGTGAATGAATTCCTTGCTTTGCTTCGCTTGTGTGTGCAGCTTTTGCTTTGCCTATTAAACTGCCTTTATCCCAACCCATGAGTTTTCTTACTTTTACTCTTCCAGTTCTTTCCCCCATCCCACCATGGGGGAGTGAGTGAGCGGATGGGTGGTGCTTAGGTGCCAGATGGCATTGAACAAGGACAGTCCTTTTTGGCACCCAATGTGGTGGTCAAAGGGTTTGAGATAACAACAGATTTGATTAGAATGTGTTATATTGAATTTATAACTATTATTGCTGTTTAGCTATTAATCAGCAGACTTCTGTGCTTGCCATGGGGCTTGCTTGCCTTACCGTATATTAGAGTCTAGGGCTAGTTAGTGGCTGCTTTTTGCTTTTGCTGCTTGCTGTACAGATGTACTGCTTATTGTCTTACTCTGCTGTGCCTGGGGACATTTTAATCACAGCAATGGCAGTTATCACTGGGGGGAGTGAGAGATTGGCTGTGTGGTGCTTAGTTGATAGCTGAGGTTAAACCATGACACATGGTCACATAAACAAATTATCCCACTCAAGGGTGAATTAGTATAATTTATACCAACATGCACTGAACTCCATATACTTTTTTCCTGTGTAAGTGGAGCCTGAGCAGGTGAACATTTTTCTTGTATTTGTCATGCCAGTGTTCTCGTTTACAGAAGCAAACCTAATCCCAGCCAAAACTGAACCAATCAAGGTTTGTTCCACTTCCAACAAAAATAAGATTTGATTTTATTAACACTTAGAAAAGTGTTTATCTGGTACCTTCACTTGACAAGATATTAAATAAAAAAGAAAAAAAGAAGTGAGGTTATATGTCTTCCTTAGAAGAGCAGAAAATAGTGAATTGTGAGAAAAAAAAAATTACAAAACATCATTTTCCATGTTCCTTACAGTCCAAGTGGTAAGTTTTTTATTGGAAGTCAAATTTTAGGTTAAGGGGAATAATTGCTCTATACCTAATTTTACAAATTTCTGTAAGCCGTACTAAAAGCAGTCCTCTTAACAGACTAATGATAACTTCTGATAAGCCAGGCTGAGAGCTGTTTGGTATTATCAGGAAGTTCCAACTGGCAAGGCAACTCTTGTAATTTCTGCATACTGGGTGTGTCACCTTGCCAGTTCGAGAGCTCTTCCACAGCTGCTCCTTGTGAACAGCTTCTCCCAGCACAGCCTAGATGTCCAGAAACCCTGTTGGAAAGGAGGCTCAAGCTTGCTTGAGCATATGGGAAGTGGATCTTCCAAATCAAAGTGTACATTTGTATGTGCGTTCTATAAGATATGGTTGATACTTCTACACAAGAGAAGTATGCTTTGTCCTTAGAAAGCAGTTCCACTTGTGGGCACTAAACCATACCAGTACGAAGGCAGCGTGGGATGACCATGAACCCAATACTATTGCATACAATCACCAGATACAAACCCCTTTTGCCATCAGCTTGTTCTGTTTTGTATTGCTGAACAGAAAAGGTTTACATTCAGGAATTCTCTCTTTTGTAAAAAAAAAAAAGATTGTGTACTTTCAAGAAACGCTTTCATACTGAGAGTCAGCTGTCCAATAAGGTTTATCACAGATTGACTGGCAGAGCAGTGCTACCGCTATGGGTAGAAGGATTCAATAATGGTTTAAAACACATCAGAACTGCACTACAGTCACATCTCCATTGACTGCTAGTCTCTCAGCTAGGATAACGGGGACTAGGATGATGAACGATGATCTGCAATGCACAGCACACTTGGCTTTAAGCCAGTGTCATGCAGAGAGCCTGTCACTAGGCCATTTACAAAGAGGTCCTACTAAATGTGAGGCTGACTCAATGCAATCCTCCTTTGTATCTTCTTCTTTATGCTCTCCATAGTTCACAGAGGCCTAATGCTCTCTATATGTTCCTATAGCTCTGTGCCAAACACCCCCTTATTCACAGCTCTGAGAGAACTGTAGAGTGCTAGGTAGGGTGGCCAAGCAGCTCGAGCCTGACAAGGCTAAAGCAGAGTGAATACAAACATGCTTAGAAAAGCATCATTTAACTCTCTGTGTGAATGCAGTCTGACATCCTTGAATTATTTTTCTTGGTGTTCTGAGATGAGCACATTGAAATAGCTCAAGTTTCCCAGTGGTCTGTGAGCCCTGGACACAGTAAGATAAGGATGCAGCTTAGAGAAGCGTATAGACTATTTCTAGCATGAAAGAAGTTCATGATTTCTGAACACTCATATTAATTTTCACATAACACAAGTAGGTGGTAGCCTTTATATGAGAGAAAAAGGAAAAGGAAGTGTGAAAAATTTGAAAATGTCAGAATTAGGTAGAAATTCTGTTCTGCCTGTATAAAACTGTTAGCAAAACAAAAACCAAACTAAATTTAAAGATAGAGTCGTACGTGCTTGCTAAATAGTCCGCTCTTTGAGCTGAGTGAAGAACAACTTATGTGACTTAAATATACAACAGGCAAAAAATGGGTAAGTATTGCTCCTTTCGTCAAAGCATTGTATTACCAATTATCTTATGACCAAGTGTTAATTTGGTGATTTAAGTAATGAAAACACTGGAATAGGATTTTACAGATGAAGAATGGTGCTTTTCTATGCTTGCTTAACAGATCGTTATTTTTTTAAAAAGTTTATTTAATGATTAGGCTTCTTTCCTGTGGGGTGAGATCATCACTCCATAAACAACACTTGACCTTCTCAAGATATTCCCACTTCATAACACCTGAAGACCAAATTCTGTAATTCCTAATAGCCAAAAAATCATGGGGGTAAACAAAATAAGGACTACAATTTTTTTTTTTTTTAAAAAAGGCAAAAACATCCAATTTAAAATTAGTTTAATAAACTCATTTATCTGCCTTCTAAGAAGGAGTCATATTGTCACATGGGTAAAGGGCTTTTAATCATTAATATTGTAATATCTGTATCCATATAAATAAATGTAAATAAAAATAAAATAGGAAACAATTAAGCACTTGAACTCAAGAACTTCTTACAACATCGTATGATTTCCATCCCTGTTGGAACTGAGACTGACAGTTGTCAGTCTTCCTTTTCTATTTCAATATATAAGGATAACCGAAAGGAATCATGCTGATGATAATTATAATCCAAATTATCTAATAATAATATTCTGGGGAAAAAACCTTAATTTTTTATTCAATTTTTTTTTTTTTCATTTTAAACATTCTTACAGCTCTTTTTTCAAAGATCACTACCTCGAGCAAGGGAGACCAATTTCTAGTTAGTAGCGTGTTCCATCACTGACATACTACTGGCCTTTCCACAGTAAGCTAGTTTCAGTCATACGGTTAGTAGTTTCACATTTTTTAAATTCCTGATTACACTTGTCTTATGGGAATACTCTCATTATATATGCTATATATATTTATATTTAATTACATCAGATTTTCAGTTTTACAGAGCACTCTTAAGATACTTCCATTCTTTATCTCTAAGACTACACACATATCCCACCGGAATAACTCAGAGCTCCGAATGGCCACACGTAAAGGTGTGTACATACCTTCACCCCTAACGTCTCAAGACTGTGAAGGGTAGACTGAAGTAGTGGCCAAATCACCTCCTGTTTAATTCTATTAGTTGCTTTCTGAAATAATCTGCTGTATCTTGACTGTTTTCTACAACACTGTAATACCAAAAAATTTCTTGTTACTAGTGCCCACCAAGATCTGGCCATTACATCTTAGTGAAAAAATACCCAGTTTTCTGTGTTTCACTTTAAGCTATCAATCTTCTCTAATAAAACTCTATTTCCACTTCTCACCGTAGGTCTCATAGACAGCTCATTGCAGAACAGTTCCTCTTGTTTAACAAGTTGATTAATGAAAGAAGCCTTTTTCTTATTTTTCTCCTCTCATTATATTTTTCCTTATACCTCTCATGATAGACACTGAACTGAATTCTGTCATTCCCATCAGGAGCCCACTGCACAGGTATTATTCAGACAAGTCTTTGGAAGTCCACCTACGCAATCACTTTCTTTTCAGAACACTGCTGAACCTCACGTGTTCTCACCTCCTGTCTTTGTCTTCCCACATTCACATTCATAATGACTGTCTAATTTCCAGTGCACAGCCAAAATATTTTTAACAATTCTAATCTTTATTAGTAGCTTCAATTTACAACTGTATGGTATTTGGAGTTGTTTGCAGTCAGAAATGAAGGGGACTAAGATCTCTGAATAAATAAAAGATAGCGGTCTCACTTTTTGATGAGTTGACACAAATATTTTTTTCAAGGGACAGGAATACATTCACAGATATGTGCACATATAAGAAAATTTTTGTGCCTACCAGTAAGCTACTGTACAGGTATGTATGTTTTACATCCATTAGGACATATTAAAACACAGAGAAAAGTGAGGAACTTGGGCCAGAAGTAGCGTAGTAATGCTGGATTTCTGGAGATTCCTGGTTTCAGGAAACTGTATCATGTCTGTCTTCCCGCTCCAAACTAAACAACCTCAATTGATTCGATCTCTCTTTGTACATCACATTTCTTAGAGCTCCAACCATTCTCACTAGCTGAATGGGACCAAGCACCAGCTCAAGCATTGCCAGTGCTTCCTAGGGCAGAGGATCATGCATTCCAGAGAGCTGTTTTCCTGTCTCTGCAACAGTATCATATTGACGCAGGCTCTGGATTGCCATCTATTACAGGTCCCCTACCCTTGTCTGAAGAACAGATTCCCAGTATGCTGCTGCCTTCTCTCACATCATTCAGGGATGGCATAACTCTTCAGTAGCTGTCTAGGGAACCTAGGGCAGGAGACGCTGCACTGGTAGCATCATTCCTTCTCAGTATAAAAATTCAGGATATTAATCTTACCTTCACTTCCACTACAAGTATCTGTTATGGTTGAAGTATAGACAGTGTTCATGTTTATTTATTTTCAATTCAACATGTCAAGCTATCTTACTCAAAGAAAGAGTCAATTACAAAAAGAATAAAATTCCCAGGTCTTTCGTAGGCCATAAATAGCACCTGTAACAACAATGAATTTTCAAGACCCTTGTGACTGCAATAAGATCCTTAGACCATATTCACTGTTCTCTTCACAGAGAGAAACAGAATGAAAATAAAAAATCAGTCAAAATATTAAAAGGTATTTTTGAGCAACATGATGAAATAATGAAAAATTAATAGCTTTGGTGATTAGCAACTGGTTTACTTTTGCTGTTGGCTGCTTAAATGCTAAGTGTCGTTATCAAAATACATTGATCTTAGTCATCCCTGTATTAATTCCAGTATGATATAATACAACTTATACTAATTATAAGCATAACAGCACAGCTTGTGTGAACAGGATCAGAATCACTTTTGCAATATACAGAATGACACTGCAAACATCAACATTTCAGCAAATTTTAAATAGAGACAAAAATAATTTTGGAAGTAAACATACAGACACAAAGCATATGTCTGGAATTTAAGAAATTTTTTTCTGACAAATTGGTGTAACTACACAACTCATCATTAGAAAGCTGTCACTTGCAGGTCTTTCAATTTCAGAATTAATTTTTCATTCATTGCTGCAAGTGAATGCAAAGTGAATGTATCCGACCATATGCTGCAGGTTCATAATCACTGGCAAAAGCAAGTGTCTGTCAGGCGTTATTTCCAGAAATCCTACCTTTTCACTGAGGAAGTAATTGTCTGCAAACACTGTATTTTAATCACTCCAAGGCAAATTTCTCAGGAATTCTTTCTCTTAGCCTCAGGAGATCCTGGTGACAGCTCAGGTGTTCGATTGTCACAATCGGTAAGTGGCCCTCAGTCGCAGCCCTCTCTCAATCAGCTCTGCAAAGGGAAAATGCTTGGTACATGAAGTCATTCCGATCCTATATCTGGACTCTAATCAGTCTGGCCCATGAACTCTGAAGATGGCTATGAGACACCATAAAGAATAAATAAATGTTTATGATGCCTATTCAGGAAAAAAAAAAAAACAACCAAAACGCAAGTATTGAGGACAGGAGTATTGCAGGAAAAGAAAAAATCTGCCATGAGAGTACTGAAAATCAGGACTGACAGTATGTGCCTAGCCTTTGAAGGTGGAAACTAACCTTTATTGCAGGACCATGAAAGTCTTTTTAAGTTTCTAGTGGGAAGATTTCCTGCTAAGCAAGGCTTAGAAGCAACACAGTAACAATGCAATGCAGAAGTAACAAACCACAGCTCAAAACGCTATTCATTCACTGCCCACATACAGAAAATAGGAAGGGTTCACTTGCTCAGTCAATATATACCCTGGTTATTTTCAAACTCTAAAAGCATTGGTTTAGTTCAAAGTAATGGCATTGCATAGAAATGTGCACAATGGAGTAGCTAATGAATACACCAGAACTAAGATAAAACACATTAAATGACAGACAAAATGGCATTTCCAGCTCCATGCTGTACACAGGAATTAAGAATTCAAATTGCTATAAATTTTTGAAGTACAGACTTGTCAGGAGGAAAACAATAAATTTAAAATAGGGCAAGGTGATATTCTGAAGAAAAAAACAATTGATGTAAAAATATATTTAATTTTAGTTTCTGTTAATAAATTTTCCACAATAAAAAGAATTCTGAAATTTTAATAGAAATTTTTGAAGCTTACCTATTAAAAAGTAGTTATTTAAATATGCGTATCATTATGACAGATAGAAAACAGTTAAATATCTGTAACATTATGACAAAGACTGGAGACCATCAGCAGTATCCACAGCTGTCCGGATACAAAAGAAACAGCATGTTCCCTTTGTATCAGTGCCAGGTAGCTGGAAGACAGCCTGAATAGGTAATTTTAGCAGAGGAATTAAAACCACTCTGTGTGAAGCTACTGTTCATCATTTAAAGATGTCAAAATAACCTTTTAGCATATAAAAATTGGAAGAAATTAATACCTTATTTCCATATAAGAAAGAAAGATGACATAAAATTAACGTATTTTCATGACAAAGGGTAAAACAATTACATAAATGTGAATTAAGATTAAATTTACTATAAGTACAAAAATGTGATAGTACAGATACTTAATGTTACATTTTTAAGTTGTAATGTGATTGTGACTTCATTACTGTTTTTTCTTTTATAATATATTAAAATTTTTATTAAAGCATCAATGTTTTTTAATTTTTTTTACTCTCATCTCATCTGAACCTCTCTATCCTTTGACTGTAGATGTTGCAAAAACTTTATCAAAGAAAAATTCCAGATTGTTGTATTTTAGCTTCACATCAGCACATTTCAGTTTTATAGATACTTACAATATAGCTACTAAATTTGAGAACAAAAATGATCTTACATTAATAACTCTTCCTCATATATAATTATAGCAACCCAAATTAATTGCAGAATACCATGACTGGTTATTTTACTTCGATTGAAAAGCTATGGGACAAATGCTTCTTTAGGTATGCAGCCAGAGCTTTTCACATCACTACAAGGCACATATTCATACCCAAGGCAGAATTCTCCTATTCTTTTTACAATAATATGTCAAGATTTTTCACCAAGTCTTCAAAAAAAATATTGCACATTAATGCAGTCACCTTTTAAACACTAAAGTAAACTAAAATTCATATACAGATCTTTCTTTTTCCTATGTAAGAATTAAAATGTAAAATGGTTCTCACCTGTGGAACTTTAACAGATTGTTGAAAATCACGTGATTTCCAGAGTATAGCTCATTTATTTGTCTGACACTCTTTAAAAAGCTAGAATCTAGGTGTGTTAGGCTGGAACAGAATGGTTAACAAATTTTTAATACAACTGCAGAAGGAAAAGTTTAGAACTGCATTTTTCACTTTTTTTTTTTTTTTTTTTTTTTTATAATGGTAACAGCAAGGCTGAAAACAGGCCTATATTCTCTAAGAAGGTATGTCTGTAAGTGTAAAAGTAATGGTTGACTGATTTTTAAACTTTTCTTTTCTTTGGTGGCAGGGAGGGATTCAGTTTATATTTCCTGAGTCCTTAGTGTTTGACTGTGCTTTCTGAAATGAAAATGGATGGTATAACTTAACATCAGTGAAAACTTGATAGAATATTTTTTAAATTGATTTTGCATTCCTACCTCTCTTCTTGAAATCTCTAGTATTTGAGTTAATTTTATTTAACTCTTTTCTACTCATTTTTACTTCAAAAATATCAGGAATGTCATGTTAGCTTTTAACTGGCTTATACAAAGCTAAGACTCAGCCAAATGAATCATCTAGTTTCCTAGTTTCTTTAACAGGGAAAGAAATAAGAACTTCAAAATCAAAATCATTCTCTAACAGGTAACTCAATAAGTGCTATTGGAAAATAAGTAAAACTTTTCCCAGAAATTTAGATTTCAGATGTCCTTTTCCAAAGGATGAATTGGAAGAAAGAATTATCTCATTTCACAATTGATTGTAACAGTGCAGGGTCAACCTTGCTGCTCTTTTCTGCTCTTTTTTTAAGATCCAATACATGTCTTTTAAGAAAAGGGGAACAAATAGCACACAATTTTCAAGATGAAGCCCTGCTGCTTATTTATACTCAGGCAGGCTGTATGCTTTCTTACCTATTGCTTTCAGAATCACTCTAACTTGTTTTTACTTTTATAACCATTCTTCAGCCAGTGCTTATATGAAACTATATGTAATAGCACCAGGATCTCTTTGTGGAGGAAAAATAGCAAGATCACCATTGCTTACATAAAGATAGAACTGGGGCGGGGGAGTTGAGGGAGGTTTCCTCTATCCGTATTATTTTACCTTTATATATGTTGACTTTTCTATTCATACTACCACCCAGTCATTTAGTTGTAGAGCACTTCTATAATCCTTCATAGTCAACTTTACTGAACATGAATATGAATGCTATACCGAATAGCTTAGTATCAGCAATAAATTGTGTCACATAACTATTTACGTTTTTTTCCATATAGTTTATGAATACATACTCATTCTCTTGTAAATATAGGTTGGCCTAGTATGTTGATGATGTGTAACTCAGGAAATGGTTACAAAATTTTATAAACTATGTAGCATAGTCAGAAAAAATGGGTTGTAATCCATTCTATTTGTCCAGTGTGAGGCAACTCTTAACTTTATATTGTAAGTTTTTATGGAATGTGTGATCACAGACATTTTTGAAAAATCCTTAGTCTATGAAAAAAGGAAATATATCATCTGGATTACTTAAAATATTTTTTACCTTAACAGTGTCTGACATTCTGCAGACTACTTATAAAATAAATATCTTGACTTGTAAAGAAATAATAAGAAATACAATGTTTTATGTTTTAAACAATGCTCCAGAACATAAAAGTCAGCAGAAAAAGAATGAAAAAAAGTCTAGTCTCATTAGATTTCTAGGTGACATGATGAAATGAGACAGAAGGAAATCTCCCTTTTTCTGCCTTTCCCTGCTTTACGTATGTCTACAGAAACCTGATTAAAAACTATGATTTCTAGCTGCTTTCTTTTTAATAATGAGCATCACAGAGCAGTTGAACATAGGAAAGTGAATAAAACATTCAAGTCTTCTCTCTTTGCAGGCTGAATATCTCGAGTAAAGAAAGCACCAATATTTCAAGTCTTCAACAGCCAACATGAGCTAGCTACTGTTTGTTTCTGCCATTTTCCTGCTGATAAAGTAAATTGTAGCCTGTGGAGTAAAGGAATGATCTATAAACATGACCTTTTCCTGGTTGCCAGGAGGAGTTTTCAAAAAATGAGTGACACTAATAGTAGGTATTTAGATCTTTGGATGGGTAAGCAATGGGCCATTTCAGTGCAGGTGTGACTGATGGAGTTAGTAAATCCTGTAACTTTACACCACTTTATTGTTTTACTGAGAACTGCATTCAGCTCCTGGCATGAGTTAATGCATCTCTCAGGGAAAGTGATGGAAGCTCTTTTTGCTGACCGCAGTATTCAATTTGGTTTGAAGGTCTGAAAGCTCAACTGCTTACTTAATAGCTCATTAGCCACTTAGCCAAAATAAGCCTGTTGGACAAAGATATACTGTTTAAGTTGATCAGCCAGCTCACCGTGGCTGAAATGGATTAGAGAACAGCTCAGCTCATAGACTATACTGCACGGATATCTCCAGTGAGAAGATCATTAAGATAAGTTCATCATAACTTCTTCAGCTTTGAAAGCCCCTCCACCCATGAAGAGGGTTTGTGAACATATCCTTACAGACTGCATAGACTGATCACAAAATCTACATGCATATCTTTGTCCTGTGATGTTTGTAAGAAACTTTTCAGTATTTGATTTTTTTTATTTTTTTTTTTACTAATAGTCACCAGAACCTCAGTTGAAACAGGTTAAGGCATTTTCTGTAAAAAAAAAAAAAATCAGCAGGACTTATTGGAATTACTATTCTAATTTAACTTTGGCCAAAGAGAACAAACAGCTGGCCTAGTGATGTCCCTCATTGTTAGAAGCAGTAAAAATTATTCACTGTAAAAGTTTTTCCATCAGAAAAAAAAATTCTTTTAGGTTCATTTTCATGTTGGAAACAAATTTTAAATAATACCATGATTTTTCAAAATGATGTTTTGAAACAGATACGTAAGTGAAAAGAACACTTTCCTACCTCCCAAAACATTGCTCATGTCAGCACAGGAAAGATTGCTGATACTTACAAGCATGCAACTACATAGTGGTAAGCGTCATTATTGACACATCAACATCTGGAAGAATTTAAATTTTTTTAGTTTAAAAGCACTAGAAGAAAAATTCCACTTATTTTAATAAAAACAACATAATGGAGCTCCAGTAAACCTGCTTATGGTCTATGTAAACTCCCTACTTTATTGAATTAATTAACAGATATTTTCTAAGTCTTGTTTTTGTTCAGAGGAATGTTCCCTCCAGCTGTGTATGGGAGTAAGATTTACCATCTGTTAAATCACCCAGAAGTATGTAGCATCACTTTCTGAAGCATCTCTGCTGTGGCACAAGGGAACAACAAGATACTGTGGGTGAGGAACAACTAGAACAGTGGGTGACGATTACAAAGGAGCTCGCTCGCCTATGTCCCAGGGCTGCCTCCTTTATTTCCTACCTGTGACAGTACTGTTACTGTGGGTCCTGACATCTATCCAACCATAAAAGCCAACTTTGCAGAGTCCAAATGATTTCTGGAAGATGAGACAAGATTCAGTGTTTAGAAAGCGCAGGTGGCCTGAAGCACTCATGCAGGCCAAATTCAACCTGCAGCTTTTGAGATCAACAGCTTGCTGGACAGAGTTGTTTGTCAGTGGATTTACCAGATATAAACGCTTCTTGAAACTGAAGGGGCTGGCCATCTTTCCCTATATAATTTCTATCGTTAACCTTGAGAAAATCTCAAGATTGTGGATCTTGGGAGATTTTTTTTCTTTGAAAGATTCATAGGTGCAAGGGAATTATGTTGGTAAAGCTCTGAGACGGCACCAGGAATATCTGCCTGAGAAAACGAACTATGATTTTCTTACATTCTTATACTTTTCTTACTTGCAAAGTCATGCCAATGAATAATTTTGTTTAAGTGTATATTCTTACTGAAACAGAATTTTTATTTTCCAAGTGCTGAAAGATTACTTAAAACAAAAGAAAACTTGTTTTAAGAGACATCTTTAGAGCCCAGTATTTTATTTGGAAGCTCCCATCCTAAAAGTAACCATAAATTGAGTATTCAGACTTCTTAACCCTCATAAGCAAAAAAGTTCAGCAAGTCTGATGGGCTTTTAGACATTATTAGTGACATGCACAGACTGAAGAGGTTTTCCTTTCAACAAAGCCATTAACACCCTATTTTGTGTACATGAATCTTTTGTGGTGTTTTAGTTTCTACCTCCTCTTATGAGCAGCTGCAGGAAACAAACTGCTAGGATTCATCATACAATCAATATTCAGTACATTAAAACCTCAGCATATCTCAATGTAGATGTTGAACATTTAATCTCTGTCACTGGCCCAGTGTGTTTCTTGAGTACACAGAAGAGATTTCAATAAGTATTTTATGGATCTCTTTAAAGGCTTATCTCTTTCACTTTTGCCATCTTGTGTTTTATGAATCCCCCCTCCTTTTATCAAAGGGTATAATAGTCATATGGACAATGACTATCATATTTTGGAGGATGTTTTTTGAGGTTCTGTAGCTTGACACTAACCCCTTAACAAGGTTCTTTTTATTTTATTTTTATTTTTCCTGAAAAAAGCAATCAGATGTTCTCAGCTGAAAGCTCTCTGCTTTTAGAATTTATTTTTGCCTGCCCTTCATTACCATTAACACCTCTCTGAACTATCCCTCTAATAGTTTTATTATTCAAGACTTGCTTTTTCACATCTTTTTTAAAGCTGCAGTAAAGATTGTGGTGGGAATTAACATACCACTTTAAGAATGGTTCTGTTAAATTCCTCATTAAATTCTTGTCTTATTTGAACAACTCTAGGAGAGACTCAATAAACTGAATTTGTCTAGAGGTTCTACTAGGGTTTTCCCTTTATTTTTCACAATTACCTTCCCACACTTTGCTCTGAGCCAGATGAAACAAATGAGTAAAGGAATTAGCTCTCTCACCACCACCACCTTCATGAACTTAGAAATCATTTGCCTCACAAAAAACAAACTTCCCTGAGTGCTAATGAGCATATGATTAAGAGTTTATTGCTACATTGCAAAGATTTTGCCTCTTTATTTTAAACAACTTGCACTACTGTTAGTAAATATGCATCTGAAGAAAACATGGGCAAGCCTAGTGAAGTGAGGGTTTAGTGATCTTTTGAAAATGCATCATTCATTATTGTTCCTATGATTCATTTCTTGGTTGTCAATAAAGTGTCTGTTTCACTGTATTGCAAGTATTGCATTTTTTAATGAAGACAAACCGTAAGAAACCCATGCAAACACTTAACCTCTTAAGCACTGAACATCCAGCTAGAGACCTGAATAGTATGCTACTGCAATGACTGAGGCAAATTTTTGCCATGATTTTTTTTACCTGTTTTTACTTTACTTCTCCTCATCTTTATTTACAGAATACTCAGGAAATCTACCCTGTCCCCTTCAGCTGAGCTCTTTTGGTTCAATAGTTTATCTAGCAAGATCCTGGATTCTGATTAAGTTTCTGTGTGTTTCCCCTATGATTTGTACCTTCTTCTCTTTTTTTTCCCCCAAGGTTAGTTTGTTTCTACCTACTGGTCTCCAGTATCCCAGAGTAAAATAAAAGTCACAACAAACAGCTCCATCCAGTGGTTCTCTTTGTGACTGTATTTCCCATGTTAATGTTCATTTTGAGCAAATAATTCAGATGAATGCTTTGGAAAATGTGCATGAAGAATATGAACATCAATATAAAGTAAACAAACATCCCCCAGAAGTTTCCTTTTTCTCCCATACCTGCATTATCTTATTGTTTTCCACAACACCAATTTTCCCTTCCTAATTAGGAGAAGTAACTGCAAACTACTTGAAGCCCAAAGAGGGTATTTTATTTTAAGATGCATGGTATGTCAAATACTATACACAGCCATACATGAGGCACTTTACAATACAGATTTTCTGCATTTAACATGGAAAGTTAGCAGCAAAGGTATTTTAACTTTACTTTGTTTCTTTTTGAGTCTGAAGGTGTTTTTTTAATCTAAAGGAATGCAATATCTACTTTGTTAGAAAACAGTAGACAATATTTTTATTGCCATAGTCAATTATGTGTGCCTCTATAACCTTTTTCAGCTATTATATTCTTCATATCTTTCTGCAGTAATGTTACCAACACAGTTCAGAAAAAGCTTCAAAGCATCTTGGAAGTGTTAGAAAGGGAGACAGCTGGCATTGCTTAGAGACTGATATGAAATGACCAGAGTTCTAATTTATAAAACTGGGACAGCACATGTCAGTGAAACGTCAGCAGGGGCTTTGGGAAGATCCACCTCTAGCCACGTCCTTTTGTCAGGTGCACCCTTGTTTACTGAGAAATTCAGAGGACTGTGCTTGAGGAGAGGACTTGTAAAACAACTAATTTAAGATGGAAGGCATAATATAGGCTTTCTGAAAGCTTTTGCATACTGATCCATTTGAAAGCTTTTACACACCAGATCTGTCATTCTACATATTTTCTTTTGTGAATGATACGTAACTGCGAGGAATTTAATGTATGCATACAGACATGCACATTGCTCTGAGGCTGAGGCAGCTTTCTTATTGGTAGGCCATTTTCTTTTCAGACTAAATATGTTTAAACATTCTTTTCTGTAAGTTTGACAATCAAAATATAAACAAAATTACTGAGGTCTTAGATTGCAACAATTATTTTGTTAAATTATCTGCCAAGTAATTTTTTAATTGTTGAAGAATTGGATTTCGACTGCCAAATTCCTGCTCAAGGCTGTGAATTTATGCATCTCCACAAACTCTTAATTTGCTCTTAAGTTTCTGTTTATACTGTTTCTCTTAGTCCTGAAGTTTTATACCTACTGCTATAGACTCATATGCATTTATGTCTTCTCTTTAACAAAAAGCACTTGAATACCAAACTGTTCTGTTAGGCGTTCTTGGATTCCATAGAATAAATGGCATTTCTTTCATGACAAACCAGGCAGAAATATCATTATGCTTAAATATGATCTTAAAAATAAACCTGATTATTCTAAGCTATTTTTGACCAAATTTTTCTCTTCAGAATAGCAAGTAAAATTAGAGAAGCAAGTACAAAATTGTGTGTTTAGAAATACCTTCCTCTGAGTAACCAGAGAAATTCCCTTATTAAAAAAAATACAATGCTGTTTCATCTTAATTCCATATTTTTAATGTTGGTTAATACTAAAATAGTATTGATTCACTCACTATAAGAAACCAGAGTCAGTTGCACAGAAATAGATTTTCAAGTGTTAGAGTACTGTACCATCAGAACTGATAATGATGCAATACATTGTTATTCCAATATAAAGACTGGGCTGAAATACAACAAAAATTGAAAGACCTGTAGGTAGTCCAGCTATGGGTGATAAATTCTCCAAAGAACAATGCACCGCACCATTGAAGATGGATGAGGTAGTTTAGGATCTGATATGCACTTGCTTAATATTTATTTTTGTTATAATAATTTCCCAGTTTAAGAAGTTCCCTTGCCACAATTTATTTCCGTTTCTGCACCATATTGCCTGCAGTGCCAAAACAACTGTTGTGCAACTAGTCATGAAGTGAATGGGGAAAAATATAACTCAACTTAAAATGGGAAAGCAGTAACACTTTCCAGCAGAAGAGCAATGCAAATCCATGACAAAGCAATAAGTCTAAAGACAGCAGCTGGTAGATCTAATTACATCTTACAGAAGTAAGCAAGCTTCCCTTGTTCTAGATCAGAATTTTTGTAATTTAGGAGTAACAATATGTGATAAAGCCATATATACAGAGTCAGTCAATATGCAGTGCTAGGTATTTTGTCATCAGAAGAGCAAAATCAACAGAGTATTCATAACATATAATTAAACAAATATTAATAGATTTAACAACATTTTATGGCTTTATTTAAGGATGAAAAAAATCCCACAGACTTCTGATTTTGTACTTATGTATGCAGTACCTAAGATTGGACCTGTTTGCATCTAAAAAGAATGCAGATCTATGTTTTAGATAGCAGACAATATTGCTGTATTCAGTTTTGTGAGCCTATGTAATTTTTTCACCTTACTGGGCTATAATCAATAGGTCAAATACTGATTCTGAGTTTTACAAGAATGCAAAGCAAACTAAATGCAGTGTCAAAACAGTGCTTGAGAGAGATGCGCCTGGACATGGCTACATGCTGTCATAGTCATACCCGTCACAGCAGCCATAGAATCATAGAATAATAGAATCAGTTTGGTTGGAAAAGACCTTTAAGATCATCGAGTCCAAGCTTTATCCTAACCCTGCCATCCCACCACTAAGCCATGTCCCTAAGCACCTCATCTATCCTTCTTTTAAATACCTCCAGGGATGAGGACTCAACCACCTCCCTGGGCAGCCCATTCCAGAGCCTGACAACCCTCTCGGTGAAGAAGTTTTTCCTAATGTCTAGCCTAAACCTCCCCTGGCACAACTTCAAACCATTCCCCCTTGTCCTATCGTCCATTACCAGGGAGAAGAGGGGAACCCCCACCTCGCTACAGCCTCCTTTCAGGGAGTTGTAGAGGGCGATAAGGTCTCCCCTCAGCCTCCTCTTCTCCAGACTAATCAACCCCAGTTCCCTCAGCCACTCCTTATAAGACTTGTATTCCAGACCCCTCACCAGCTTGGTTGCTCTCCTCTGGACATGTTCCAGCAATGCAACATCTTTCTTGTAGTGAGGGGCCCAAAACTGAACACAGTATTCAAAGTGCGGCCTCACCAGCCCCGAGTACAGGGGCACGATCACTTCCCTACTCCTGCTGGGCACGCTATTCCTGATACAAGCCAGGATGTTATTGGCCTTCTTGGCCACCTGGGCACACTGCTGGCTCATATTCAGCTGGCTGTCAACCAGTACCCCCAGGTCTTTTTCCACCAGGCAGCTTTCCAGCCACTCTTCCTGAAGCCTGTAGCATTGCATGGGGTTGTTGTGACCCAAGTGCAGGACCCGGCACTTGGCCTTGTTGAACCTCATACAGTTGGCCTCAGCCCATCGATCCAGCCTGTCCAGGTCCCTCTGCAGAGCCCTCCTCCCCTCGAGCAGATCAACACTACCACCCAGTTTGGTGTCGTCTGCAAATTTACTGAGGGCACACTCAATCTGCTCATCCAGGTCATTGATAAAGATATTAAACAAAACCGACCCTAGAACTGAGCCCTGGGGGACATCGCTTGTGACCATGTTGATATGCAACTTAGGAGAGTTTAAGAAGCCAAACTTTCACCACAGTGCTATTAGAAAATGAGTGGGATTGTGATGATAGCATGCTGTAAAGAAATAAAATGTCTAGCCAGAGAGTTTTTCAACTAGGGATTTGACTTTTGCTTCAGAATATGCGTATCACCTGAAGTATTCTAAGATGTACCACTTACAGCTATTTAAAAACAAGGTCCATGTTAAATTATATATTTGTATGTGAGTTACATGATTTCCTTACATTTTATTTGGGTGACATTCCTATTTAAAAATAACAAATGACTTTAAGAATGTTATTTTAGCTTTGATTCTTTGAAACATGAAAATAAACTGAAAATAAGGAATCCCTTTGCCTGGTCATAGATTTTTAGCAAGAAAAATGACATCTGCCGACCAAAAAATAGACCAACTAGCATTATACTGAGGATGCATTACTTTCCATGCTGACTGTCAACCTGGGAATTATCAGCTGAATCATAATGCATAATTTCCCAGAGCTGATGTTTCAGGAAAAAGCCACACTTCAGTATAGTTACTTACTATAGAAAAAAATGCCAATAACAAACAGCAGTAAATGAATATATTACATACACAATTTTCACCTGCAGATTTGGGAAAGGTGCAGGGAGAAAGAAGAACTATGAAGGAGCTCCCCTAGGTTTTGATGCATGTTAAAGCACATTGAAACAGGACAAAATGTTCTTACTGCTCTATCAAGAAGAAAAGCTGTACCTGGTGAGTTTTAAACAGTGGAGAAGCATTCCTTTTGACTTCTTCAGCTCCTACTTCTTTCAGACACAAACTCTGTTAGAGATGCAATGAAGATGTTTATCCCGAGGCAAAGTGCCAGGTCCTTCACTTGGGTCACAACAACCCTGTGCAACACTACAGTCTTGGGAAGAGTGGCTGGAAAGCTGCCCAGTGGAAAAGGACCTGGGGGTGTGGGTTGACAGCCGGCTGAATATGAGCCAGCAGTGTGCCCAGGTGGCCAAGAAGGCAAACAGCATCCTGGCTTGTATCAGGAATGGTGTGGCCAGCAGGAGCAGGGAAGTGATTGTGCCCCTGTACTCTGCCTCTGGTGAGGCTGCACCTCAAATACTGTATACAGTTTTGGGCCCCTCACTACAGGAAAGAGATTGAGGTGCTGGAGCATGTCCAAAGAAGGGCAACAAAGCTGGTGAGGGGTCTGGAGTACAAGTCTTAGGAGGAGTGGCTAAGAGAACTGGTGTTGTTTAGCCTGGAGAAGAGGAGGCTGAGGGGAGACCTTATCACTCTCTACAACTGCCTGACAGGAGGTTGTAGTGAGGTGGGCGTTGGTCTCTTCTCCCAAATAGCAAGTGATGGGACGAGGGGAAATGGCATCAAGTTGCACCAGGGGAGGTTTAGATTGGATATTAGGAAAACTTTCTTCGCTGAAAGAGTTGTTAAGCATTGGAACAGGCTGCCCAAGGGAAGTGGTTGAGCCCCCATCCCTGGAGGTATTTAAAAGACAGGTAGATGTGTCAGTTAGGGACATGTTTTAGTGGTGGACTTTGCAGTGTTAGGTAAATGGTTGGACTTCATGATTTGAAAGGTCTTTTCCAACCTAAACAATTCTATGATTTTATGATCTCAAAACCAGAACATCTCTTTCTCTGCCAACTATGAGCTGGTGCACTACAGAGAATGCTCTTTCTGATTCATCAGCCAGAGAGTATTCATGTAGACTGAACACATTGTGAGAATGTTAGCTAGACCTGCTAATGAATTAACAGAGCTTCTCTTTGCTTTCACAGCCACAGACTATTGATTTCTGCAGCAGTGAAATATATGAAGAAGTTAGTCTGTGCTATAAACAGATTTGGTTTGCTGGATTAAATTTTTGTTCAACTGGTGTCAGTTTTACAAATGGAGGATGTAAATTCTGTACAACCGCCCTATTCCTCTATTTTCTTTGCTTTATATCTTGTAATGAATCAGAGATGGAAATTATCAGAGAATTTTGCATAGATTTAAAAAAATAAAGTATGGATCACTTCTCAGAATTCTTTACACAACTTTTAAAACCTAGTTTTTAGTATCTCAAAGCACAAGTTAAACATTGGTAAAGGGTTTCTTTAGTCAGTTGGTGAAGAGTTTTGTAAGTCAGAGAAACTGGTTTTTCTATATATTTCTACAGTTTTGGTAGTGCTTGTATGGAAAATATTTTATAGTGTCTCTGGTTACCCTAAAATCCAGACAACTTTCCCTAAAAGGCTACTATATTTGCAGTTTTGCAGTTGTCTCCTTAAACTTTCTTTGCCTTGCAGCTAGCTGATTAGCTCCTCCTCTCTTGGAACTGGTCTCAAAGACTGCAAATACAACAATTAGTAAATAAAATTATCAGGATTTCATAATGTTTCTGAGAGGTGAAGGAAATGGGATACATTTTATGATGCACAACATGTTTTCTAAATCAATATTAGAAAACTATTGTGCTTCAGCTTAAGACTGCAATGCCTTTTCCTTTCAAGCCTGCCTTTGCAATTGCCAGGCACTCCGTTCGGCACTCACAGCCAACCCACAGAGATTGCATCCTGTGTCATTCAGGTATTTTTGCAATAGTTCAGCTGCCAGTGGTTCGAGTAAAAATGTTAAATTTATGGAGAAAATATTTCAATGATGCAAATGGTTAGGGAGAAGCATACCTCTCCATTAGACCTATGACGTGGATGATGACTTCCTCCTTGTCCTTGCGTAGGTTTTTATCTAGTGCCTCTCCAATGCTTTTATGCTTTTAGTAAAATGAGTCACTGCTCCATTTCCCTGATAAAGGAGACTACTGAATTTGTTAATGTTGTTGATAGAGCCGAACAAACAATCTAAAAAATATGACACATAAAAACACTTTGAGAAGACATAAACTCAGTTCACTGAGATTCAAAAAACAGCCATTCTGTCCACCTCAAATATTCTAAAGCTTCTAAGTACTTATGTAGATGGAACGTTTCAGACCTAAAAACTCTGCTCAAAAATACTGGTTTTACATGATGCTATTTTTCTTGATTATATATTAATCATTATACTTCTAACAGTAGTTCATACTTTTCTTCATTAAACTTTCTAACGATTCACTTCAGGGAACAAAAACATTTTCATATGCCGCAGGTGACCAACTGTACACTAAAAAGCTCATTTGGGAAATTATTTTTCCATGTTTCTGTGAATGCATACCAGTAGGGTATAATATTGCCCTGTGGAAAATTTTTGTATAATGGAAGTGATGAAGCAGAGTTGGTGATGAAGTAAAACAGGAATGTAAGAGAATTTAATAATCTTTTGTATTCTTTATATATAAAGACTATATGCTATATAACAGAAATGGAGGAGAAACATGGTGCCTAAAATGCACATTGTGTTACCATTTAAAGACCTTTTCCATAAAGCAAAGCAGGACTGAAAGCAGAGAAAATTCATATCCAGTATTACTCACTGGAAATAATTTTACCAGTTCTGCCTCATGGTTGCCCCAGGTACTCCATAAGCTGAATAGGTGTTGAAGTGAATAAACTATTCAAAGCTAAAACTTCACAGCCTGAGGTGACATAAACACAGTTGAGAGGAAGCTGCAAGGACTTGAACAACCATTACCCATATAGCACTGGACTCCATTCACCTGCATTATCAATGCAGCGTCTCTTCCTTAACACTACATTCAAAAAGAACTGCCTTTCTCCCTTGCAGTCTGTGATTTGGAATAGTAATAATAATGGGTTTAACATAGAAATATCATTTCTCTCTTAGTCTTTTCTTATTCCACATTACTTGATGTTTTATAATATGGAGTCTTATTAAAAATAGTAGCTTATTTTGGAAAAATAAAAGTAGCTTATGACCTTCTAGCTATTGTGATAGTTTCACCAGGAAGCTTATTCAAAACTGAGTCCCCAGTTTTATACATAAAATAAAGAGACTGATCAAACACATGGCCATTGACATCACAAACAGCACTTACTCTTTGAAATTATAATCATAAATGGAATAAACGGATAAATCTCTAGAAAAAAAACCTTTTTAAAATAATTGAAACAAAAATGTCTCCGATACATAATGACTAAGAAATACAAATCATCTAGAAAAGGATGTATCAAGAGAAAAAGCACATATTTTATAATGAGGTAGTACATGACTATTGTTCCTCACATACAATTCATAAAGTCATGCACTTTAGACAGAGGCAGCAGTCTGCAGCCAGCAATTTATTCACTGAGGTATGAAATAGTAATGTTAATATTCAAAGAAGATGAGAGAGAAGTAATATAATACCTCACCAAACTATGTGGTGGCCTAGCATCAAATCATAACAAATTTGGGTTATATAAACAAAAAGCAAAAGGAAAGAAGAGGTTAATCTGTCTTGAAAGGATAGAAGTCCTCTAGGCATCTGCACTGTGTGACTCTGGACAGCTGGACGTGAAAAGATGTACATGGAAATAAGTTTTCTGGCAATTGGTAAATACCAATAATTAAACATTAACAATTATTAATATTAACTGTTAAAATTAATATAACAGTTTAATGTTGAAAAATGATGTCTCTCTACATCATGGTCTTTTATAGGTATCTGCCACTATAAACACTACTTTGCCTACCAGTGATTTGCAACGTCTTGATTGAAACTATTGTTTCAACTTTTGTATTATATTTCAGTAAAGATTCAATGTTTCTAAATACAGCTTCAGAAAGAAGTTTTGTTCCACAAAAGAGTTTTTTGCTCATGCGTCCAGCTCATTCAAAACAAAATTTAATTCTAAAATTGCATAATTTCTGTTCTGTGGGAAATTCTCTACTGTCTGTTCCACATTTGACTTGCTTGCTCTATGATTTTTTGGGGGTAAATCCCTATGTTCAAGCTGACTTCATGACATCAGTTGCTCCACAGTCACTCCAAAATATCTTAATAAAAAGATTTTGCAATATTGCAATACAAATATTCGCATCTCTTTTTCTTCAAAATTAGGAATCTCGGCTGGCTGCTACAAAAAAAAAAATCTAATGAGGTTTGGAAAAAAGTAATTTGTTTAAAGAGCAGTATTTAATATTATTCCTCAGATTTAAGAATAAAGTCATAAAGACCTTTACACTGAAGTAGTCAAGTAGGAGGCAACACCATGCCACAGTAATCTGGTGTCTGAAACTGCAGCCCACCCTTAAGTTAGACCGTGACTATCAACCCCCCAGCTCACTTTCCTTCTCTCACTCCTTTTGAAAGCTTTTCCATCATCCCTTTCATTCCCCAGCTAAGTGAAAAAAATATTTCTGTGTTCATGTCAATGTGGTGATGAGCTCCATCATCCTTCTGGTTTATGTATTAAAAATTTCAAATGGTCTGTGAGCAAGCAAGGAGGCATATTGTGCTGCTTTTTTTATTACATAAAAAATACAGACAAATCATTCAGTCGTAGAGTTAAAAAAACCTGCAGCCCTCAAATTCTGAAATAACACTTCATTCTTCAGACACTAAAACTGTTTCTCTCTGAAGAGCCTTTTGTGACACGAACACACAGAAAGCCTTCTGGCTGTTTTATTATCCAACAGAGCCGTGTGTGCTTTTGCAGAGGCCCCACGCCTGCTGCAGCAGCAGCACCATAAATAAACAACACAACGCCGCACTGGAAAGGATGAGTCCTTTCAACAGACCTCCACGGAGAAATGTGTCTCAGGGCTGCCCGCTGCTTGCAGAAGCAGAGCGTGATGAGCAGCGTGAGAGGGGAAGGCATGGACAGCCCCTCAGGTGAATGCTGGCTGGGAAATGTTTTTAATTTATCCAGTTCCCCAGGAGATCATCCTGAGGATATTAAACTTCTGCAAGGCCAGTGGCCTTTTCCTTGGGCACTTTCCCTCTTCATCTGCCCCCTCCCCTCAGATGCACACGTATGACGCTGACTACAGGTATACCATTTGAAAGGGTTTGAAAATTAGGTGGAGCCAAACCTGGATAATGGGCAGTGTACAGAAAACCATGAGCAAAGGCTATCATCAGAGGCAGGGGGTGACCTTTTAGCTACATCAGACCTTATGGAAGGCTCACAGAGGTATAACATAGACTGTTTGAGTAAGGATTTCTGCTATCTTTCCATTGCTAAACACTGAGCACCTTCTGCTTGCTTGAACAACAGATGGATTTTTGTCTGGTCAGGTGGCAAGACTCGTGCCTGTTTAGACCAGAAGAGCCCTGATGTGCTGTCATATGCAGCAGCCATATCTTCACTCTGTTGATGAGATGGGGGCCTTATGCAGTGTCTGTGTCCACAGAAGTGACATTTGCATTCTTCAACATGTCTCAAGAGCAGCTGATGGAGAGCATCTGGCTGCTCTGCTGTTTAGTCAATAGCAAACAGGATTCGGACATGCCGACGCTTCACTCAAACTGTGCCAACCCAGCCTCTGAAAAGTACTGTGTCAGCTGACATGGGAAATCCTGGGCTTCTGTAATACTGAATATATCCTGGTCATCTTCAGCAGTGACTCAGTCTGTAAAAGGTTTTCACTAGCCCCACAGATACAGCCGTCAGTGAGCACGTTACAGGGCCCCTGAGTAGGGGGGGGGTCGAGGGAGGTTCTCCTCCCCCTCTACTCTGCCCTGGTGAGACCCCACCTGGAGTACTGTGTCCAGTTCTGGGCTCCCCAGTTCAAGAAAGATGAGGAACTCCTAGAAAGAGTCCAGAGGAGAGCAACTAGGATGATAAAGGGACTGGAGCATCTCCCCTACAAGGAAAGGCTGAGGGATTTGAGCTTGTTCAGCCTGAAGAAGAGAAGACTGAGAGGGGACCTCATCAACACATACAAATATCTTAAGGGCAGAAGTCACGAGGATGGAAGCAGTCTCTTTGCAGTGGTCTCCAGCGACAGGACTAGGGGCAACAGGTGCAAACTGAAACATAAGAGGTTTCAGTTGAATAGGAGGAAAAATTTCTTTAAGGGTGACAGAGCACTGGAACAGGCTGCCCAGGGGGGTTGTGGAGTCTCCTTCTCTGGAGATATTCAAAGCCTACCTGGATGAAGTCCTGTGTAGCATGCTCTAGGAAAGCCTGCTTTAGCAGGGGGGTTGGACTAGATGATCTCCCAAGGTCCCTTCCAACCCTTGTGATTCTGTGATTCTGTGTAGCCTGGTGACAAGAGTTCTGTCTGTGCAGGGTACAGCTGGTGCCCTGCAGCTATACGTGTCCGTTCCTGCAGCCAACCTCTTATATGAAAGTGTCTCCGTGGTCTGATGTGGTGAATCCCATGCTTGCATCAAATTCCTTTTGCTAAAATCATTTAGCAATTTTCTGTACATGAATGAAATATTTGGTTGACATTCTGTATAAAATGTCTAAGAATCTTCCCTTTCTAGAGAGCTGATATCGTTGCAGACCTCAGGTATTCAAGAAACATTGAGACATTCTTTCTGAGAGGGCTGGCTGTCTTACCTCTAGGGTACCAGTCTGAGACAAAGAGTATGGCTGCAATGCTACTGTATATGGTGAGAGTTGTATAAGAGATTGATTAAAAAAGTCAAAAATAGATCCATCCCAGCAAGTAAGCTATCACTGAGTAGAACTAAAAAGAGATATGTCTCCCAGGCAAGTAATCAATGAATGGCATTTGCAGCATTACTAGGCATCTTTTCAGAACTCACCAGCAATTGTTATGTAGCTGGAAAATTTTAAGAGCTATAATTTACCACAGAGAACAAACCTTGTATGTTAGCAGCATTATTTTTTTCTCTATATTCCAGATTTTTCATCTCCATTCAGTGGTCAGTTTTCAAAATTGTGTCTGGTGCATCAGAACTCTATTTCAAGTTAGTTGTACATGTCCTTCTACCTGGTAGTTCCTCTTTCAGCTGTCAGCTGGAAAAAGTTGATGTCTGGTCATTGATAGTCAACTGCCTCTGCTACTGTGATTCTGAAAGTGCCATTCAGGTCTGACCATTCCTGATGAGAACTATGTATGAATTAATTCAAACATGTATGCCCACACAACAAGTAAGAACTGCTATTTTCCACAGTATAAATTAACTTCTTTAAACCTCACTGATAATAACAGAGCTTATTAGCAAAAAAAAAAAAAAGCCATCCCCTTTTTTTTCAAGACAGTAAAAACATTCATACATCCAAAATACAACAACCTTCCTAATTTTCTTGAGACAAATATGTGTTCAGATATCCTACCAAAAATGAAGACAGTAGAAATATTATACTATGTGATAAGTAATAGAGCAATTACAGAGGCTGAAAGGAAATTTAAAGAACAAACAGCTAAAACACTATTTCATTGAGCAACTGAAAATTGGAAGAGAAATAAGGGAACCATTAAGTGAGCATACTTTACATATAAACTAAATAGTATCTTACCAACAATTTCAGTTTAGTCAGTTAAGTCAATAGTTTAGTAACAAGTATATATTAAAAAGGTGGTGCTGAGGAGTAAAATAAAAGGTAACAAGGAGGCTGTTTGCCAATTTTAAAATCTGTTTATGCTTGCTAGATCTACTTGATCAAATTTTATCTTGTAACTAATGAGGAGAAGGGTCTCTAAGGGAAAGGAGAAAAAGATAACCAAAACTAAAATACAATATAAAAAGAAGAAAAAGATATTGAACAACATACTTTTTTTTTTCTTAGCAATTTGACCAAACTCTAGGACTCACAGATCTGTAAAAGGAGGCATGGAGGTAGCTGGACGGACCCTCTGACAGAACTGAGTCTAAAATACCTAGATCACTTCGAAAATATTTGTTTTATGGTACCTTCACAACTGGTCTGCTATCTGTCATTGTCCTCTCAGAGGTGCAAAATATGACAAGTTCTGTTAAAACATTCTTTTTATTATATTTAAGACACATGTAAAGTTTTAGTGAATTCCCTTGCCTGTTAAACATCTTTCTATTATACTGTGATTTGTTCTTAAAGACCTGACTAAAGAAAAATGTTTCTTCGACCTCCTCCAGATTTTGCTGAGAACAAAATTGAGCTGGGTTTCTAAGGTCCTCTTTGAACTTGATTTCACTGCTGAAGAAAGGCTATAGTTAAATTAGGAACTTCAACAAGTTTCTAAAACTTATATAAAACCCTGCCTTATGGACTTCATTCTCTGTGAAGTTTTAGTTTTCAAATGACATAGTATGTGATATTTAAAGCTATTCTTCCTTTCTCTTGCAAAGTTTGTTATGGAGCAATGTAACTTTGAGAGCAAATTTGTCAGTTTTTCATACCCATTATTCTAGAAAAATTCTCCAAATAATAGACTTCTTTGGTGCTTTTGATAATGAATGAATTATTGTGAATGCTTCATTTTTTGTTCCAGATAAAATGGGTACTATTTAGTTAAGAACAGCACAAAAGATCCTTCGGTCATTTGAAACCAGAATTTGTGGAACATCTAACTTCTCCAGTGAAGAAATTCTTCTTTTTCCTCTGTGCCTGAGAATAATCAGTAATTGACGATGTCTACACAATTAATGACTCCATGAACATCACATACTCTCTATTTTTAGCCACAGCTGACATTTGTGGAATGCCACCAAGTGGAATGAACCCAAACAAAGAGAAGAAGGTACAATTTTGAAATAGGTGGAAACTATCTTCTACTCCAGAAATCTGACTGATGTCTGTTTGTCTGAGCTTCAGTTGACTCTCTGACTTCTTGTGTAGGATAAGTTATTTTGATTTATTATCTCATAATTTTCACCAGCTCTAAAATCGTTGCCATCAAGGGAATAATTTCCAAAACACATTTCAGCAGTGGTTCATATGTAAGTACTTCCTATTCATCAAGAAGCAGTTGCAAGTGAAAAATCTAACATCTTTGTTGTCTGTACCCTCTGTGTCAGGATCCAAAAGACTTGAATATTGAGCAGTTCCTAGAGAGGAAACCTATGCTATATTTGACAATATGATACATGAGACTTGATCCCAAGCTTCCAACAACTCTACCAGCTACTGCTGTTTTCAGATGGGTATCTTGCAGCTGGGTATCTATTTAAATAGTGAGATTTTCCTTTTTCATTTTCAGAAGCTTCTAAAACTTCTGAAAAACTTCTAAAAAACCACTAAAATATTTTTCCAATCTTTTCTCACCTTCAATTCTGGACAAGATGGTGATAAATATACTGGCCTAGAGTTTTGTTTCTCACAGTTTTGTTCAACTTCCAGTTTAAAGCAGTCAATGATATTGTCCTATTGAATAAAGCTTCTGGCTGATGTCACTATACAGGTTGGTAAAGGATGCTCTGGGTTAGATTACAGGTGAGACATGACACATAGCAGTGCCTGGTGCAAATTGTTTGTGCATGTTATTTAACCTCTTGGTGCTTTTGCTTCTGGATGAAGGTAAGCAAGAAGGAAGTAGCAGAACCCCAGGAGGGAGGGAGGAATAAAAGCTGAGATAGAAGGGATCAAGGAACGGCACCCAGAGGGAGGAGGCAGGGAGAAGCTATAGTGGAATCAAGCTTCATTGCAAAAAGGTTCAGAAACACTGGCTCAGAGATACATCACAAATCCTGAGATAATAAGGTATTTGGACAAAGACCTCAAATGTCTGTTCAGGGACTATGGGACTATTACAGAATAAATACTGATAAAATAATCCCTACTTTGCAGGAAAAATTAGAATTACAGATCGCTTTATGGCCCAGAGCATGAGTTTGTATGACTTCTTCCCAGGTTTTTATATTACTCCTCTTCTATGACTTTAATTGTCTATGGTAGAGTCCAATTGCAATGTAAGAGGTTTGTTTGCCTTTAGCATCTGTTCTATATAGCCTACTGGGAATCTGGAAGTGAAAAATTAATATTTTCTTCTTTTCCATTGGTTCTGTCTTCTACAAATAAATAATGCTGGCCATTTATTAAATATTTGTTGTCCTATGATTTCTTGTACCTCACATAATTAAAAAATGTCTAACTATAGCACTAATCTCATGTGAAATCTTAGCATCAGTCTTCACCTTCGCTTCTCTGTTCCATTGCCTAGTCTCAACAGTCCTCTTATTATCTGATGTTTAAAACTTTTCTAAGCTTCATTTTGACCACAGGATATTTATGGTTTTCCCTTGATATATTAATATTGGTCTTTTTGAGTACCATTTTCAATCGCTCAAGCACACGCTTACTTAATATTGTGGCCACTGTCTTTTTTGAGTGTGTTGTTTTTCCTCTTACCACTGCCTCCAACTCCTCTTGTGTAGCTTAACAGCTCTTCTTTTGATATTTACTATCTTTGTTTTCTCTTCTATGTGATTATCCCCAACTTTAATGTCATATTTAAGCAGATGAGGGTCTCCCATACCTATGTCAAAAGATTATTTACTGTTTCAGCATTGCTAAGGCTGATTTCTGTGTTAATATTAAACTAAGAACTGCTCATTTCTGTAGTTTGCAATATTTCTGGTAAAATATATTTGTACTTTATTATATTTGTTACGTTCACAGAATAATTTTGACTCAGTCTTTACATGTAAGAGATTGCAGTTAATGCCTAACGGTTTATCTCGTTACAACAATCTTGCTACAATAGAAAGCTATAGCTTTGTAGGCAATTTTATGGCATCACAATCTCAGGTTAACTTTTCCATGTCATGAACTCATCCTCAAATCCAAGCTACAAACTAATAAGGCAGGACAGAGGAGAAGCAATGATGTTTTTTTCTGCAGCCACCCAAAGAGTGAGGACAGTGTCAAGGGTCAGCCTGCTGTCTTCAGCTGCACTGTGTCACCCACCAAAGCTGAAGTAACAACCAGAGTGGGAGCCTGCCCACCTGGAAGACCCTTCTTCTTTGGGTGTGGGAGAGCTCTCGCAGAATGCCACATCTTTACCCCGCAATTCCATTAGCTAGTCCTGAGAGAGCTTGAGACAGCTCTGACTTATGAAGTACAGTCTGATTAGTTGTAAAGTACCTTGCACATAGTAGCTGTCCGCAACACCCAAAAGCAGCTCTAATTTTGCACAATCTGCATTGACACCATCCCTCATGAACAAACATTTAGTCATCCCTTCTCACTCCAGATGAGCTGAAATTCCAGGTTAGATTATAACAACATTTTTATAAGATGTCCTTTGTTTAATCTTTTTGATTGTGAAGCCATTGCAGTGATGAAAAATTTGATACACCGTCAACAAATCTGCATGCACTAATTGAGCTGAAATCCATGGAAGGCATAACTAGCTGACCCCTTTGCAAAGTCAAGGCACGTACAAAGCTTGGAAGGGCTTTGTAGGACTTATCAGAAGGTTTTGCTACATTTATTCCCTGAGGTGGCTTTGGGGAGAGGGGAGAGGAGGGGTCTTCTGCCTCAAAGGAAAATTATCTTCTAACACTGAAAGGGAGAATAAGGTATTCAGGGAATAAAGAGCTTTCCAAATATTTTCAAATGGATGTGAATTTCTGGGGTTTATCATTATATTACTAAGGGGTGACAAATTGACCCCACAGATTCCCTTCTCCCACACATGTTTCTGTTCCGGAGGTTACCTGTGCTCATGTTTATGGTTTCCACTTTTAAGCTATAATACTCCTTTCACATTCCCATTAGTTATTCCAAGGTTTCATGCTACTATTTACAATTTCTTGTTTAATGTATTTGAGGTTTAAGCTATAGCAGTCTCCAGGCAAGGGCAGTGCTGAGCAGGCAGCATAACAATCAGGTTTAACTGCTCTTGAATAAAAATAAATCATCACAATTAAGGGGAAGATCTATGTGTCAAAGCATCATGCAGTTCAATAGCAGGGGTCTGGCAGGTACTGTAGCTCTTCTGCTGCAAAATTCCTAATTAGTTTGGTTTCTCCCATAGAATATTGGTTTGGGCTGTATCCAGCCTGATAAGAATACAAAATTTTCCCTGTCATCACACTTCTCAAGGGAGTTGTTAGGTCATCTTGCTATGTATCTTCTGAGTTACTGGGGGAAGGGTGTTGGATTTAAGCTTTTTGGTTTTTTAGAAAAAATTTGGCGGGATTCTAGATGCTGCTTGCTGAAATGGTATTTGTAAATCTCTGTTACAAGCTCAGCTGGAGCATTCAAGGTTATGCTAATTTCAGTCCATGCTGGTGTGGGAAGCCAGGCTGTAAAATTCAAGTATTGGCTAAGGTCTAAAATGCAAATATTTATGGCAAGGTTTTTAATTGCCAAGCAATAGGTACTGTAGAGTTACAAGTCTTCTAAAGGTGGTTATGTGCTTGAGAAAATAACTTTGAGGAATCTCTACATACATATTCAGACTCCTAATTAACCTATGTGAGAATGGAGTGATCTGAGCATCCCCTTTATAATTTCTCAAGTACATATTCACATAAAGAGCCACAAATCCTCATTGCTATGATGCTGAAAACATTCCAGTAAAATCACAGTAGTGTTTGGTTTTGGAGTGTTAAGACTTGCTGTTGCTATGATTAGTGAAAATCCTATACAGCAAAAAAGCAAGGAGGGACAAGAAAGAATAATGTATATTCTTTTGGTCTTTAGGCAACTGATTCCATACAAGCAATAAAGAACAGTTGTTTGGGTTTTTTTTTTCATATTTCTACATATATAAACACAAACATATGTAGGCAATGAAGACATCTGGGGAGACTATTTCTCCCCAATGGGCTTTTTCCCCGTCTCAGTTATGAGCCTATTTGAAATGCCACTAAAGTTGACAGAAGGGCTCCTACTGTCTTCAGCGAATACTGAGTCAAGCCCAGAATTACCTGTACAAACATCATTAGCTTAAACAGCTCATAGAATGGCAGCACTGAAATCCCAAGCCCCAGGCTGCTCTAACTCATTTGCTCAATCAGTATCTACTCCTCTTTGACTTTATCAGGTGAACATTTAACAGATATTTCTTTGGGAACAGTGTGCTAAATGTGAAACATTGACATACCTGGAGGCTCACAAAAAGTCAGTCTAACAACCTGGGATTTTTATTATTTCATTTCCCCCTGCCTCCCCCAAGGCAGAACAGTGCAAATCATTGAGCATTTCACCTTTGCAGAACAGCATTGAGACCCATCACTTAAAAGAGAAATCTGAAAGTTTCATTGCAGTCTTTGTATTGGTACATAAACTTTATTAAATGAGAAGAGGCCAAGTAAAACAAAACCAACAAAATCTGTCTACCATTTCACACTCCAGTGCAATTGTAAATTATGGTTATGTGCAATCCAGAAGTATATACAGTCTCTGACCTTTGCTCTTAGCGCCATAAACCTTTTCTAGTTATAATGACAAATGCCTCAGAGACTGTTCTATTTGGGAGAAACACTAGCTACAAGGTGATTTGAATCTTCTCTTATTTATACCTCTTATACATTTTCTTCAGATTGGAATGGCATGATTAGAAAGCTCTCATACCAGCAATAGGCAAGCAAACAGGTTGACAAAAATAAAAGGAACTTAAGAATAGCCACTTAACTTGTAACTATGAGCTGATCAAATACTGCAAAGGCCAGCATCATTTAAACATTTGCAGGGAAAGAGAAAGAGAGAGAGGGAGGGAGAGGAAAAATGTTTCAATTCACCCTATCTGTTTAAAACAACATTATATCGTCAGCTTTGCAGAAAGCAATTTTTATTCTGTTGCACACTGCATTAAAATCTATTGGACCAACTCTCAGTAAAGCAAGTACCAAGTGAAGTCAATGGAGTGTCACCTTGCAGGAGTAGATACAGGTTCATATTTCAAGGTTTGTCTTTGTAATACCTGCAGCAACAAAATCACTTTCCCTCTGAATTTTACCCATTCTCTTCTTAAGCACAAAGACATGCTTGCCGGGTGTCCCTGCAAAAGAGACCACTTTAGGCCAGGTAACACCTAGCTCTAAACCTGCATGTTCTTTTTCTCACAGTAACCTATGGTTTTCACTGATCCTAACAAAACTGGACCTGGTTGGATGAGTTATTCTTGCTATAGTATTATCTCTATTATACCAATAGTGCAAATTAAAAAAAAAAAAAAGATAAAAAAGGGAAGTCATCTACTCACACTGTTGTAGCTGAAGCTACCTTATACTTATTTTTAGTTACTCAAAAGACATGTATTGGCTGCCTAACAGTGCTAACAAATCTTAACTTACAATATGCTTTGTAACGATTCACTGCATTCCATCATAAAGCAATATTTCATCAGCAGATGAAAGTAGATGTAGAATCTCATTTCTGTTTTAATTTCTTTCAAGTGCTTAAGCTTTGACAATGAATAAATCACAAAAAACTCCGAAATTTAGCTTCTTATGTAAAATATATTACAATTCCCATATTATATCTGTATAGCATGCAATGTACAAGAACTGTTTTACTACAGATAGCACAGGAAAGATTTATACTTGTAAAGCTCTTTCAAAATAAACTGAGGCCTATGTAAAATAATGATTAATTAAGTTGACTATTAATTTCAAGAACAAGTTTTCTATTCCCAGAACTTCAACTGTGGTCCTGGCCGAAAGCCTGTATTCTCTATTTGCTATTAGTCAATCCCCAATTGGTCTCACTGTAGTGACCCTCCTGAGAGGTCTGGACAGGGAACCCCTGGTAACAAATTACAGATTTCTACGTCCAGAGCTAAATTAGTAACTTGGTTAGATGCAACAGCTGAAGTCTGTTATCCCTTCTGGAACCACAAGCTCCTCTGTGGTTTCTAGAGAGGGATTTGACAGCTGAGAGTTACATTACTTTAATGGATTTTGACTTGTATCTTGATCATTCAGAAAGATTCCTTCTCTTAATCACCCAGGCTGTTACATTTTTTTCATTTTCGTCTCCCATTGCACACTTTTTATTAAGGTTGTTTTTCCCACAAAAAGATATGAGGAAGGGAATTCCCGCATCAGTCTTTTTTAAGGTGACCCCATGCCCTAGCATCTTCACAAAATATAACATTAACAAACTAAGCCAGGCTGTGACTTAGAAAAGTTCAGAGATAATTCAGACAGTGAAATCACAGTGATAGAGTGTCAAATGTTTTCTTCTGCACTATAAAGGAAAACATTCTCTTTGAACTCAGCAAGGACTTTGTAGGACAGGAGGATTATTTGAACCAGTTTTCAGCACACTCTTCTCAAACCGTTCTGCATGTTGGAGGAACACTGCAGATCCCCTGGATGTAAATTGCAAATAGTTTCCCCCAGTCAGATAAAGGACACACACAAGGTTCTCCTTGTATTTATGTGTCTACTGGTACTTGAGTCCGTGGCAAACACTTAGTCAATAAGAGCAAACATCAATAGCAATAAAAAAGGCTTCTCTTTCCTTTTCCTGCAAAGTCAATGGAATCTGTCTCATGTGATTTACTTGCCCACTTTTGCAGGTAAAATGGTCCCAGGGCTGGAACAATTCTGTTTGATAGGCACATTTTACAACTATTTAAATGGCTGCCAATATCATCATCCATCTTCTGCCATCAGAAGTGTTGTCTTGCTAATGTTTTCTTGTTTATCACACCTGAATTATCTACATGTAATGCACATAAGGTCTTTGTTGATATCACCTTTATTTCTGTACTTCAGAAATTGCATGGCAATTTAGATGTCATTCAGACCAGCCTAGCATTGCTACATATTTCTAAGATCACCCAGTAAGGATAAACAGTCTTCAAGATCCACATTATCTGCAACACCCTTTTATGTCTGCTATTTATTCATTACAGAACTAGTTTCTATATTTTAGCTTCATTCACTTTAAGAAAGGGTCACTCTCTGGTAACACTATATGATTAACCAAATATGAGATTCCATTTCCCAGGTTTAAATTTCAGTTTGACTCTTGAAGGAGAGAAACAGAAGAGAATGAAGGACATATAAAGTTATTAAATTTCTGTTTATTTGTCAAAAAATATGAAGGGTGTTATTCTGTGCTGACTTAGTCTGGCCCTTGTCCCTAGTGACCACCATACCTTCACACATTTGAATGTCTCAAAAAGAATTCACAAAAGGGAATTTGTTAAGTACAGCCTTGCAGAACTAAATGGACTTTGGTAGTATTTGTGTGCCATATCCTATGCATTAGCAAGCATCTCATCAGGCTTCTGAGTAGCTCCCTGTGCTAAATTAAAAGCTGTGTGTGATATATTTTGAAAAGAAAGCCTTAGAAGGGCCCAAAATGATACACCAAAAATAGAAAATGAAGACAAGAGGGCCAGTGAAAACAATAAAGCATTAAAAGAGACAGTGATATAGGAAGGACAGAAGGGGAAAAAGGAGACAGGTAGAAAAATCAAAAATTGCTGTGTAAAAGAAAAGACTCAATGCAAGTATGAATACAATGACTCACTAATAATGTGATTGATATGTCTATTTTATTAATTGCATTGAATTTTGGATGCATGTGGAAACACAGACACAAATTTTGTAGGTGCACATAGCAATAACACCACAACAAAATCTTGTTCCAAAATAATTTTAAAAAAATCTGTTATATTACTTTAAATATTACGCCTTTTTAAGTAAGGAGCTGAAGGTAAAGTTCTCAACATCTGTGTTATCTACCTTTCCTGTTTCATAAAAACCAGATCACGTTTGTCACATGCAGTCTGACCTTAATGAAAATTTTTCACTTCCATCATTTTTGCTAATACAATTGTTCAAGGCTATTCAAAGGGCTGCCTTCCCCTTCTGGAATGAGTATCAGTATGATTCTTTTAAGATATCCCATGTCCTTCATTATACACAGGAATCCGATCAAGTCAGGAATTTTCTTTAGTCTGTGCAACTGTAATGCTTAATTTCCTGTGATGGATCTCAAATAGTTGTATTTGTTTTGTTCATAGAACTGGAAATAAATTCTGATGTATTTTAAAAGGCATGCGATCAAAGCCAAAGGTATAGTTCATGATTTCTTAGCCTGTCCCAGCTACAAAGACTCCACTTGAGCTACTGTGACAGTGATTGTTCAATATCCTGTCCAGGACATAGACAGGATTTTACATTCGCTTTACAGTGGGAGAAATGAAGACAGTAAAATTGCTAATATAACTTACAGAAAGGATATCAAATCATGAATAGTTTGTAGTAAAGCTTAAAAACAATCAAAAATTAGTCTGCTAACAAACAAAAAGACTTTTTGGGCTTATTGCCAGATACTGTTAACTCCCTGTAACTGTGAAATTAATTGATGCTCCTTTCCAACATCAATAGATGCGGTGAAAGTTTGACAGTGTCCCAAAAAGAGCTCTGAGGAGTCTCAGAGAGCATGACTAAACCTTAGCTTCAGAGAACGAGACATTAGAGCAAGAAGCTCAACCCTAGTGGCCAGGCTTACAATATTTTACTGGTTAAAGATTATTTTTCACAAAGAAAAGGATTAGAGCTTCTTGTTTAAAACAAAAGCTGACATTGTGCTTTATAGTTATATATCCCCAAGGAGAGGGGAACTGTACCAGACAACTGCAAAGCCCAAATAAGCTGTGTGTGTTGATGTGGACAGCATTTGCTCTCATATATTGTGAAAAAATAGGACTCTAGTCCTGCCTACAGAGGAAAAAGAGGTTTATTCCCAAAGGTCCTGGCTTATTAGTGTGTTTAGTTAAGTCTATGTGATTTCATTGAAAGCTGTATAAGGACACCAAAATCAGTAGCAATAACAGACTCACACTTCACAGAATCACAGAATCACACACAGAATCGTAAGGGTTGGAAGGGACCTCGGGAGATCATCTAGTCCAACCCCCCTGCTAAAGTTCAATACCCTACGAGATTTGGGCCTATCTCTCATCTAATCAGACAATTTTTACAGGTTTTAATTAGAAAAGAATTTTATTTTTCTGATTGTTAGCATTGTTCATTAGCCTCACCCTTGATATAGTTCAATAAAGAAGAGTAATGAGTAACAATAACAATTATATTCTTGCTTCTCAAAAATAGAATGCAAGATGTATAGTCTAGAGTATGTATATGTATATATACTCTTGTCCAGCAAAAAAATTACTAGATGAAATATGATATTTAGTATCAGTGGTAATCGTAAAAAGTAATTTGGTTTGGTAAAATTGTTTGCTTTTGTACAGTCCTCCCAGTCTTGGTTTTATGTCCTGCAGAAAAAAGCATCCAGATAACACAATACCAGCAATATAACAATGACACTCAAAACAGTAGTGCATTACCTTTAAAACATGTTTGGATACGTAGTAGGTCTCAGAAACATACTGTGCAATTGCAATTACAATTGTAATTACTATTTTACTGACAGTAAGCTGCAACATTTAAAAGTCATGTGATACTATTTGCTGATTTATCTGTAACAGATTTAATGTATTGGCAGATAGAATTTTCATCATCTTCAAGCCAGCTTTGCACGTCAAATCTGGAAAGCAGTCAGTCACAGTTCTTAGTTTATTGTTGCATATGAGCTGTTCTTTAGACTTTGTTCACTGTATACTAAAAATGCACTGGCTGACAGACATTTTCAAAATATGTACACAAAGGATTTGATTGGAGACTGCATTCTGACACAGTTCAGTGTGTTTTCTTCTTTTTCTCTGAACTAGTTCATAGTCTAATATAAAATGAAATGTCAATATCTTGTATGACATTTACCTTGGTATAGCAGGGGATCAAGAATAAAATAATAAATGGATTTTCTCCCAGTTCAGCCAGACTCTACTCAACCAAGTTTGTTTTGGGGTTTTTTTGGTGAAGAAATTTTAGAAAAATTAAAATTTGATTTATTGTTTGTAAGTGTTCTTTCTAGTTTTTGACACCATCCACTGGATCAAGAAGCAGTAGCTGCAGAGTCGTTGGCATTGCAGTATTTCTGGAAGTATCTGTACCAAATCATCTCTCCTATGAAGAAAGGCTGAGAGAGCTGGGACTGTTCCGCCTGAAGAAGAGAAACTCAGGCAGATCTGATCAATGTGCACAAATACCTGAAGGAGGATCCAAAAAGGAGGGAGACAAGCTTTTCTCAGTGGTGCGCAGTGACAGGACGGAAACCTGGAGGTTCCCCCTGAACATCAGAAAATGTTTTTTCACTGTGAGAGTGACCGAGCACTGGCACAGTTTGCCCAGGGAGGTTGTGGAGTCTCCCACCTTGGAGATATTCAGAAGCCATCTATCTGGATGTGATCTTGGGCAACCAGCTCTGGGTGACCTTGCTAGAGCAGAGGAGTTGAATCAGATGACCTCCGGAGGTCCCTTCTCACCTCAACCACTTCTGTGATTCTGTGAAATCTGTCAAGATGGGCTGTTTTTCATGAGACATCCAAACGAACACAATAAACCTGAGGTGTTTTATAGAACCTTTACCTATAGACCTAAATATCCTTGTTTGTGTGTATGAGAGGAAAGAAGAGGAAAAAGAAGAGAAAAAAAATAAACTCACTGTTTTGTAAGCCACAGTGGAAAAATACTGTAATAAGACAATCAGTAACCCAGATAACTGGAATAATACAATATTTTTATAAATACTATAAAATTATTTTTCAGCATTCAGTATTCTTTTTCTTGGTTATTAGTAATAAACAGACACCAGCTGATACTAGGAATGACATTTTATGACTTTCAAGGACAAAATAAAGTTGTACTTACAGAAGAATTAATAGCAATAGAAAAAAGTGCAAGCACTAAGATAGCGTACTGTTCAGTGATTCAAGCTTTAGAAATGTTCTAGACATCCTCATTGAAACTGCATTTAAAATTTCATACATCTGAAAGACTTTTTTCTTTTTTTTTAATTACCAGGATGCTAATTCACTGTTATAGCATCCTACTAATGATGGAGGATATGTCCTCCATTTGTCCATATCCCTTTGTTAACAATTCCTATGAAGTGCTACATTTCAAGAATTCTAATGACCAGTGAGATAAAATATTTATTTAAAATTACTTAATTTACTTACTTAAATTGAAGCTATATAAGTCCCCGGAAAGGCAACCCTGCCTAACTGAAAGGTTGTAGCTGCAGGATGACACTGGGCACACCATCCAGTTGAGCAGCAACTGTTCCTCCTCAGTACACATTTGGAGAACTTATACTACAGGTTAGAGGAAACTAAGCATGTAAGGATGGTTTCAGAGGGTGTCCCACAGGCGAAAGTTGATAAATAGTGAATTAATTTACCTGGTAATATTTCATTCCTGATCTGTACTCTCTGCAATCCTCTCCTGGTAAATGTGGAGCTTTTACACTCCCTAGGCAATCTGTCTGCTGCTAAGCCCTCTGAACTCAAATTTTTCTTGACAAAAGGCAAGCAAATCTGTGTGAGCAAAAGCACATATTCCCACCTCTGCCGGGCAAGACTACAAAACACTTTAGCGGGTCCACAGAAGTTTCCAAGAGATTTCATTTTTAAAACCAATTAGGAGGTTTGGATGGGGTGAGGGTGGGGCGAGGAAGCAGTGGAACAAGCAAGCAGCAAATAATAGCTTTTAGATGTGTATCCGCATTACTGAAGTATACGGCTGCAAGGTTATGGTGTGTGTTAGGCTATCCTGTGAATAAAAATTATATGCCTAAAAGATATATTTGCAATAGAGCATTCTACTAAATCATTTTTTAATTTTGTTAATATCTGTTGTCACTACTGTAATAGAGTGTGTTTTTCTTGTTACTCAGTGGTTGGGGTTTTTTTTTTACTCTTTCTCCTATTCTAATCCAATATATCTTGCTATAGATAGAGTAAATAGAGCTAATAGTCTCCAGTCTGAAATCAGAACAATTTTTCAAATGAGCTGTACGCTCACGTAGCTTTGAAAATTGGAAAGCGAAGAGTTACTGTCAGTATGCAGTGCCCTCTAGCGATCAGTTCAATGAAATGGTAGAGATAATACACTGCTTTTTCATAATCGACGTTTCTTGATTTTTAGCAAAAGAGAGGAAAAAAAGATGGTGGCAATGATGATTTACAAGAGGCATAATTCTACTTTTAGATGCCACATCATTCCATTCTGAAGTATGTGAAAGAAAACAAAAACAAAAAAACAGATAAACACAGAGAAATGAGAAATTAGAGAGCTCTGACTGTGTACCAGAAAACAGTATTGGCAAAACACCTCTGGTAACATCAGCCACTACCCTATAACGTCTAAATTCTGTTTTTCCCATCCTTAAAGAAGAATTAATACAAGAAGGAAGCACTGAAAACATAGAACCTAATGCTTATTAGTACTAGGGTTTTGTTATTTAACTATATATTAGTACAAATTACAAATTGTCTATAGTTATCCAAAACCTGCCAAAATATTGCTTTGTTGCATCCTAATAATAATTCTTGATAAATCTGATTAACAGCCACAATAGATGGCTCATTCTCAACTCTCCTGTTTATTATAAAAAGACAAGGATTTTTACTAAGAGATAATACATGGGATATGATATTACAGGGGAAAGTTAGCAGTAAAAAGCTTCACAAACTGATCTGAAGCAGCAGGGCAAGGCTACTTTCAGTGAGGGGAAGGAGGGGCAAGGGCAAAGTGCCTGGTGGCTGCAGCCAGGCAGCTGGTCAGGGCATCACTTGGGGTTTGTGGTTCCTCACAAGCTCTTCTTTGGTCTTACTTTGCTGTGCGACAGAGAAAACAGATTCAATCATGGCTCTGGATCATTTCTCAAATTAATGAGACAGCCCCACAACTTAAAAATGCATAAATACACAAAAGGGCCATTTACCTCAAACTAAAATACCCATTTAAATCAAATCCTGGTAAGGCTCTACTTACTGGGCAGCTGCAGACTCCCTGACTGAGAAGGAGAAGGTGTACTCAGGGCACATCACATCCTCAGCTGTGGAAGGACCTCTTGAAATCAGTCGTGATTAGGGACTTCTTTAAAACAAGATCAAGCAAAAAAAGACAAGACTGCTCCAGTTTTCAAGAATCTCACACTAACCATGCTCTTCCTTTCACTTTGGCGAGAGCTTATTTCTGGTCCAGCTGTATTTAGATCTACTTTGTTCAGTGACATCAGTGATGAACTCTGAAGGGATTCAGCTCCAATAACCACACTGTCTGTCTGCCTTGATGCTGACGTGAGCAAAACAGCAAACAAATGGAAAATATACGCAGGTTTTTAGGTTTTCAAACGGAGTCAGATCTCTCTGCCCCGGGAAAGAAAAAAAAACAAACCCACAAACAAAAAACAAGCAGATAATTCACCCTCTGCTGGGTGCACAGAATTAAAAAAAAAGAACAACAAAAAAAAAACCCACAACAACTGAACAGCCTGCCTGAAAAGCTCCACTGAGTCCCTTTCCTGTATGTTTTGCTAGACCACACTCTCTGTTTCCCCTGCTATCTCTGCTTTTACTACACACACTTTGCCCTTAATTACTAGTGCAAAGCAGTACACAAATGTAAATTAGGCACCCATTTTAGGATAGAGGAAGGAAATAGAGCTATATAGGACATCCTGGAGCTATGCATGGCCTCTTTTGAAAAATGCTGCTGCCAGCTACCACAGGCAGTATTTGTCACCCTAGTGCAATGGTGAGATCCACTAATGCTGAGCAGAATTCTGGCACCCACTCATCTCCGTTAAGACAAGCGGTTTTGGTATGTAAGTGAGGAGAAACCTGTGAGTTTTACACATCGCTACGCCCACAGAGGTCATGAGCACTTCTCAGATTCCATTATCTGAAGACTGCTGTTTGATACACAGTATAAGGTAGGCTAGCCATTATCTTCCTAGAGGCTGTGTGGTGCCAGTAGCACCAAAATCAGACACAATTCATAGTTGTTTTCAATAGTAAAGTTTTATAGAACAGATAAAATGCCTGTTTGAAAATGTAAATGTCTCCATCATTCCTCACTTTGTTGTCACATTTATTACACATATAAGCCAGTGCAATATCCTCAAAAACCACAAATTCTACATAGTGCCATTTTGTATCAACCATTGAATAATTTAGAGTAAGAGTATATGAAGTATATGAAGGCTTATAACAAGGAGAAGTTTATGAAACTTAGTATTTACGCTGCTGTTACAGGACAAAGAGGAAATGTCACAGTTATGATTGCTTAGCTGTAATAGAAAATGCATCCAAGCAATCTGTCTGGATAATATGTTTATCCTTTTAAAATACACGTACCAGATTCTACAAATATTTTACAACATGTTTCTTTAGTATGCCATATTTTTAATGATAGAAGTAATACATCATATGAATCAACAAACTTGTGAGGTCCAGTATATCATAATTCCCAAAACTGAAGAAGCATCCTGAACTCACTCTATGTACTTCGCTTTCTAGAATGTACTTCTAGGTTTATTTAAATTTAAAGATGAGAAGTCTAGCTCTTCAAATATGACTCATAATTTTGCTCCACATTGCACCATTCTTGCTCATTCATGCATCTTTTCCAGTCATCTTAAAATTTTCATAATTAAGCGAAGTGTAAATACAAGTCCAGTCCTGTTAACGTTTATTATGAATAAGTATTTGTAATCTTTGTTGTGTGATTTTCCTTTATACTACTGCTTTCTCTAGGAAGATGCTTAAAGAGGAAGCTCCTCTTGCAGTTTCCTCTGGAGGCTTCTGCAGCTGGGTACAGTGAGTTTATTCACCAAATGACCAAAAGAAGTAATATGTTGCACAGCATGACAAAGACACTAAACTTTTAAAAGACTTTTCAGCTCATAACTAAAACTATAAAGCTTTAGTTTGTAAGTGCCAGTGTTGATTGCCACAATTATTAATGAGCTGTGTATGTCCACTTCCCTTGTGAAGCCTTGGAGATGTCAGATGTAATAGTAAATACTCATTATCTCCTGAGATGGATTTCATCAGCTGCACAGATCTGATAACTATGTATGTTGGTTCACTTAAGAACTGAGCCTTCTCAAAAAGGGATTGACAGCAACCCAGGAAGTCATAAAGAGAACAGATGCAAAACCCATAGGTCACAAGAAGCTGGCTGAAAGTGGGAAAAACTATCAAAGACATCTCTGTATTCCCCTAACTACTAGAAATATTGTCTGTGCAATCTGTATTTTACGTGTATGTTCACAATGAACATTCCTTTTCATTGACCTTTTCAAAACTGGTATTCACCCCAGTGATACATGCTCTTGTAAATAAAGTAGACCACTGTAAAAGGACATTTCTTCACCCCCAACAGGTCCTGCTAAGGAAGATGATCAAGTATGGGCCTTATAGATAACTTCTGTCTGAAGAAGGTTAGACACTGGGTGATATTTCCTGACAAAAACCATCTGCTCCTCTTTGTTAGTCAACAGACTGCCAGAAAAGGAGATGCTCATATTAATTGCAACTTCTGCACTGAAAACACATGTAAGTGACTGAGCTCTGAGACTGTGGAAGATCTCAAAAGATTCTTGGTAAGACAACGTATGAAGTTGCAGTCCCTGCCTCTTGCCACCGCTCCCCCATGAAAACTCACAACCTATGCTGCAGAGTTAGCTGAAGCAAGTGCATTCTTTCATGGTCCAGCATAGACTCAATTTGTGTTTCAACTTGTCACAGTGATAAGACAATGATTTTTGTTTATTTCTGCTTATGTTATAGCAAAACAGAGTAGAACACTTTGGATTTTTTTTTTGCAATCTGATGCCAAACATGTTCAAAATCTGACAAGCAATTATTTGTAGGGGAAAAAAAAATTTAAAAGTAATAGGAATGTGTCATGGTTTGTTATACATCTTTAAGGCCATTAATTTGCAATATAACAGGTGATTCAAAATCTTGCTCTGACTGAAGCATTATTTATTCCCACTACTGGCTTAACTACTGCATAACTGGTTACGTTGCACTGGATGTCTGAACAGAAATGCAATGTCAGATCTGAAAAAACTTCTAGAAGAAATGTTTAATAACCTGGAAATATTACAAGGAAAAAAAATTTTAAAAATCAGAAGAGAAATATCGTCAAAAATTCCAAATCGTAACTAATTATTTTCTGTATCAGTGCAGTTGCACAGGCATACAGTGGATTCCAGAGGTCTAGTGCATAAGGTGGAATCCTCACCCTGTTCTAAAAGTACTGACCTTTCCCAGGAGATAGACCAAATGACACTATTTTTTATTTCAGCCATCACAGAAAAGAGTTAAGATACACCAAAATGGATTAAGATATTTTTTCCACATCTGTATGTTACAAGACTGTACAGAATAAGTACGTTATTTAATGTGACTTTAATATCTCTAAACTGAAGTACACAGCTGTACAGTCTGTGTGAGATTATTAATAAAAACATATTTCTATCATTAGTAAAATAAAGACTCTCTGAACACAGAAGTGTGAACTGACTGGTCCAGGGTATCCTGATAATGATCATTATAATAGCACTGAGCAAGGTGAGCATGGTATGAGTAGTCAAATTTTCACTGAATCCTCTGCCATGCCACTAAGCAGTCAGAAGCAAAATGTGTCACCTGTCACTTCTGTTTTTTCTCATTGTTTCCAGAAGCTAAAAAAATCTAGCCAAAATAATGGATTGTCTAAACTTAAAAGAGTTTAGAAGTAACAAAACAAGTGCAGCCTGAGGCTGCAAGGTGTGTGGAGGGGAAGGGGCAGATGATACATACATGTTCAGGCTTGGGAAGCTTCCAATCAATAAGCCAAATCTGTTGTCACTTTGCCATAGGCATGTCAAGAGTTCAGCATCTTCAGACATCTTTAGCCTATGCAAACAGAAAAGACAATGTAAAATAAGGTTAACAGATTATGTCTTGTTAGTTACATTTATACCTGAATCCCAGTGATGATCCCAGCAGGATTGTACTCCTGCATGCAGTTTGGTGAAACCATTACCATACAACCAGGGCTCAGGTGCATTCACCTCCATCTCTTCATACTTGGAAGGACACGTTAGAAAGCTTTGTCCAGAGGGATTTTTTTTTTTTTCTGCTAGAAAAAAAAGACAGCAACAGATAAATGAGAATAACAATATGAGAAAGAAAAAGGAATATGGTCAGTTCAAAATCACTCCTCTTAAGGCAGCTGGTTATTTTCTTTTGAAATGCTCTTTTTCCTACCATAGAAAAATTTCTGAGCAGGCTAATTCTGTAAGAGTGATAATTTTGGTCTATTGCAGTTGGTACTTGGTATTAGTATAGATGTACTGGATAAATTCCCAGAGATCTGTGACTTTCCAAACAGAAATATGGCAAAAAATACCATTTGCTTTCTGCTTCCTTTTTTCCTCATCTGTGAAAATTACATTTTCTTGGACTTTATTGGTCAAATTCTGAAGTCAATGTAAATTTTAAGGTACTTACATGTATAATTCAGTCCAGTGGGTTTCCACGAAGGAGAGTCAGATGGGTGCTGTACTATATTTTTAGAAATCACTAAGTATGTGTAGAAGAAAAGGTAAAATTAAATAGACTAGATCATTTAACACAACATTAGTTCAATTAGTTCTAAGCAAAGACTTATGAGACTACCTGCTGTTACATTTCAAAGATGTGTCAATCAGAAGTTGCAGAAATACTATTGCTGATAGAGGAAAAAAAAAGTGTACTTGTGGCACATCACACAATACTTACCTGCTGACTGGATCACAGCCCATGTACACTTTCATATGAAGAAAGACCTCTCAGTTCTGACAACTGTTTTTGGTAAGCCTTTTGTCCTGATAATGGGAAAAAATGCTTCTATCATTCCAGTTAAGGGAAGTATCTCTGTCTAGATGCTGGATCAGGTAATAGTTCAATTCATGCAAATGCCATTTTATCTCCCAATCAATTTCAAGCCAATGCAGTGATTAAATGCTTTCACTACACACTCTATTTTTCCAGGAAAGAAATGTTATTCCTTCCTGTTAGAAAAGTAGCTCCTTTCAGCATCTTCAAAAACAACCTGGGGAAAAAATAATACAACACATTTTTTCCTTCACAGCTTGCTTAGGTATTTTAGGTGCGATGCTCAAGTGTTGCTTATGACTGTGACTTTTTTCAATGCATAGTGTTCCATACCACCATTGCTATTTAAATTATATCTCATTTGCTGCTGATTCGGACATTCACACTGATGATTCAGACATTCATCTGAACATCCTTCAGGAGGTAGAAAATCACCAGTGAACACAGTCATAAAGAACAGGGTTACAAATACATCAATCAGAGAAGCATACAAAGGTGGGTCACTGCCTGTCACACTCAGCAGCATGTAATAACACAGAGGCAATGGTGCTCAAGTGCACTACAGCTAATGGGATTTGTCATAACACATTTCATCAGGAATTTCAGAATATGATGCTGCTGTGTTGACTGCATTTTAACCACTAAAGCCAACAATCAGCCCTTCATCTGCAACCAAAGCAATGACTACACCACCACTGGTGAGCCAGTTTCAACCAGCTGATCACAGGGATCAAATTTTAGTGTTCATTGAACATAATCCCACTAGTTATTTTTAGCCATTCCTTCAACACTCACTATGCTACTAATTCTGAAGTGTGTGTTTGTTATTTTCAACAGGCTCATGAAGTATGTAAGTCAAGTATTCACAGAGGCACTTGGTGCTTATTTGGCTTTGATATTTGAAACAGCATTTAAATTAATAAATCTTCCAAATGTTAATTCATTATCTTTTTTTGATAGCAAGTTTTCTTCATGATTCATCAGGTTTTTTCCTTCTAATTTTGATTATTCATTTTATATTATGTTATTTTTACTTCACTGAAAGATACCAGAGGCTTTTTATGGATTCCTTGTCTTCTCAGGCATTGTAGCACCTGCCTCTGCGAGGAAAAACAGTGATGAGGCAAATAAAAATGCTCACACTTAGCACTGGGCCCGAAGTTTTAAACTTCTCACAGAGGATTTAAATCATTATTGGCGTACAGTGAGAAGCATTTACAATGAAGTGAGAGAAGAAAATGCCGTCTAAAGTGCTGAAAAATAGGTCACCTCATCAGACAATATAAATTATGCAAAATAATTTTCTGAGACCTCAGACTTCTGTTATAAAAGAGAGGTGACACCAGGAGGAAAGAGAGAGAACACCTGAAACACAGCAATGTGCAATCTCTCCTGCAGAACAGGTGGAAGGGACATTGCTTTTTCCCTTCCAGGTAGCCCATCTTATACGTGGTTTGAGGTTGTCACCACTACTTAATCATGACCAAAACATGAACATAACTCTAAACTGCACAGTAGTTTCATTATAAAGTTTTATCTTTCTGGTCGTATTATTAAAGGAAATATGAATATTTGCATCATTTTCAGGTGGAGGAAAAATAGATACTTCTCAATCTTATATCCATTTTTTCCTTCTTAAAAACAGCAACTATTTTCCAGATTGTTTGGAAAGATCTCTGCTTCATTTTCAGATTGTGTTAACTGAGTGTCTTTTCCTTTGCTTTATAAGCAAAACATTGAAGGCCAAATGCCAGTTTCCATCTTGCTTCCACCATGTGCATTAATACAGGAAAAATTCAGTTCCATTGTAGCCAGACTATGTGGATCACTGAAGAATATGTGAAATGTCTACATCACCAAGCTATTTAATTGAAAGTTAACAATCGAATGAGCAAGGGTCTTTCCACTAACTTTTACGTGTAATGACTGGATAATATCTTGGAGAAATATGTCCAATAAAGTTGGCAATGCCTATTCTGAACAACTGGAATTGTTATGCGCTTGATGTCTGAGATGTCTAAGCTTTTTTATTACACAATGCATTACACATTACCTCTATTTTGTTCCATTACAGTGTCTTCTTTAATCTACTTTTCTGTCACTAAGATGCTAAGTATCTGTTTGTTAATTGTATTGCCATAAATAATTCAATTAATTTAACAAATTTATGATTTTCACATGACTATTTAAAGTTCTTATAGGAAATATTGTATGTTGACACCATAAAAAGTAGGCATTCCTAAGATTAAACAAATATTACAACAAATATAAAGCTGGACCACAGCCAGTCTTTAGAATGATACTGTAACCTGATGCATATTGTGAGAAGTTCTGCTTAATCCCACCTGCCAATAATTGTTTCTTATTTTCTAATAACAGTTACTTTAAACCTCTACTGATATATTTTGCCTATGTCAGGCAAGGCTGCAGAAGTTGGCAATCTCCCTGGCTTCAGAGCAGTCATTCCCAGACAGGCTGTGGGAATGCTGGTGTGAATGTAAAGGCTCACAGCAGCACCCAAAACTCACTGTGCTCCCTCACCTCATCTCTGCAGGTTTTCTGAGCTGTGGCTAACAGAACGGGGCTGCAAGATTTGCAAGCACGTAATTTTGCAGTAAAAGTTACAAAACAAAGTTTAGCTAAGAAGGAAGAAAAGGCCAATAAAGCTATTCAAGGTTCTGAAAATTCATTTTCTGTGAACCTTATCTTGTTGAGATTTTATGCCATTTTGAAGTCTTACTCACCCTGAAAAAAGTCTACTATTTGAGAAACTGCTTTGGATCTGACCACTGATTATCAAGTACAAAGCTACTTGTATGTACTTTATCATTTAGCCAGCAAAGATTTTTACACTACCACTATAAACACAAAGAAAGGTTTCTGGTGCTAATTTTTAGCTAAAGGGAAGATTTATACCCTGACATCTTAAAAACATGGATCAAATTTGTTGTCTTGAAACCTTTAATGCTTTGAACTATGTATTCAATATGTATTCCCAGGAGCTTGGTTTGACATGTGCCACCAGTCAATTTGCTGATGAAGTTTTTGACACTGTTTAATAAGGAAACCAGACTTTATGAAATGTGTAATATTTTATGGAATCTTTTCAACAGGATCCTTTCATTGAAGTGATATTAAGCATTATCCATCTGGGTTCAGCTCTGTAAAAAGTGCTTATTATTGCAATGGAAGAAAGGAACAAACCTAAATAACAATTTGCATATCATCCTCCATAATCAACATTTAAAAATTCCTGCAGAGGTATTGATGCAAAGGCAACCAGAACTGTACAAACACTGGAAGTAGCAAAAATAAGGATAAGAAGAGAGAAACTGGTCAGGTAGAAAAGGTAATTTAGCTGAAGGAACACAGGATGGATGTTGAACAGTACCCTCGGTTTTTGAATCATGCAATGAGATAGATGAGGATATATTCAAGGTCAGCTTGGACAGGGCTGAAGACATCCCTGCTCATTGCGGACGGGTTGGACTAGATGACCTTTAAAGGTCCCTTCCAGCCCAAACCATGCTATGACTCTATGATTCTATATAAAATTTTTTGATGGATAGACAATAATGTGGACCAACCCCATTACAAATCTGATAAAGAAGGCCAGTATTATCTTACCCAGATATGAAATGAAAGTCAATATTTATATTTTTTTTTTTTTGATGCTTTCTACTGTGTTGTATTTGGGGCTTTTTCTTCTGTAATTCTTAATTTTAACAGATCAGAGATCAGTCAATTAAAATTATTAAAATAGGTCTTATGGTTCAGGCTCCCTCTAAAGGTTTAATTAAGGTCTCTTTTCCCAAATCTCTTTTTTCCCGTGATGTTGAAGGCCATTCCTGGGCCCATCATTAGTGTACTTCCTGAGTGATAATCATCATGTTTTCTTTTCTATTTTGAGACTTTATTGATCTCTCGAAATAAGAATAGAGACTTTTTATACAAATTATTTATTGGGTTGTGTGTTAGATTCAGGGGAGAGGAGCTAGCGTAAAAATGATGAGGTCCACTGCAAGATTTTTTGCAAAAACTAAACCATAGCAGGGGTGTGAAGGTGGGAGGGGTTGTCATCTGTACCCCTGAGATATAACAGATAGACATTACACATACACTTGGTACTTCAGGCCAGGTGGGTTTCTTAGCTTACCCCTGCTGTGTTCAAACGGTTACACAAATGGGACTTAGCTGGGATATGTGACAATCACTGAAGGGTCTCAACTCTCAGTTGTTAAAGTGTCCCAAATAAAACTGATGTCATCTCACTGTTGCTTATAACCAGCATTTTTTGGCACTAAATCAACCAGGTTACTTTAATTTATAGACAACACAACTAACCTGGAAAGGCAGTTGGCTGGTGCAAATAACTTTATAATGCTATTCAGGTCCACACCAGCCCAAACTTATGGCCACAAAGAGATACTCACCCCTTCCTTTCTCTTTGCCTGCACCAATAGGGAAATTTCAGAAGTACCAAGAAACTAATCCTATGTTTCAGGTAAAGAAAAGCTGATAGTAGTGGAAGCATAGCCTCCAGCTGTTAGAAGTATGGGGAAATCAAAGATTTGCTGGAGGAGAGGAAGCTTGCTTTAAAAATACACAGCTGAGACCATGATGATTTATCGGTTCAGGAGACTGAAGTTCCCATTGTTGTTCCTTGTGAAACTACAGAAAAACTGAAGTTGTAAGAGATCAGGCTCAACAAAAACACCCTAGAAAGCAGAAAAGGCCATGTCCTGGAAATGTCATTTCTTTTCCCATGTCTACACAGCACAAGAACCATGCAGAGATACTGAACTGTGTGAGAAACACGGTATTTTAACATTATCCTAGTGCAGCTCCTTGAAAACAGCTGCTTTTCTCCTCAGACCCAAAGAGTTCTGCACAAGTTACTGAAGTTAGGTCTGCACAGCATTAGATATTTGTTAACCCTCATTGCTGCTGCTGGCACTATTAATGCCATGATTACATTGGTGGAATCATGTTTTCTTCCATGAGCTTATATTCACAATGAAACTGGAAACATCCATTAATTTTTCACAAGGAACTAAAAAAGATAATTGGATTTTATTAACATAAATCACTGACAGCTTTTAATGCAAATGGACGGGTAACATCAAAGACACTGAAGAGCTGCTGAAAGAAATAATAAAATGGTGGGTCAGTCTCTCAAGTTTTAACTGGCAACTTTTCCCCAGCCAGAGGGCCTGTTCTATTAAAATATAGCAAGTACTTAGCAGCAGAAAAAGAATAATGAGCATTTTCAAGAGATGATTGCCAGATCAACACCACAAGAAGTTATAGAGTTTGATAAAGAAATGAGACATCAAGGATGGAGGGATTACAGAGTTCCCTGTCCTCCATAATTATCAGAGAGGACAAAATGTGCTACAGGGGGATACAAACCAGGGTAGCTTGCAGGCAGAGGAGTGCTGTGGTTGCATTTTAAAGCTCAGATCCTCACGTTATGCCCAGAGTAAGATATCATAATATCCCACATGACGAACAAAAAGTCTACAAAAAAATGAAAGGAAGGATAAAGGAGGTAAAACATCAGAAAGCTTCAGGTGAAGACCAATCCACCAGAGAGATGTTAGACATTTGAGCTCATGATGTGAGATCCACAAATATAAGTCAATGCCAGCTGACATTTACTGGTATTTACATGCTTTACTGAGCTTTCTGATCTCAGACCCCAAAATCTGATTCTTTCACATACTTTATGTCTTTCATCTTTTCTTACTGTTTTCTTCTCTCCTTTTCTCTTCTTTAATGATTTCCATTCTACCCAGTAATCAATCCATTTTATAAACCTGCATTTAAAAAATAAGTGTAGATAAGTACTTAAAAAAGAAAAAAAGAGAAAAAAAGAAAGAAAACACATATTCAAGGAAACTATTAATGATTAGAAGAACTTTACAACAAATATTACTAGAAATAGGGAGACATTAGCTAAAATTACTAGGAAAAAAATTTAAATACTAGAAACATCTACACCATTAAATGAACATTTATGGCTATTTTATTCACTCTTGCCTTTCCTCAAATTAGGCAAAGAGTTTGTGTTGATGCAGAGATTGATGACTGTTTACTGACTGTTTACTACATCTGTATTTTAACCCTCTTAAACTAAAAGAGCAGAATGATTTATTTTGTCACTGGTATGTTAAAGTATTAAACTCCTATTATTCTACAGAATTAGATACAAAATTTTTCAAAACTTCAGAGGATAGACTTCACATCTGGTTTTCTATTGATTGAAGATCGTACAATCCTGACAGACTCACCACCAAAGTCACAGTAGTTTAGCACCCTGTAAAATAACAGATGTACTTTGACACTGTACAGACATACATGTATGGTGTTTTCTAGAAACATTCACAGTTAAGGATTGAAAACAGCAATTGAAAGATGGAAAAGACTAAAAAAACATGTTTATGTATGTGGTCTGTATTTTTACTAAAGTTCTTTGCCCAGCCTTCACAACTACCATGAGCACTGCAGTTGGAAAGGAGCCTGAAGGAAGGTTGGGAGTGAGCACACAGTTCATGTAAAGATAGAAATGATGTCAAAGGCAGTAGTACTGTGATTCGAAAACAGAATGAGTAAAGAGGAATCGCCCTGTCCAATGCAACTTGGGTCTAGACACCAGCAGAAGAAAAAAAAAACTGACATAAACTCTCTGTTCAGAAATGTGATAATACTAAAATCGGCAAAACAGGGCTTAAGCAGGGTCACCTCCAGCATTGGCATATAAGCAAGAAAGGGCCTACAAGGCGTCACTATGGAGAAAAAAATAGACCTATTTCTGGGAAATCAGTATGCTGGGGTGCCTCTCTGACATGCGTGTACACAAATGCACACAACATAGGGAATAAACATGATGAGTTAAAGATGTGCATGCAGTTGCATGGTTGCAGCCTTGCTGTGAGGAAGGCATAAAGCAAGATCATAGTGCTAGATTTCAGGAGAGCAGACTTTGGCCTCTTTAAAGACCTGCTTAGTAGAGTCTGATGGGATAAGGCCCTGGAGGGAAGAAAGGCCCAGGAAAGCTGGTTAATACTCAGTGACTGCTGCCTTCGAGCTCAAGAGTGGTCCATGCCATTCATTGAGCAGGAAGTCAGGCAAAAATTCCAGGAGGCCTGCATGGATGAACAAGGAAATCTTGGCAAAACTCAAACATAAAAAGGAAGCCTACAGAGGGTAAAAATAGGAACAAGGAACTTGGGAGGAATACAGAGATGTTGGTGAAGCATACAGATTTGCAGTTAAGAAAGAGAAAAGCCCATGAGTATTGAATCTCATGAGGGATGTCAAAGGCAACAAGAAAGGCTTCTGTAAGTACATAGGTGACAAAAGGAAGGCTAGGGAAAATGTGGGTTTGCTGCTGAATGGGTCAGGGGGCCCCAGTGATACAGGATATGGAAAAGGCTGAGGTCCTGAATGCTTTCTTCACCTCAGACTTTACTAGCAAGACTGGCCTTCAGGAATCCCAGGTCCCACACACCAGGGAGAAAGTCTGGAGCAAGGAAGACATACCTTTCTGGAAGACAACCAGGTCAGGTAATACATAAGCAAACTGGACATACATAAGTCCATGGGCCCTGATGGGATGCACCCACAAGTGTATCCTGTCTGATGTCATTGCAAGGCCACTTGATGATCTTGGAACAATCATGGTGACTGAGAAAGGTGCCTGAAGACTGGAAGAAAGCAAATGGCACACCTATCTTCAAGAAAGACAAGAAGGTAAGCCCAGAGAACTCTGAGCCTTACCTGTGTCCCTTGGCAGGTGATGTAGCAAGTAATCCTGGAAACCATTTTGAGGCAGATGAACAACAAGGTCATCAGGAGTAGTCAGTATGGATCCATCAGCTGGAAGTCACACTTGTCAAACCTACTGACCACCTTCTAAAATGAAATGACTGGCTTGGTAGATGAAGGCAGACCAGTGGATATTGTGTACTTTGACTTCAGAAGGGCTTTTTGACAGTCTCCCGTAAGATTCTCATAGAGAAGTTGATGAGGTATGCACTGGCAGACAGTGAGACTGATGGAAAACCAGATGAATGGCCAGGCCCAGCGAGACTGTTATTGGTGATCAGTGGCATGAAGTCTAGTTGGGTGGCAGTAACTAGCAACATGCCCCATGGGTCAATACTGGGTCCAATCCTGTTCAATTAATGAACTGAAGGATGGGGCAGAGTGTACCCTCAGCAAAAACCACAAAGGTTTGCATTAGGACTAGCAAGCCTTACAGGAAGTACAAATTAGAGAGTGGACAATAAGGGGGGTTGAAAATTGACTGAGCTGTTGGGGTCAAATGGTTGGGATCAGAAGCATAAAATCTACCTGGCAGCCAGTTCCTGGTGTAGGAAATGATGTACGCCAGGGATTAGTACTGGGCCAATATTGTTTAACTGCTTCACTAATGATCTGGATGATGGCGCATGAAGTGTACCCTCCGGAACTGTGCAGATGATAAAAAACTGGAAGGAGTCCAGTTTGCCATTCAGAGGAACCTCAACAGGGTGGCAAAATGGAATGACAGGAAACTCATGAAGTTCAGCAAAGGGAAACATCAAGTCCTGCACCTGGGTAAGGATAACCTCATGCACCAGGACAGGTTGGGAGACGACCAGCTGTCAAACAGCTTTGGAGAGAAGTAGCAGTGGGTTCTTACTGACCATGAGCTGACTGTGAGCCAACAACACACCTTTTCAGCAAAGACTAGAAATGTCCTTAGAAAAGTATTAACAGCAGATCAAGGGAGGTAATCTTTTCTTCTACTGATGACACCACATTGGGAGTGATGGGTCCAGTTTGGGGTTCCCCAATACAAGAGAGACATGGACATACAGGAGAGAGTCCAGCGAAGGGCCACAAAGATGATTTAGAGAAGGCTCCAGCATTCTTATCCATGTGGAGCCCTCAGCACAAGAAGGACATTGAACTGTTGGAGCGGGTCCAGAGGAGGGCTACAAAAATGATCCAAGGGCTGGAGCACCTCTCCTCTGAAGACAGGCTGAGAGAGTTGGGCTTGTTCAGTCTGGAGAAAAGAAGGCTGCGGGGAGACCTGATTACAGCCTTTCAATACCTAAAGGGGGCCTATAGGAAAGATGGGGACAATCTTTTTAGTAGGGCCATCTGTGTTAGGACAAGGGGTAATGGTTTTAAACTAAATCAGGGTAGGTTTAGGCTAGATATAAGGAAGAAATTATTTACAATGAGGGTGGTAAAACACTGGAACGGGTTGCCCAGAGAGGTAGTGGAGGCCCCATCCCTGGAAACATTCAAGACCAGGTTGGACGGGGCTCTGAGCAACCTGATCTGGTTAGCAGTGTCCCTGCTGACTGCAGGGGGGTTGGACTAGATGACCTCTGGTGGTCCCTTCCAACCCAAAACATTCTATGATTCTATGATTCTATGATCTGATGGGCAGGAATGAAGAAGAGGAAGTCAGACTCTTGTTGGTGGTGCTCAGTGACAGGACAAAGGTCAATGGACAGAAATTGAAATACAGAAAATTCCATTTAAACGTAAGAAAAAGCTTTTTCACCATGAGGGTTTTGGAATGCTGGCACAGGTTGTTCAGAGAATTTGTGGAGTCTCCATCCTTGGAGATATTCAAACCCCAAACAGACATAGCCCTTAGCAACTAGCTCTAGTTAATTCTGCTTTGAGCAGGAACATCGGACTAAACCATACCCAAAAATCCCTTCCAACCTCAGTGATTCTGTGATTCAAAGTATAAATACTGCATATTGAATTTCATAAATAGAAAATTCCCATGTGACTAAAGAGAAAGCACCAAGAGATGAAGCAGACTACTACGTTGCTGTTAGTTACATAATACTCATATAACATTTGCTTTGATAAATGATTTTAAATCTTGGGATTACCTATTTATACTATGTTGCAACCACTTTCATTTTAGCCCACCAATACTAATCTTCAATTTTCAGTTTGTTTTGAACTTGAGAAGCAGAGAACTTTCTGCTTATTTCAGACCTGCTCAGATGAGTACATACCAATATTGCCAGGGAACTTGATGAAAATAAAGAACTAGTCCTGTGGCTAAAAAAAGACTGGGTATTTTTTCCACAAAAACCTTTATAAGCTTGCCCTGCAGTTAAACTGCTATAGCAAACAGTAATAGTCCATTCACATCTATTATAAGAGGAGCATCACCTGCAGTTTTATTGACTGCCAGAAAACAGGTCCCATTTTGTGAAACAATAAAAATCAAATTTAGTGTAAAATCTCCCAAGGTTGTAGCTTGTCACCTTATAGCATCCGAAATGACAGCAGTAGGCCTTTTTTTTTTTTCACTTCAGACTTCAAAAGAAACCAGAGATTATATTCCAGAGCAGGGAGTGCTGCACCCATCAACATATTATCATTCAAAAACATGGCAAAGGCATCAGAAAATACCTTCAATTCATTTCTTAGTGCTGTACACCTCCTCAACACAGAAAGGCACAGCCTGTTAGCCTAACACTCACAGGTAAATTCTAAGGACTAAATGAAATATAAAGCCTTAACAACACAATATAAATTTGGCATGTAACCATGCTTTCCCTAGTCCTAAATTTTTCACTACTCAAATTCACCTGAAAAATTATGCAAGCAAAATGAAAGAACATATGGGAAGTGTAACCAAATCCTTCAACTACGAGTTCATTGTACTGGGTTTGTGTGGCAAGGTTTTGGTAGCAGGGGGGCTACAGGGGTGGCTTCTGTGAGAAGCTTCTAGAAGCTTCTCCCATGTCTGACAGAGCCAATTCCAGCCGGCTCCAAGACAGACCCACCACTGGCCAAGGCGGAGTCCATCCACAAGAGTGGTAGCACCTCTGGGATAACATATTTAAGAAGGGAGAAAAAAGAAAAAACAACTTCAGCACAAGCAGCAGAGCTGGGAAAGAGGAGTGAGAGGCTGTGAGAGGAACAACCCTGCAGACACCAAGGTCAGTGAGGAAGAAGGGGCAGAAGGTGCTCCAGGCACTGGAACAGAGATTCCCCTGAAGCCCCTGGTGAAGACCATGGTGAGGCAGGCTGTCCCCATGCAGCCCATGGAGGCTCACAGTGGAGCAGATACCCACCTGCAGCCTGTGGGGGACACCAGACCAGAGGAGATGGATGCACCCAAAAGAGTCTGGGACCCCATGGGAAGCCCACACGCTGGAGCAGGCTCCTGGCAGGACCTGTGAACCTGTGGAGAGAGGAGCCCAGGCTGGAGCAGGTTTGCTGGCAGGGCTTGTGAACCCACAGGGGACCCACGCTGGAGCAGTCTGTTCCTGTAGGACTGCACCCCATGGAAAGGACCCATGCTGGAGCAGTTCATGAAGAATTGCAGCCCGTGGGAAGGACTCATGTTGGAGAAGTTCAGGGAGGACTGTCTGCCATGGGAGGGACCCCACACTGGATCAGGGGAAGAATGTGAGGACAAAGGAGTAGCAGAGACAATGTGTGATGAACTGACTGCAACCCCCATTCCCAGTCTCCTTCCCTGCTCAAGGGGAGGAGGTAGAAAAAAACTGGGAGTGAAGTTGAGCTCAGGAAGAAGGGACAGTTGGGGTGGAGGTGGTTTTTAAGGTTGGGGTTTATTTCTCATTAGCCTACTCTGATTTTGAGCGGTAATAAATTAAATTCATTTCCCCAAGTCAAGTCTGTTTTTGTCCTGACGGTAATTGGTGAGTAATGTCTCCGTGTCCTTATCTCGACCCACAAGCCTTTCACTATAATTTCTCTTCCCTGTCCTGCTGAGGAAGGGGAGTGGTAGAGCAGCTTGGTAGGTATTCGGCATCCAGCCAGGGTCAATCCACCACATTAATACAAGGCCATATCTGATTTTCACATACAGAATGCATGCCCTCCTTCAGCATCATTGATAAGGTTCAGATTGGGCAATGGGAAGCAGCTCCACTATCCTGGAGTTTGATCATTCTTCTCTGGATAAGAATTCGCAAGCTAGTTTTCAGAAGTAAAATATTTAATAAGAGGGCAGTGACTTTGAGCTGTGTCTCAAAGTATGTCCACTGCAGGAAATACAAGAATAAAACCATGGTCTTAGAAAAGAGGCAGCTTCTTCCAGACCCGTGTGGACCAGGTCCTTTCCCTCAGTGTTTTCATTAAGACAACTTTAAAAATGCCCTATCTGCCTTTGCCTTCCATCTCTAGTTTCCACCGAAGGGAAATTCATGTGGAAAGGCTGGATGGAGCCAGGCATTCCTCTCAGGCTTTCTAGGTAGCCTGACTCAGTTGCTTGATGGGAATGTTTGAAAGTACATTTCAATGTTTAAAGATAAGAACCTGTAGAATAAATCTTAGGCTGTACCAATATACAAGGATGTGAAGCAAAATAAATTTGCTGACATTTTCTATTGAAGACATTTTCACCTGCGAAACAAAGGATTCTGAAAGATTGTCAAAAATAGCCTGTACTCAGACACGTAAGTGGCCTAATATTTCATCCAAAATACTCAGTAACTCTATTCTTTTCAACTCTCAATTTCACATGCATGCTGAAGTTAGATAAAAGTTCCCTAAAATTTGGAAGAGAGAAAAGATGCAGTAATGCACTTATTAGATTATTTTTCTGTTATCATGCATAGTCACACTTTAAGGAACTTTACAGAATAGGAAATTGCATGCATCATGTAAGAAGAAAAGTGACATTTAAAAACATTGGACCGTATTTATGTTGCTGATCTACTGCTTTGTGTTTTAAAAGAGACTGAGAGCCTTATCTGTAAAGGAATTATTATTTTAAAAAGGAATGCCAACTCAGAATCAAATATTTAACAAATAGTGGAATGTCAGTGTGAGTCTAATTTCAGGTACACATATAAATTTGGAATAGGCTTCACAGACTTCACACTGCTGATTGAAAGATTGGGATTTGTACCTGAAAACATATACAAAAAAAAATCCTAGGCTTCTGTAAGCAAGCTTTCAGTTTCCATCAGTCCTGGCTCAAACACAGGAGAAGGTACTACAGGGGAACAAAAATTCAGACTACCCACCTATGGTCCACCTGCCTTTCTTCAGCATCTGTTCTGGAATGAGAATAAACCTACTTTTTCCTCACTTACTTAAATTCAATACAGTGTTGGACACTTAATCAGAAAACTTTAAGATGCAGTAAAAGTTTGGATCTGAATAAACGGTTTAAATATGATCAACCATTTAAACATGTGGCTAGGATCATTTAGATAGTCCAAAGATGCCCATCAGGAGCCCTTTCTTGTATCTTTCAGAGCACACACATTCTACTGCAGCTCTGTTGTTAAGCCCCAGTAAGAGTTGCAAGGGACCTCGACCAGGCAACCAAATAAAAATAACTTGACATTGAAGATACATTCACTCGATTCAAGCTGTGGGTAAAACAGGTTATCCAATTGCAGGTCTGTCCAATTACCAGTTTGGGTTTTCTTTTTTAGCCCAGCATGAGTTCAGATTTGAGTCTTAGTCAAGTAAATAGCTGCCTCGAACAGCAGCTGAACGAGGTATCTTCATTAAAACTTAGCTACAGATAGTTGGAGTGCTTGGGCAAGGAAAAAAAGGAAGAGGGGAAAGTAAATGAGGATCTCGGACTAAGAGCTCCCTTTCATCTAGTCGATGTAATGCAAATCTTTTCTATTGTGCATTTTAAGATGTAAATTGGATTCAAGTTGATGTCCACCTGTCTTGAACCAGCAGGGATCTCTTCCCGCCTTTATCAAAGCATTTCTCTGCCAATTACTGGCTGCTGTGACAGTTGGAGATTTTTCGCGTGTGTGCAGACCTTTACAAATACAAACTCATTAAAATTAGCTCTTTCACCTTCTGATTCCAAGAAAAACTGTCACTGTGAAAAATATCAGGGATCAAGTGGTATGTATTCTCTCATCACATCCTAAAAGATCTAGCTGCTTATGTTTATGAGAAAGAAGTCTTATTTTCTTGGTATTTTCCCTTTTCAGAAATTTACTATTTTTAAGAGGAGAAACCATTATGTTAATACAGAAAGATATTTACATTGTTTACTTCCTGCAGACAGACAGATAGCTCTCTATTCATTAAATTTTATTTAATAGCAGCAAGCTGAGATTTCCTGATTTGTTTAAGTAAATTGTCTGCCACTCCATAGAAGAATAGAAATTCATTAGAATAACTTTACAGAGCTCATATACTGGAATTCAGTGAATCATTAAAGAGACAACAAGTTCAGATCAAGTTGCTACAATTCCCCAGCTGTTTAAAGAAACAACTTTCATTTAAATGATCACAAAACAGATATGACTATAATTTGTTTAGCAGTAAGAAGGAAAAAAGGAAACAACTTTTTTTGTGGGCTTAAGGAATTTTGTAGCAGTTTGGCTTTAAATATTGTACTTTATTTTTCATTTCTTCACAGGTTAAATTATTCTGTTGAAAAGTCTTCGTATGAGGATCATTCATGGCCATTTTTTTGCTAATGTTCTGTATTTGAAATGAACACTGTAGATATGTTCAATTACTAGGGATGGGCATATATGTCACAACTTTGGCTAC